>CM077152.1:150879865-151206997 GCA_039583875.1 Platanthera guangdongensis
GGAACACGGGTAGTGACACGGGTAGGCACACGCCCGTGTCATGTTACACGCACGTGTTGTAACATCCCATGTTACTTCTGGACCCCTCAACTTAGATTGGGTTAGGCATGAGGTGAGACCTAAGAGGATCAACTAGGTTTGACCCTAGATAGTGGGTGGTGGCCATGTGGAGCCCACTATAGGACCAAGTCAAACTAGGTCAAACTAGCCTAATTAAGGACCCTAGCCACACCATGACCCCACCACATTGCCCTAACCCTAAAAACAATCTAAGTGGACCCTAGGGTATGTCACTGGGTCAACATTTTGACCCCAGTTGACCAAGGTCAACCTTGGGCTTAATTTGGTCAAACCCACACTCATAGGCCTAATTAACCTAAGTGGGGCACCCCCTTGACCCAAACCAAGTTGGGTGGTGCCACTAGACCCATCTCCACCAAGTGGGGTCAGTCCACCCACCATAGTTGACCAGTCAACCCTAAAAGTCAATTTGGTCAACAAATTGACCTAAAGAGTGAAATGAAGGCCAAGTCAAGTTCCCTTGGACCAAGCCCACTAAAATTGGCCCAAAGTCAGCCCAAGTGAACAAGACCAACCCTACCCCTCTAAATCAGGAGAGAGAATGCATGCAAGGGGGGTAAATTTGGAAATTTTAGGAGAAGTGGAGAGAGAAAGAGGATGAAGAGGAATGGTGGCCACATGGCCACCCCTTCAGCTGCAACTCTCTGCCCATCACATGCTAGCTGGCCCCCTCTGATATTCCAGAGAATTTTTGGTAGCATGCTGGCCACATGGCACCCATGGTGACACAACCAAAGCTCAAACCGAGCTCACATTGGGCTTATCTCCCCATACACCCTCTATCAGCCCCAAATAACCCCTCCATTAGCTTCAGAAGGTCCAGAGGAGTGGAATTCGACTACTTACACATGGAGAACGGTGGAGAATGCAACTTTCGGGGAGGAGCTCGCCGGCGCACCACCACCACGGCAAACCGCCGCCTGACCCGCAGCCAAGCCCCGATTATGGTGCGTTTCACTTCACCTCTACCCGCACTAGCTTCTTAGATCAAATAGGCGAGAGATCGGGCTCAATTGAGCCCGATGCCATGTGAGAAAATCTAGAAAATTCTAAGTTTCTGAAACCGCTCGGGATCGCCGTCGCCGCCGTCTCCCGCCGCCCCATCGCCGGGAAATGATAGCCACCACCACCGTGAAGGTGATGGCACCATTGGCCGGAGGTGGCGACGCCTCAGCTGGCCGGAAACCGCCGGCAAAATCGCTCCAGGTCGGCTCGATCTCAGCCGTTGGCTGGAGGTAGACGATAACCCGATGCCGTCCATTCTTGCTTTAAGATTCGTGCGCCGATTTTAATATAAATCAGGATTAATAAATGAATAGTAATATTTCTGTCACATATATTCAGCCCTCTTGCAAGTTAATTTTAGGCCCCTTAGAGGCATTTCCAGAGCTTAGGCCCTTAATGAAAATTGTAGCCTAGGGTCTTACCTTTAAAATGCCACCCTAAACATACATTTTGGTGTAGAGTACAGCCCTGTAGGACCTTTCTCCTAGGACTGGTCCTAGACTAGGTCAAAAATTATATTGGATGCCCTAGTCTCAATATTAGTCACCATGATCCCAAATTTTGGGCACATGCATTATTAGGGCTTAATTACCTCCTGCCAAAATTTAGGAATTTTTAGAAAACATTTTCCTATAGTTTTGGGTAAAATATCAAAATTTAAATTAATGGCATATATGGAGTTCTACTCCTCCCCATGGCCCCAAATTTTGGTGGTGGGTCAGTGGGTTCACCCTTGGTGCATGATAAAATTTTCAGCACCTTGGGATCTCTGCATGTGGGAGAATCCACTTGCATGTGGTAGCTCATGTTAAGGCTTGGTGTGCAAATAGTAAAAATGTAATTTGCTGAATTTAGCCCAATGGATGCATGCAAGGATTATGGAATTATTTATAGTGGCTTATTAGGGTAAATGGCACTCTTCAAATTAATAATGTAATTTTTGGAATCAAAATTCCATTTATTGGAATTTACTTTATAAAATAGCTATTCTGGAATTTAAAATTGGAAAATAGGATTTATTCAAGAACAAATCCAAACAACATTACCAAGGCATAGATTACATCACACTTGACCTAGGAAAATTATGATTTCTCTGTTTTGAAGAACCTTGGAGTAGATACCCTAAAATTTCCCATTTTACCCTTATCATGATAATTCTTGAAATGATATATATATACCTCTGAAAAATTTGGGATTTATTCTACTGTCATAAAATATTGTTATTAGTTTATCATGAATTTCTCAGAATTTATTGGATACATTACTTGTGTTAAACTAGTACAATGGCATTTTGGTAAATACCTTAAAATGGAATCCCATAGGCCATCTTACATTCAATTTGGATGAATCTCTGCCAATAGCCATAATTTAGTGTCTTAAAGGCTCTGTAAATTTTCTGGAATTTTTGAATATGTAATGCTTATACTTCATGTGTAAAATGGAATTTATGTGGGATTGTAATTAAATAGAAAATGACAATAAATAATTTAAGGAAAATTGTGAAATTTTGAAGGCAGCAATATTTGGTCAATATACATCTCAGGAAAAATTCCCTAAGTCAGTGGATGCTTAATTAAATCACTTCATGTGTAAAGTGGCCGAGCATTTAAATTAAGAGAATTAATTAAATGACCATTTGGCCAGGAAAAATTATGAGAATCCTTAGGGTAGTTCCCTTAGTCCATAATACCTTAGGATAAATATTTAGAGGCAAGATGCCTTAAGTTTTTGGAAGATCACATTTCTAGGGTAAACATAGGTCATGGTCTGCATATAACACAAATAGGTCTTGCCTTAGGGAATTACCAGGGGATTGATTATCGGCAGAAATAAGAGAGAGTTCAACATGAGTGACCCTGGTGGGTAGAGTTGTCTTAGTGAGGGATCAAAAGTGCAAGTCTTGGTCATCAACTGGAGTGGGGGATCGGCGGAAGACCGTCGGTACCCGGTAACACCTTAAGTCACTAGGGTTATACTTAAGCAATAAGGAGAGCTGGGGAGATACATGGGTAGTCATCAACTAAAATAAGTATCCTTGCGAAAGGGAACGCTGGGCGTAATCCCAACACAGTTCCTAGTGCCCCTTGAGAGCCCTTCACAGGGAATACCGGGGGCAGTCCTGGGATTAACCTTAAATCTCTAAGTATAATAAACCGTAGACAAGAGTAGCTTAATAGGTTAGGACATGGTTGTACCTTCTCGCCCGTGTTTGGGGTTGGAGAGTTTCATGATATATGCTCACCCGTTGATGGTTGGAGGGAATTGACATAAAGGCACTAATGTGCGTTCTCACCCGGGTTTGGGTTTGAGGGATTCAGGACGGGTTTTGGTCCTGCGAGCGGAAGGCTCGGTATGAATTATTTGCATGTGCATAAATATCGTGGCGGGGCATGCGGTACTGGCCGTTCGTCACACCGATGGCAGTACGGTGCACCAGGCGGTTGTGGGAGTTAGAGGGGCCAGTGGGTTGTTTTACACTGCGGTCTGGAGGACGACCCCCGATAACACACATCCGACCCAACAAGACTGACGGGTTTGTCAGCAAAGTACGTACGCGAGACTCTAGAGTGCACCTTGGACGTGTACAGAGGCGTATGAGAGGGGTCTAAGGCTTGGTAGTGTGCATACCGGTCTAGAAGCGGAGACGCCCGCTCCGCTGCTGCCGTAGCCACAGCGGTGGTACCCGAGAGTGATGCTAGCTCTCAAAAAGTGGGAACTAAAGGTCTGTGATCACAGAGTCGTTATGTGTGAGTTGCACTTGCCTGCGCATAAAAATTGCATCATATCATTCATTCATAATTAGGTCATACGCTTCATAGATCCTTATCATATAAATTAGTATGGGCTCTTTTATATGATAAGTTAAATTTCCTGGAAATCCTAACTTATATATTGTATGGGCATTTATATAAGTTAGGGTACGCTTGTGATGATAGCTTAGTGGTAGCTTAGTTTATTTACTTGTTGTATTGCTGTTTCTTTACTCTCCTTTACTGCACCGTACTTACTTACTTACTACTTGTACTGTACTTAGCATTGCTAGAGTAGAATTTCATTACTTAGTACCACTTTAGATAGATATTGTCACCTGCTTCCATTTTGCTACCCCTTGTTGTCCTCCGCTTCGTCCTCCCGCTCGGTGCCTAGGAGCTGCGGGGCGAGGTGTGGAGGAAACGACTTAGTCTTTTGACTAATGGTCGGTGACCAACTATTTTTAGGAGCCCGTGGAGATGGAGCACCAGCACGTCGAGGAGGCAGGACATGAGGAGCAGATACCGCGTCAGCAGACTACCACTACTACTGTGCGTCCTCAGGTGGGACGAGACTTGATGTTCTAGTATAGCTTCCGCATTTACTATTTTGTGAGAGAGAGAGATTTGATGTACTGGGCATAAGCCCTTTTTACTCTTTCAGTTGTACTTATTTGTGGACTATATGTTGTACTATTCATCTCTTTTTCATGATTATACTGTGGCTTGTGGACTGGTATTTTTATATATACAGTTTTACTTCTTATTTCTCATATTGGCCTACAGGTTTATGATCGTACTAGCCGGCAGAATCGGCGTGTTGCGGTGTCGACTAACCCGTGAGTTAGTGCCACCGTAAGACGGCGGTTCTGGGCATAAGATCCGGTAGCCCTCCTTGGTAAGGGGGAGGGGGGTCTTACAAACTGGTATCAATCGAACAACGATCATATGAGAAAGAAGTCCACAACATGGGACCACCCCCGCCCCAGCATTAGTTTGCGGACAAACTATGCAGCGGAAGCAGTGGTGTGCCCATGTACAAAAGTCACAGAAATGGTCCACAAAGTACAATTTGATAGGCCAATTTTGCCTTAACCTTACCTTTATGCAACCTCCACAGGTCGCAGCGCCGCAAAATGTGGCTCCTCCCCCTCCAGCTGCCACTCCATTCCTACATACGGAGATGGGGCAGACCCTGACGGCGATTTTGGATGCCTTTAGAGCCCAGCAAGTCCCGGCTCCACAGCCAAATCCGGGGTCGAGCTGGCTGAGTGCATTCAAGAGCCTGTCCCCACCGACGTACCGTGGGACAGAGGATGCAGTGAAGACAGAAGAATGGCTGGAGGCCATACACGAGATCTTAGCGGGCATCAGCTGCCCAGTCGGCCAGGCAGTACCCTTAGCCACCTCCGTGCTAGAGGCCCACGCGAAGAGATGGTGGAAGTCAGTCCGGGAGACTACTTATGCGGACTTTGAGTTGTCAGAGATTTCTTGGGAGGAGTTTGGCGATGTGTTCCTGGAGCACCTCGTCTCTACTACGGACAGGGATGCTTTGGAGGAGAGGTTTTTGAACCTCAAGCAGGGGACCAGATCTGTGATAGAGTACCAGAGGGAGTTCTCCCACTTGGCCAGGTTCGCGGGGATTCAGGACACCGACGACAGGAGGTACGCAAAGAGGTTCTACCGGGGCCTCAGGGATGATCTGAGGCAGGCTCTGTTATTCATTTCACATGGCACATCCAGGCAGATCATCGAGATGGCGAAAAAGCTGGAGGCTGACCAACTGATGGTGCGAGCCGGAGGGAAGAGACCATTTGATGGATCGACATCAGGTGAGAGCAGTAGGGGCTCTCAGAGGGGCAGGACCATTGGATACAGGAGGGGTGGGGGACGTCGTCGTCCCAACTTCAGGCAGGAGCAGGGGCCTCCTCCAGCTTTGGCTCCCCCACCTCTACAGATACATGATCCGAGGAGACAGGATGACCGAGGCCACCGACAGGTGGTTTGTTACGGATGCCGCCAGCCTGGGCACATCAGGTCGGAGTGCCCGCACCGATTCCACCCCCCTCCTCCTCCTCCACCTCCAGTGGCCCCAGTACAGCAGGGCCGAGGACGAGGCCGAGGACGAGGCCGAGGCCGGGGATATCATGGCAGGAGGCGCGAGCAGGAGCAGATATACGCCTTGGACCTCACAGAGCCGAGGAATCCCGAGGAGGTCATTACAGGTACTTGAAGTTAATTTTGAGTTTCCTTGAATTTTTCCAATGATATATATATAGTACCTGGAGCCATAGGATAACAATTAACCTTCACATAAACAAACCTCAGGCATAGTCATGATCAGCGGCAAGCCTGCCCATACTCTTTTCGACACGGGTGCGTCACACTCGTTCGTATCCGAGGCCTTCATCGACGGACTCGAAGGCGTGGAGAGGTTCCCTGGACTAGAGATGAGGGTACGCCTACCCGATGGGTCGGAGCTGCGGACTACTGCACATTGCGACATGGAGGCCGAGATTGGCGGCAAGGCTTTTGAGGCGCCGGCGACTATTCTGAAGCTGCAGGACTTTGACTTGATCTTGGGCATGGCCTGGTTGCACCGGAACCATGCCCAGATAGATTGTCCGTCCAGGAGGATCACGCTGAGACATGGCGACTCTCATGTTATCGTTGAAGGTATCCAGCCTGTCTGCCACCTACTATTATCTTCTATACAGGCTGTGAAGGCCCATGAGCAGGGTGAAGAAGTCTATATTGTCTGCTTCGAGATGGTGGGGACAGAGGCGACTATCTCAGATATTCCGGTGGTTCGGGATTTCTCCGACGTATTCCCGGAGAAATTGCCCGGGCTACCGCCTGCTAGAGACTTGGATTTCAGGATTCAGCTAGTGCCGGGAGCGAAGCCGGTGTCCCGAGCACCCTACAGGATGGCTCCTAGAGAGTTAGCAGAGTTCAGAACTCAACTGCAGGAGCTAGTCGAGTCAGGATTTGTACGGCCTAGTTCATCGCCATGGGGAGCGCCAGTTCTATTTGTGAAAAAGAAGGACGGATCACTGCGATTGTGTATAGATTACCGGGAGCTGAACCGGTTGACGGTCCGCAACACCTATCCTCTGCCTCGGATAGATGAGTTATTTTGACCAACTACAGGGAGCATTCTGGTTCTCCAAGTTAGATCTGCGATCCGGCTACTATCAGCTCCGTATCAGAGAAGAAGACATACCGAAGACGGCTTTCAGTTCGCGTTATGGACTATACGAATTCACGGTGATGCCTTTTGGGCTCACGAATGCTCCTGCCGCATTCATGAGTCTGATGAACCGTGTCTTCGAGCCTTTCTTGGATCGCTTCGTGATAGTATTCATCGACGACATCCTTATTTATTCTCGGACTCGGGAGGAGCATACTGAGCACTTGGCACAGGTCCTGCAGAGGTTGAGGGAGGCACAGATGTACGCAAAATTTTCGAAGTGCCAGTTCTGGTTGCAGGAGGTGGCTTTCCTGGGGCACACGATCAGTGGGGCTGGGTTAGCTGTGGACCCGGCCAAGATAGAGACAGTGAGGGATTGGCCGCGGCCGAAGACCGCATCTGACATCCGCAGTTTCTTGGGACTAGCAGGCTATTACCGCAAGTTCGTGGAGGGGTTCTCAAGGATAGCACTCCCCCTCACGTCCTTGACGAAGAAGGATGCTGATTTTGTTTGGTCAGAGCGGTGTGAGACGGCTTTTCAGGAGCTGAAGGACCGGCTCATCTCATCCCCTATTCTTGCGCTTCCATCCGGGAGCGAAGGATTCCAGATTTACACGGACGCCTCTTATCAGGGGATGGGTGCAGTCTTGATGCAGCATGGACACGTTATCGCTTATGCTTCGAGACAGTTGAAGAAGCATGAGCATAACTATCCAGTACATGATCTAGAGCTCGGGGCTGTGGTTTTCGCCCTGAAGATATGGAGGCATTACTTATATGGGATTCATTGTGACATCTTTTCAGATCACAAGAATCTCAAGTATATCGATACTCAGAAGGACCTAAACCTGAGACAGAGGAGGTGGCTGGAGTTTCTCTGTGATTATGATTACAAGATCCACTATCATCCGGGAAAAGCGAACACGGTTGCGGATGCTTTGAGCAGGAGGGCCGGCACTTCTGGACCGGAGCCCCGATTGATGTCCATAGAGCTGTTCCAGATGATGGAGGACATGCACATTACCGTGGTGTCCGAG
The DNA here is from genome assembly GCA_039583875.1 of Platanthera guangdongensis. Classification (NCBI taxonomy): domain Eukaryota; kingdom Viridiplantae; phylum Streptophyta; class Magnoliopsida; order Asparagales; family Orchidaceae; genus Platanthera; species Platanthera guangdongensis. The sequence goes on from CM077152.1 coordinate 150,887,929, forward strand.
ACCGAGCCAGTGGTATATAGAGAGTATTTGAGCTCAGTGATCAGCTGCGATGATATACAGGAGCGCATCCGAGCACACCAGAGGCTGGATGCTGCGTTACAGCCGATTTTCAGTGCCCTAGAGAGGGGCAAGGTCGAGGACTACACACTACAGGATGATCTTCTTCGGTTCCGGGGGCGCATCTACATACCAGCAGGGGGCAGTATTCGAGATGACATACTCGGAGAGGCACATTGCTCGAGATATTCAGCGCACCCCGGCATCACCAAGATGTGGGCAGATTTGCGGAGATCTATGTATTGGCCCGGGATGAAAAGGGAGATCACGGATTTTGTGACCCACTGCGAGACCTGCCAGCGTGTGAAGGCGGAATGCAAGAGCCCGGGAGGTTTATTACAGCCACTGCCAGTTCCAGAGTGGAATTTCGAGGACATTGCTATGGACTTTGTACACGGATTGCCTCGCTCCCACTCCGGACATGATTCTATATGGGTTATAGTGGACAGATTGACCAAGGTCGCGCGGTTTATTCCAGTTCGGAAGGATGCCCCAGTTGCAGTTCTGGTGAGACTATTTGTGGAGCAGTACATCAGGTATCATGGTATCCCCAGGACTATTGTTTCGGACCGTGATGGTCGGTTCACTTCGAGCGAGTGGAGGGCCGTGCATGCTCACTTGGGATCTCGGCTTACCTTTAGTACCGCCTTCCACCCGCAGACCGACGGACAGACCGAGCGGACCATCCGGACCATGGAGGACCTGCTCAGATTATGCATATTGGATACGGGGAGGCCTTGGGAGAGGCTGCTACCATTGATCGAATTCTCGTATAATAACAGCCACCAGGCTAGCATCAGGATGGCTCCGTACGAGGCGCTTTATGGGAGGAGATGCCGGACTCCGCTATCATGGGTACAGGATGTGGACACCAGGGCTCTGGGATCCGATTATATAGAGGACACAGAGGCTCAGATTCGATTGATCAGGGATCGGCTACTGGAGGCCCAGAGCAGACAGGCAAAGTATTATGATGCTCGGCACCGGCAGGTGGAGTTCCAGGTTGGAGACAGGGTATTCTTGAAGATACGTCCAGTACACGGTGTTTCGCGGGTGCGGAGGCACAAGAAGCTCAGTCCACGATACATGGGGCCCTACCTGATCCTGGAGCGGATCGGCCCCTTAGCCTACCGACTGCAGCTGCCACCGGAGTTGGGTGCACTACATGACGTCTTCCATGTCTCTTCCTTACGGAGAGCTCTCCTCCGGCCGGAGCAGCACATCACTACTACAGCCGGACCGGTAGAGCCTGACAGGTCAGTGAGATTGGAGCCGATCCGGATTGACGATACAGCCATCCGAGTGTTGCGGAAGAAGAAGGTTCCCCTTGTGAAGGTGCTGTGGTCCAACCATGGACGGGAGGAGCACACTTGGGAGCCGAGAGATCTGATGCTGGAGCAACACCCGGAGCTATTCGCATCAGGTACATTTAAGTTATGCTTTTAAGATTCTTGATAACTCTTGCAAATAGAACCCCGTAGACCCGAACTTAAATTTCGGGGACGAAATTATTTTCTTGTTTATTGGAATTTGTAACATCCCATGTTACTTCTGGACCCCTCAACTTAGATTGGGTTAGGCATGAGGTGAGACCTAAGAGGATCAACTAGGTTTGACCCTAGATAGTGGGTGGTGGCCATGTGGAGCCCACTATAGGACCAAGTCAAACTAGGTCAAACTAGCCTAATTAAGGACCCTAGCCACACCATGACCCCACCACATTGCCCTAACCCTAAAAACAATCTAAGTGGACCCTAGGGTATGTCACTGGGTCAACATTTTGACCCCAGTTGACCAAGGTCAACCTTGGGCTTAATTTGGTCAAACCCACACTCATAGGCCTAATTAACCTAAGTGGGGCACCCCCTTGACCCAAACCAAGTTGGGTGGTGCCACTAGACCCATCTCCACCAAGTGGGGTCAGTCCACCCACCATAGTTGACCAGTCAACCCTAAAAGTCAATTTGGTCAACAAATTGACCTAAAGAGTGAAATGAAGGCCAAGTCAAGTTCCCTTGGACCAAGCCCACTAAAATTGGCCCAAAGTCAGCCCAAGTGAACAAGACCAACCCTACCCCTCTAAATCAGGAGAGAGAATGCATGCAAGGGGGGTAAATTTGGAAATTTTAGGAGAAGTGGAGAGAGAAAGAGGATGAAGAGGAATGGTGGCCACATGGCCACCCCTTCAGCTGCAACTCTCTGCCCATCACATGCTAGCTGGCCCCCTCTGATATTCCAGAGAATTTTTGGTAGCATGCTGGCCACATGGCACCCATGGTGACACAACCAAAGCTCAAACCGAGCTCACATTGGGCTTATCTCCCCATACACCCTCTATCAGCCCAAATAACCCCTCCATTAGCTTCAGAAGGTCCAGAGGAGTGGAATTCGACTACTTACACATGGAGAACGGTGGAGAATGCAACTTTCGGGGAGGAGCTCGCCGGCGCACCACCACCACGGCAAACCGCCGCCTGACCCGCAGCCAAGCCCCGATTATGGTGCGTTTCACTTCACCTCTACCCGCACTAGCTTCTTAGATCAAATAGGCGAGAGATCGGGCTCAATTGAGCCCGATGCCATGTGAGAAAATCTAGAAAATTCTAAGTTTCTGAAACCGCTCGGGATCGCCGTCGCCGCCGTCTCCCGCCGCCCCATCGCCGGGAAATGATAGCCACCACCACCGTGAAGGTGATGGCACCATTGGCCGGAGGTGGCGACGCCTCAGCTGGCCGGAAACCGCCGGCAAAATCGCTCCAGGTCGGCTCGATCTCAGCCGTTGGCTGGAGGTAGACGATAACCCGATGCCGTCCATTCTTGCTTTAAGATTCGTGCGCCGATTTTAATATAAATCAGGATTAATAAATGAATAGTAATATTTCTGTCATATATATTTAGCCCTCTTGCAAGTTAAGTTTAGGCCCCTTAGAGGCATTTCCAGAGCTTAGGCCCTTAATGAAAATTGTATCCTAGGGTCTTACCTTTAAAATGCCACCCTAAACATACATTTTGGTGTAGAGTACAGCCCTGTAGGACCTTTCTCCTAGGACTGGTCCTAGACTAGGTCAAAAATTATATTGGATGCCCTAGTCTCAATATTAGTCACCATGATCCCAAATTTTGGGCACATGCATTATTAGGGCTTAATTACCTCCTGCCAAAATTTAGGAATTTTTAGAAAACATTTTCCTATAGTTTTGGGTAAAATATCAAAATTTAAATTAATGGCATATATGGAGTTCTACTCCTCCCCATGGCCCCAAATTTTGGTGGTGGGTCAGTGGGTTCACACTTGGTGCATGATAAAATTTTCAGCACCTTGGGATCTCTGCATGTGGGAGAATCCACTTGCATGTGGTAGCTCATGTTAAGGCTTGGTGTGCAAATAGTAAAAATGTAATTTGCTGAATTTAGCCCAATGGATGCATGCAAGGATTATGGAATTATTTATAGTGGCTTATTAGGGTAAATGGCACTCTTCAAATTAATAATGTAATTTTTGGAATCAAAATTCCATTTATTGGAATTTACTTTATAAAATAGCTATTCTGGAATTTAAAATTGGAAAATAGGATTTATTCAAGAACAAATCCAAACAACATTACCAAGGCATAGATTACATCACACTTGACCTAGGAAAATTATGATTTCTCTGTTTTGAAGAACCTTGGAGTAGATACCCTAAAATTTCCCATTTTACCCTTATCATGATAATTCTTGAAATGATATATATATACCTCTGAAAAATTTGGGATTTATTCTACTGTCATAAAATATTGTTATTAGTTTATCATGAATTTCTCAGAATTTATTGGATACATTACTTGTGTTAAACTAGTACAATGGCATTTTGGTAAATACCTTAAAATGGAATCCCATAGGCCATCTTACATTCAATTTGGATGAATCTCTGCCAATAGCCATAATTTAGTGTCTTAAAGGCTCTGTAAATTTTCTGGAATTTTTGAATATGTAATGCTTATACTTCATGTGTAAAATGGAATTTATGTGGGATTGTAATTAAATAGAAAATGACAATAAATAATTTAAGGAAAATTGTGAAATTTTGAAGGCAGCAATATTTGGTCAATATACATCTCAGGAAAAATTCCCTAAGTCAGTGGATGCTTAATTAAATCACTTCATGTGTAAAGTGGCCGAGCATTTAAATTAAGAGAATTAATTAAATGACCATTTGGCCAGGAAAAATTATGAGAATCCTTAGGGTAGTTCCCTTAGTCCATAATACCTTAGGATAAATATTTAGAGGCAAGATGCCTTAAGTTTTTGGAAGATCACATTTCTAGGGTAAACATAGGTCATGGTCTGCATATAACACAAATAGGTCTTGCCTTAGGGAATTACCAGGGGATTGATTATCGGCAGAAATAAGAGAGAGTTCAACATGAGTGACCCTGGTGGGTAGAGTTGTCTTAGTGAGGGATCAAAAGTGCAAGTCTTGGTCATCAACTGGAGTGGGGGATCGGCGGAAGACCGTCGGTACCCGGTAACACCTTAAGTCACTAGGGTTATACTTAAGCAATAAGGAGAGCTGGGGAGATACATGGGTAGTCATCAACTAAAATAAGTATCCTTGCGAAAGGGAACGCTGGGCGTAATCCCAACACAGTTCCTAGTGCCCCTTGAGAGCCCTTCACAGGGAATACCGGGGGCAGTCCTGGGATTAACCTTAAATCTCTAAGTATAATAAACCGTAGACAAGAGTAGCTTAATAGGTTAGGACATGGTTGTACCTTCTCGCCCGTGTTTGGGGTTGGAGAGTTTCATGATATATGCTCACCCGTTGATGGTTGGAGGGAATTGACATAAAGGCACTAATGTGCGTTCTCACCCGGGTTTGGGTTTGAGGGATTCAGGACGGGTTTTGGTCCTGCGAGCGGAAGGCTCGGTATGAATTATTTGCATGTGCATAAATATCGTGGCGGGGTATGCGGTACTGGCCGTTCGTCACACCGATGGCAGTACGGTGCACCAGGCGGTTGTGGGAGTTAGAGGGGCCAGTGGGTTGTTTTACACTGCGGTCTGGAGGACGACCCCCGATAACACACATCCGACCCAACAAGACTGACGGGTTTGTCAGCAAAGTACGTACGCGAGACTCTAGAGTGCACCTTGGACGTGTACATAGGCGTATGAGAGGGGTCTAAGGCTTGGTAGTGTGCATACCGGTCTAGAAGCGGAGACGCCCGCTCCGCTGCTGCCGTAGCCACAGCGGTGGTACCCGAGAGTGATGCTAGCTCTCAAAAAGTGGGAACTAAAGGTCTGTGATCACAGAGTCGTTGTGTGTGAGTTGCACTTGCCTGCGCATAAAAATTGCATCATATCATTCATTCATAATTAGGTCATACGCTTCATAGATCCTTATCATATAAATTAGTATGGGCTCTTTTATATGATAAGTTAAATTTCCTGGAAATCCTAACTTATATATTGTATGGGCATTTATATAAGTTAGGGTACGCTTGTGATGATAGCTTAGTGGTAGCTTAGTTTATTTACTTGTTGTATTGCTGTTTCTTTACTCTCCTTTACTGCACCGTACTTACTTACTTACTACTTGTACTGTACTTAGCATTGCTAGAGTAGAATTTCATTACTTAGTACCACTTTAGATAGATATTGTCACCTGCTTCCATTTTGCTACCCCTTGTTGTCCTCCGCTTCGTCCTCCCGCTCGGTGCCTAGGAGCTGCGGGGCGAGGTGTGGAGGAAACGACTTAGTCTTTTGACTAATGGTCGGTGACCAACTATTTTTAGGAGCCCGTGGAGATGGAGCACCAGCACGTCGAGGAGGCAGGACATGAGGAGCAGATACCGCGTCAGCAGACTACCACTACTACTGTGCGTCCTCAGGTGGGACGAGACTTGATGTTCTAGTATAGCTTCCGCATTTACTATTTTGTGAGAGAGAGAGATTTGATGTACTGGGCATAAGCCCTTTTTACTCTTTCAGTTGTACTTATTTGTGGACTATATGTTGTACTATTCATCTCTTTTTCATGATTATACTGTGGCTTGTGGACTGGTATTTTTATATATACAGTTTTACTTCTTATTTCTCATATTGGCCTACAGGTTTATGATCGTACTAGCCGGCAGAATCGGCGTGTTGCGGTGTCGACTAACCCGTGAGTTAGTGCCACCGTAAGACGGCGGTTCTGGGCATAAGATCCGGTAGCCCTCCTTGGTAAGGGGGAGGGGGGTCTTACACGTGTCACGCTGCCGTGTTTCCTGCTGTGTCCTTCTCGAGACACAGCCAGCCAAAACACCAAGCAAGACACGGCCTTGGACATGCCCGTGTCCTAGGCCGTGTACCCCTATACAGGAACCAAAATTTCTTTTGGACGCAATCAGCTCAAATATGATTTTTGGTGCGTTACATAAGGAATCACCCCAATTTCTCTTGGAGTAATCTGGGGAATGCGGCTCGCCCCCCAAACACAATTCCACCCGGTTACTTTCCGCCACAAGCTCCCAAACCTCCCGCACTCGAGGAGGCATTCCAGAAATATGTGGCTACCAATGATGCCAATATCCAGAATCTTACCAGATCTATCCGCAATTTGTAGAATCAAATTGGGCAAATAGCAAAGATGCTCTCCGATTGCCAACAAGGAGCTTTACCGGCCAATACGAAGATCAACCTAAAGGAGCAAGCGAAGGCTATAATGCTACAGAGCGGGAAGGAGGTACATACTTCTTAAAATCCGGTTGAAGAAGAGGTAATAATTTCTACATCCCCTCCTCCTAAGACTTTTAATGGAAATAAAATCAAATAATATCAACCGCCTCTTCCCTATCCGTCTAAATTTAAAAAAAGACCGAATGGATGACCATTACGGTAAATTTGTAAAATTATTTAAGCAAATCCATATTAATTTACCATTTTATGAATCTATAGTGCAAATGCCGAAGTACGCAAAGTACCTCAACGATCTTATATCTAATAAAAAGAAATTGGAGGATATTTCCACGGTTCAATTGAACGCGGAATGTTTGGCGGTTTTGCTTAATTAATTACCTAAGAAACTAATCGATCTGGGTAGTTTCTCTATTCCTTGTCTATTTGGCAATTTATTGGTGAAACATGTGTTGGCCGATCTAGGTGCCTCGATTAATTTAATGCCTTATTCATTATTTAAAAAATTGGGATTAGGGGCACCTAATCCAACATGAATGAGTATCCAATTGGCAGATCGGTCTATTAAATACCCTATGTGTATTATTGAGGATATGCTTGTCAAAGTTGTCAAATTTATCTCGGTAGATTTTCTCATCCTTGACATAGAAGAGGATACCGAGGTTCCGCTTATTCTCGGTCGCCCTTTTCTCGCCACCTCACGCGTCATTATAGATGTTAGTAACGGTAAACTTCTCCTTAGACTCATGTTGCTTTTTGGAGGCTTCTCCCGATGAAGACTCCATTTCATTTTCTGAAAATGTTTATTCACCTATTGTTCATGAAGAAAATTTTGAAACTTTAGATCTCATTTCTTATGAAAATAGTGATAATAAATCGGTCACACTCGAGCTTATTTTCGAAATTCTAGAATTAGGTAGTGACCGATTAAAAACCTCTCATGATGAACCTCCAACCTTAGAACTAAAATAATTGCCAAATCATTTAGAATACTTATTTCTAGCGAAGGGTTCAAAACTTCACGTTATTGTGTCAGCATACTCATCCGTTAAAGAAAAAGTTAAAATTATTAAATGTTTTAAAACATCATCGCCGCGCAATTGCATAGAAAATTACGGACCTAAAAGGGATTAATCCCTCCTTTTGTACATACAAAATTTTATTAGAAGAAAATTCTCATAAAACTATTCAACCTCAACGTCGGCTAAATCCTAATATGAAAGAGGTAGTTAAGGAGGAGGTTATTAAATTATTAGATGCGGACATCATCTATCTGATTTCAGATAACACTTGGCTTAGTCCGGTCCAAGTGTAGTTACCGGCGGGCGGTAACTACCTACCGCCAAGCGGTAGGTTCCTGAGCGCTCGGCCAGAAAATAATGTCGTGCTAATGCAGACTATAAGGCTAACGCCTCGCGGTAGTGTTTTTCTCGAGAACTCGACGCTTTCTCGAAAACTCAGCGTTCGACGAACTGGGCGCTTCGTTTGACATTCGACGAAACAGGGCTATCGTCGGGCGATAGCTACTATTACCTAGCTATAATCTTCCAGCGCTCGACGAACAGATCTTTCGATCGACGCTCGACAAAATAGAGCTATCGTCGAGCGGTACCTAGCTAACGCCGCGCGCTAGCACTCAACGCTCTCAGCGCCTGGACACTTAATGCTAAGCTACCGCCAGGCGATAACTACTATCGTCGGGTGATAGCTTCCAGAGACTCGTTCTGAAAACTGGGGTATTACAACTCCTCCCCCCTTAAAAAAATTTCGTCCCCGAAATTAATCTTCATGCAGGAAGACAATTAGAAAATTGTTGCAACAAATTTAAACATTATTACAATAACTTTACACACTCATTTCCATTCAATATTATACAAACAACTCGGGATACTATTCGAGCATGGTTTGTTATCGCTACCAAGAGAACTCTTCTTGCCCGCAGTTGTCCTAGTGCACCTTTACGAGCTTCACTTCTTTGTTCCGCAATTGACGAATTTCTGAATCCTCTATGCCCACCGGACGGACTTTCATCCTCAAGTCCTCTTCTATCGGCACCGTCACCAGTTCGATCACCACACTAGCCTCCACCAAGGCTTTCCTCAAGACGGAGACATGGAAAACGTTGTTTAATCCACTCAGCTCTGTGGACAATGCTAACCGCAAACTATTTGAGTCGACAAATATGCGAAATGCCTTGGAACGGTTTGATCTTTAGATAGACCCAGTCGCCTTCCGCAAACTCCACATTCCTATGGCTAGCATTAAAATACTTTGCTTGCCGATCCTGGGCAACCTTCATGCGCTCCTGAATGGTTCGCACCAACTCGCACGCATCAACCACCACTTATTTTGCCAAAAGTTTGGTGTCTCCCGCCTCTATCCAGGACATTGTCGTTCGACACCGCCTCCCATACAAAGCTTTGTATGACGCCATCTTTATGCTTTCTTGGTAACTGCTGTTATAGGCGAACTCCACCATGAAGAGGTGATCTTCCCACTTCTTCCCAAATTGAAGATCACACTCTCAGCATATCATCCATTGTACGGTTTGTTCTTTCTGTTTGTCCATTAGTTTGAGGATGGAACGCCGTATTGAACTTAAGCTTCATGCCCAGACTTTTCTGAACCAACCTCCAGTCTTTGGACGTGAAACGTGCATCATGATCACTGATTATACTCCTAGGAATCCCATATAGTCGCACAATGTTACGAACGTACAACTCTGCCAGCTTCTCCACGCTGTCCTCTTTTCGATTTGGGATGAAATGGGCCACTTTGGTCAAGCGATCCACAATCACACAAATCGCATCGTTAACCTGCTGCGATCGAGGTAAGCCATCCAAAAAATCCATGGAGATGTCATAACACTTCCATTCGGGAATCAGAAGAGGCTTCGGGAACCCGCTCAGCTTCTGACACTCGGCGTTCACTAAGGCGCAGATTTGACACCGACTCACGTACAAAGCTATATCACGCTTCAAACCAGGCCACCAAAAGTATTTCTTCATATCCAAATACATCTCTGTACTGCCCGGGTGAATGGAGTACTTCGTAATGTGAGCCTCAAACATCAACTCCTCGCGGAGCTTGCCAAACTACGGTACACATATCCTTTCGTCCTTCCTCAAGACCCCATCAATCATCTCCCAGGTGCTACCCTCGTCTGTTTGAGCTTCCAACATGAATGGCTGCAACTCTTCCTCCAAACTAGTCGCTTCCTGTGTACGATCAAATATGTCATTCTGTAACTCGATCCAGTTCAATCGAGCCATGCTTGACTAGCCTCTTACTACTCACTCAATGCCAAGGGACTCACAGTCCCACATCAACCGCTCATCATGGGCTTCAATCCAACTCCCTTCACTAGAGTTTTTCCTACTCATGGAATCAACCACCACGTTGGCTTTGCCTAGCGTATACTGAATCTCCACTTCATAGTCTCCAAGGAATTCGACCCATCTGCACTGTCGCATATTCAAGTCCTTTTGGTCTAGAAGATACTTCAGGCTTTTATGGTCTGTGAAGATCTCCACTTCTACACCATACACATAGTGCCTCCACAACTTTAGTGCAAAACTTTCCGCCGCCAACTCCAAGTCTTGGACAGGTTAATTCCTCTCATGAGGCTTCAACTGTCTGGACCCAAAGGTTATCACATTACGATGCTACATTAACATGCAACCCAAACCGCATCCTGATGCGTCACTGAAAATCTGAAATCCTTCAGTCCTTTTAGGCAGACTTAGGATTGGAGATGTCATCAGTCTTTCCTTCAAGGTGTCAGATGCCTGAATGCACACTTGTGTCCACACAAACTTCCGATCATTACGAGTTAGAGAAGTGAGGGGTAGAGCTATCATCAAAAAGTTTTTCACAAACCTTTTATAGTACCCTGCTAGTCCAAGGAAACTTCGAACTTCCGCCACGATTCTCAAAACTGGCCAATCTATGATGGCCTCCACTTTTACAGGATCCACCGCCACCCCATCACCACTGATCACATGGCCCAGAAATGCCACCTTCTTCAACTAAAACTCACACTTTGAGAACTTTGCATAAAGCTGGTTCTCTCTCAGCACCTGTAACACTGATCTCAAATGAGTCTCATGCTCCGCCTCCGATTTGGAGTATACCAAAATATCATCGATAAAGACAATAATGAAAGAGTCAAAGTATTCAAAAAGTACTCGATCCATCAAATCCATGAATACATATGGTGTGTTCGTCAAACTGAACAACATCACCGAGAACTCGAAATGACCAAACCTCATTCCAAAAGACGTCTTGGGTATGTTCTCATCTCGAATCCGCAACTGATAGTATCTTGACCTTAAGTCCAACTTAGAATACAACACTGACCCCAACAACTGGTCGAACAGGTCGTCTATCTGAGGAATCAAATACTTATTCATGATAGTCAGTTTATTCATCTCTCAGTAGGCTATGCACAACCACATACTACCGTCTTTCTTCTTCACAAATAACACTGGCGCACTCCAATGTGAAGAACTTGGTCTAATATACCCCTACTCTAACAGTTCCTATAACTGTACTTTGAGTTCAGTCAACTCTTTCGGTGCCATCCTAAATGGAGGACGTGACACCAGCCTAGCCCCTGACACTAACTCAATCGAGAAATCGATCTCCATTCGAGGAGGTGCTCCAGGAAGCTCCTCGAGAAACACATCCCAAACTCAGCCACTACCGGCACAACTCCAAGTGACAGCCTGGAAAGGCGAACCTCCAGCAATACTAGAAGAAGTACTCCTCCCTGGTTAACTTCCCGCTCTAACTGCACGGTCGAAATCAGGGAGCAGGCCACTGCACTGAGACCCTCAAATATAACTTCTGCTTTTCCTTCACTTCTCAAGGTCACCACCTTAGATTGGTAGTCAATACTGGCACGCTGCCCTGCAAGCCAGCCCATTTCTAATATTAAATCGAACTCAACAAACAGTAGAACCGCCGCTACTAACGTGAAGTCAACTTTGTCCAGACTCGAACAAATGCTCCCCTTCGCCCCGATAGTCATGGATGACCCATTAGGCATGCCTACCTTCAGCTCTGCATCCGCCGGGAATGGATCAACTTCAATCCTCTGGATAAAGCTTTCCGCAAGAAAGGAGTGCGACTCTCCCGTATCAAACAATACCCTAGCGGGGTACCCAGAAACTAACACAAAGCCTAAAACATAGACAACATACATAAACGATCTCGAAAGCCTAAGATAAAAAAAACTTAACTCAAACTTTCATACCTGTCACCACATCGGGTTGGCGGATCGCTTCCTGCAACCCAAGGTTATACGCTCTTGGCTGCGCCAGTTGGAAACGAGAAGCGCTGGACTCCACCATCTTTCCTTTCTCTGCTGCGATGGGCCGGACCGCACCGACTGTTCTTGTCTTAGCTCCTGCTCCGTGCCACCCTCAGTACAGAACCGAGCTATGTGGCCCGATTTGCAACACTAGTAGCACGATCGTGGTCACTTTAAGAGAGACCCCCCCCCCCCCCCCCGACGTCGTACAATCCTTCTCCCAATTGTTGTAGGGATGGGGCTTCTTTTTCCACCTACTTCCTTCAGATTTTCCTTGCAAATGGGAAGGCTTTCCTTCTCCCTGTTTGGCAGCAAAACCCTTCCATCATTGTGTTCGCTTCAAATCGCTCTCCAACGTTCTGGCAGCCTCGACCAGCTTATTGAACCCAACATTCTTCATAGATATGAGGGGTTGTCTTAGATTGTCGCTTAGTCCATGGTAGAGAGGTTGTCCCTCTCCACATCGTCAGGCATGGTCGTTCCAGCATAACGACCCAACCAAGTAAATTCATGAAAATACTCGTCCACTGTCTTATCCCGCTGCACCAAGTGTAGAAACTGCCTCTGAATGGCTACCCTTGTGAACGCGGGAATATAATTCTTCAAGAACGCATTCCTGAACTCCTCCATGGTCGGGGTGCGACCAGGAAACTGGCGACCTCCATGGCTCACCCACCACAGCTTAGCATCATCTTCCAACATGAAACTTGCAAACTCAGCTTGCTTATGTACCGGCATCTTGGCCACTCTCAGCAGTTTTTGAATCCTTGCCCACCAGTCCTCGCATTGGTCGGCGTGCTGATCCCTTTGAATGTTGGAGGATGAAAGCTTAAGAAGTACTTCATTTATCGATCTCCGTGCCCGACAACCATTGTTTCAACTAATGGCTCTGCTTGCCTGGCTCCTCCGCCTGGCATGACTGTTTTCGTATCCGGGGTAGCAGGAGTTGCTAACTGTGCTACAGGGGTGACAAATTCCGTTGCTGCGGAAGCTTGGGCTGCCACCAATGCTTCTGCGTGCATACGACAAAATTCGCCCGGGGCTACCCTCATGCCCAAAGGACACTGAGTAGTAGCATTACTCGTCGAAGGCTCTTCTCGTGCCCTCGACGTACCCACCTCGTCGCTTGCACCCTTCACCAAAAGCAAAGTAGAATAAAAGTCAGCTTCTAGTCGCACAGCTAGACCCAAGGACACTCATAGTCCTGCGATACTCCTATGTGGATAACTTCTTAACACAATTCGTTTAGGACATTCATCCACGAAGACATACCTTGGATACTAACCTCGCTTTGATACCAAAATGTAACGCCTCCCCTGTAATGACTGTATAACATGGGTCCAATCCAGGCCCCATGACATACAGACCACACAGCTTAAGCATTATAAGATGATGTAAACTACCCAACTCAAAACTCAGACTAAATACATCAGAAACAAAAGAGCAAGACCAGAAGTTATCCACTAACATATGAGTATCATCACGGCTTTATGGCCTTACAACATTTTAGAGTCCAAAACTCAACCAAAACATTGAGTGTCAATGTGCATAAGCACTCCTAGGCTACCTCGGCGTGCAAGCTGGAAAATATAGAACATCAAACATCTCATTCCACAAAACAGAGCTATAACACAACTTGTAACACTTCATAAAGCTTAGGCCTTTTTGGCCGGCGAGCTTGCTCCTGCTTGCTATCTTTGCATTATAAAAATTTGGCTGTAACGTGGGTCAGCAAAGGCCGACCTCAACTATGTAACCAACACATCTCCTCCCGGCCATCCCTAGTGGACCCCAGGGCACTCCATCACCCTGCAGGTCAGCACTTCGTATGCGAAATATATAACTTGTAAAGCTATAAAACAGGTTTGTATATCTCATACAGCAAACACGTTTCTATATTGAGCATGTAATAAAACAGGCCTACAATAAAGCATGAATGCAATCCTGGGTTTCACCCAAGGTACCCTAAAGCGTATGCTTCTAACACATGAACACATCAGGTACTTCCAATTTCCCCATCAGCTTCAAGCCGCAAACACAAGGGTACTCAAAATTCCCCCAAACGACATACAAGCCGCCACACAAACAAACTGGTAAGAACCATTGCTTGACCCCACCAGTTCGTGACGACCCAGGCCCGGTTCCAATATCGGGATCAAGTCCACCGAAGGAGACCTAGCGGGACGCAGCTGGAATCGTCCGGGCTTGCCCAAAGTACGGCGTTCTCGTCAAATGTCGCGGACTAGTTTATTTATTGCGTGGATTGGTTTTCATTAACTATAGAGTTCGCTCATCGATTACACATTTCAGACAGCATTGAAATACGAGAAATAAACAAAGAACATTGCAGAAGATGCGAACTGATCCAAAAATATCCTTTATATTAATCAATATTGAATTACAACTATCAAAACTTGGCGGCCTCCAATTTTGAGTACGCCAATTCCTTTGCAAAGTAAAAAACAAAAATACATCATTCTATTTCACTCCTCTTCCGCTTCTTCTTTACAGGAGCATATGGACTCGATACATCAATGTTAACATCCGAGGAGTAGCCCTCCGAGCCGATTCTACTACAGCTATCTGAGATTTTGCTGACCGCGGACTCGCTAGGCGAGCTATCATCAGCAGAGCTAGAGGGAGAGGAATCAGACTCGGTGGACTGAACTCCACTTCGCTGGCTTGCACCAGCATCATCAACATCTTCGGCCTTACCACCACCTTCATTTTCTTCTTCTTCCTCAACCTCATCAATTGCTTCCTTTCCTTTAACAGCCCGCTCCATCACTGCGAACTGGTCCTCCAACTCAGGAAAAAGTTAAAGAAATGGCATGTCGTCCATGCCTGTAACGCCCCGAAACTCAAAGGAGCGACGAGGGACGTTTTGGGCCAGCTTTGGGTTCTAGCAGGAGGCACACGGCCTGAGACACGGGCGTGTCCCAGGGCGTGTCAAGCTTGTGTAGACACTCTGCGGGGAAGTCGACATTTTGATCTCGACATTGTGTCGAGACTGGGCACACGGCCTGCGACACAGTCGTGTCGCAGGGCGTGTCGACCCATGTCGACACTTAGCCCGCGAAGTCGACACTCTGCATTCGACGAAGTGTCGAGACATGGTACACGGCCTGCGACACGGGCGTGTCGTAGGGCATGTCGCCCGTGTCGACACTCGTCCCGGGAAGGCGACACGTTTCTCTCGACATTGTGTCGAGACAAGGCACACGGCCTAGGACACGGGCATGTCCAAGGCCGTGTCATCAGGTCGATGATCTTCGCTCGACGAAGTGTCGAGTGTCGAGACCGTGTACACGGCCTGGAGCCCAGGCGTGTTGAGGTGACACGGGCAAGAACACTGGCGTGTCCTAGAACCCGTGCAGTGCTCGGGTTGTTTTCGGGGAAAAATGATGGGGGTACACGGCCGGCCACACGGCCGTGTCAGGTGGAACATGGGCATGTCAGGTCGAACACGGGCGTGTTCGATACCCATGTGTTGTTCCAGGCGAGCCGATTTTGACGGTGAATGAGGCACACGGCCCTGGACACGGGCGTGTGCCAGGCCATGTGCGGTCCAGATTGGGCATTTCAATCCCGAATCAAAGCCGTTCGTTTCTTTAATTGATGATCCAACGACTGGGGGTTGTTCCTGAAGGGATATACCTGCGATTGGGCCTTAGAAACCCTCACTTTTCATGAGTGGTTGTCTTTCTAAATCTTAGAAAGAGAGGAGAGCTAAGGAAGGAAGAAGAAGCTAGATCCGGCCATTGGAGGAGCTTCGAAGCTCCAAATCGTGAGCCGACTCCGGATCCACGGAGGCAAAGCTAGTGCGGTGCTTTTCATCCGCTTACTTTTCCATGGCGCCAAAGAAGAACGCAAGGGTAACGATTCTCTTCTTGAGCATGAGTAGCTCTCCTTCTTTGCATAGGAAGCCCGCTCTCGCGAGTTTGCGGTGAGTTGGAGGCGTTCCTTCGGGTAGATATGTGAAGTCCCCGTTGTTTAGAGTCCGTAAGCGAGAACGGACATAGGCATGATGTGTGAAGCCTACCCGGACATGTTGGTCTGGATCGGTGATATTGCATTGCATAAATGTCGCAGAAGACTCCGCGTGATTGGTTGTTTTTCGAGTTTTCTACGTGGTAGATTGCAACAGGGAGCCTTGGGGATTAACCCAAAGGTGCACCCGAAAAATTGGGCGGATGCATGATCTTTCCAACTTGTGGGCCTAGGTGCCAACTAGTACATAACTGGGTTATGTAACATTGTACGTTCGATTCACGGGCTTCGGGGAAACTTAACTCGTGCCGATGATATTTAAGTGTCGTGGCAAGTGAGCAACGGGTTGAGTGGGAACCGTTCCTACTTTATGCCGAGGGCATAGAGGTCGGGTCTTTCTGTCGATGACATTAAAGTGTCGTGACATAGGTTGTTGATGACATTAAAGTGTCGTAACGTCTGCCTAAAAGACCATTTTGCTCACGAGATATTGTCGTCCTGGAGATGGTGGTGAGTTAGCGGCTTAGACTGCGATCACCGAGAATGTGCCCTGAGAGCACGGGGTGTGTGGCCATGCGTGCTAACGCCTGTGATGCAATGAGTTGTTATATTGCTCGCTTATGCTAATGAAATGCAGGGAAGGAGCATCACCGCCCCGAGCTGGGGGCGGGATCGCTATAATTTGGTCAGCATTGCTGACCGTTGCCTTGTTTTGCCACCGTACGGTGGTTTTGTTGCTTGCAGGTGCTGCTGGACCAAGCGGTCAATAGCGGGCGAAAGCCCAAATTGCGAAGCCGGCCCTCGGAGGCCTAATTGGAGTGTTTATTGTTTTTTATTCATGTATAACCGGACTGCGTGCCGAGGTTTGTAAAATATGTAATATGAAGTGAACAATTTTGTAAAGCCTTAAGGCTTGTACCGGTGTATGTATAACATTCCTATTTGGTATTAGTGGACATTCATGCTCTAGTGTTGGGTTCTTTATTGCAACATTTATAAACTGCTTCCGCTAGAATGCTCTGTGTAGGACGTTATGATTGGTTGGATGGTCACCATGAGTAACCACCCGGTCTGTCTGTGGTATATGGCGTCGGGCCCCGACCGGACCTACTGCTATATGCTATGCGACGGATAGGGGGTGTTATAATTTGGTATCAGATTACTGGTTTTGGTCGGGTTTAAACTGAATTCGTAGACAAATTCTTTTTAAGGGGTGGTGAGCACATTGTGTGTGTCATCGTTATAACAGTAAAAGAACCCATGAATGTCCACTTAAGAATGAAAATACACGTGTTTGAGGAACCTGCGTTTTCCTAAAATTGCTGTTTGCAATTTTATTTGGTCGCTTAACAGTGTTTTGTACCACTATAGGTGACCAGAAGTGGTGTTGGGCCGTCGGAACGTCGAGTTTCTGAGGCTAGTAGTACACCGGATGTTGCTCCTGCAACACCTCTATTGGCTGAGAACATACGCTTGGTGGCCGAAGATGTGTTGGCCGTGATAAATGCGCAGCCTACAAGGCAAATGCAGCAGCCCGCTCCTGCGATGGAGCAGGAACCTCTTCAAGAGGCTGAGCCGAGGAGAGTGGAGCAAATGGTTGTGGAACTGGTGGTTCCAAGGAGGGCAACCGAGAGGCAGCTTAAGCATGTAATGAGCTTTAACCCTCCGGTATTCTCGGGGTTGGGAACCCCATATCAGGCTGAAGACTGGCTCTCCAGGGTGAAGAGAGTCATGACAGCAACAGAGATGGAGGAGTGGCAAATGACCACCATCGCTACGTTCCTTCTGGACGGTGAAACGAGAATGTGGTGGGAAGGATTGGAGCTGCACCTACTGAGAGGTAGGCAACTTGGTGATGTCTCGATGGAGGAGTTCTCGAGATTGTTTTTGGCTAGATACCTTCCTTCGACGCAGAGGATAGCGTTGGAGAACAAATTTCTGAAGTTGGTTCAGGGTGAGAAGAGCGTGGATGAATATCTCCACGAGTTTACTCGTCTGAGTCGTTATGCTAGCTCCACTATTATGGATGAGGAGCGCAAGACGAATCGATTCTACGAAGGCTTGAGAGATGAGTTGAGATTACTACTCTCGGGGCCGATGACGCAGGGTATCTTGACCTTGGTCAACACGGCCCGGTCCTTGGAGAAGGACATGAAGATTGTGCAGGCAAAGAAAAGCTTTGGCGAGAAGAGGTCGGAGTTCAGAGGGCCGAACATCTAAAAATCTGTGTTCCGAAAGTGGAACAAGAAAGCTAAGACTTCGGGTCTAGCCCTCTCTGCTGGTGCTTCTGGGGCGACTACGGGTCGGACCCCGGGCGCATGTTACAACTGTGGGAAGTTGGGGCATTATGCCCGTGAGTGCCGGAGCGAACGTCCCAAGTCCGAAAGGAGGCCGGGAGCGACTTATGAAGAGAAGGGCAAGGCGGTGGAGTCGACCGCATCCCACTATGCTCCGGCCCAACCAAGGGTCTATAATCTTGGCCAACAGGAGGCCATCAAACAGGCTGATGTGGTGACATGTACGGTTTAATTTATAGCAAGTCAATTTCTTTAAATACTTGTTATGCACATGTTACCTTACCACTGCTTGTTTAGGATTTGTATTGATTTGTGAAAATTCAGCAAGAGCACTCTTCGATACGGGAGGTTCACACTCCTTCTTATCCGAGGGATTTATATCACGCATCAGAGTCCCTTCTTCGATGACGAATGAGAAGTTGGATGTGTTGTTGCCCAATGGGTGTTCGATGCGCGCGGATAGGATCTGCGATGTTAAGATTCGTATTGGGAATCAGGAGTTCGATCTGCAGGCGTCATTACTTCCGTTGGTGGAGTTCGACGTCATATTTGGCATGGACTGGCTCTCGGAGCAGCAGGCCCATATAGATTGCTGTAGCAAGGAAGTCAAATTGGTAGCTAGTCGTGAGACAACTTTTACGGGCTTAAAGGGGTCGAGCAAGACGTTGATGTCTGCTCTTCAGGTGGTGAAGGCAGTTCGTGTCGGTGCAGAACTATTCTTTACGCTAGTGGAGGTTGCAAAGCCGAAGCCCACATTGGATTGTATTTCAGTGGTATCGGAAAACCCTGATGTGTTCCCCGCAGATCTTCCTGGATCCTCGCCTCAGCGGGAGATAGATTTTACGATTGAGTTAGTGCTAGGTGCAAAGCCTGTGTCACGATCTCCTTATCGGCTAGCGCCTAAGGAAATGGCGGAGCTGAAAGTTCAACTACAAGAACTGTTGGAGCAAGGGTATGTGCGCCCGAGTTCTTCGCCTTGGAGCGCACCGGTCCTCTTTGTTAAGAAGAAGGACGGAAGCTGGAGGCTATGTATTGATTATCGGGAGCTCAACAAGCTGACGGAGAAGAACAAGTACCCGATCCCCCGGACTGATGATCTTTTTGATCAGTTGGTAGGGTCGACGATGTACTCAAAGTTGGATCTCAAGGCTGGGTACTATCAGCTGCGAATAAGGGAGAGTGATATCCTGAAGACAGCGTTTAGTACGAGATATAGACATTATGAATTTACGGTCATGCCGTTTGGGCTGACTAATGCGCCGCCAGTGTTCATGGATTTGATGAACAGGACTTTCAGGGAGTACTTGGACCATTTAGTGATCGTCTTCATCGACGATATTTTGGTGTACTCGCAAAGTGAGGAAGATCACTTCAAGCATCTTCATTTGGTTCTGGAGATGCTAAAGAGAAATCAGTTGTATGCCAAGTTCTCGAAGTGCGAGTTTTGGCTATCCTCAGTGGCGTTCCTCGGTCATATAGTGAATGGAGAGGGTATTGTTGTGGATTCGGCGAAGATTGTTGCGATACGGGAGTGGCCTGAGCTTGCTACGGTAGCGGAAGTCCGGAGCTTTTTGGGGCTTGCCGGCTATTATAGGCGCTTCGTAGAGAACTTCTCGCGGATAGCGTTACCTCTCACTACTTTGCTGAGGAAGGAGCATAAGTTTGTTTGGACGCCGGAGTGCGCGCGAGCTTTTGAGGAGTTGAAGTGTCGGTTGACCATGTCACCTGTGCTGAGTTCGCCATGTGGGACCGAAGGCTATGAGATTTACAGTGATGCTTCGGGCAGCGGTTTGGGTTGCGTGCTACTGCAACACGGAAGTGTAATAGCTTATGACTCGAGACAGCTGAAAGTGCATGAAAGGAACTATCCGGTCCATGACTTGTAGTTAGCGGCCGTGATTTTTTCCTTGAAGATGTGGAGACACTATTTGTACAGTGTGAAGATTGATATCTACACCGATCATAAGAGCCTGAAATATCTGATTGATCAAAAGGATCTGAATATGCGGCAGCGTAGATGGATTAAGTTCCTGGGGGACTATACATTTAAGATGCACTACGTGCCTGGTAAAGGGAATGCGGTTGCGGACGCGTTGAGTCGTCGAGCCCCAGCTCAAGACAATTGGCTATCGGTGCATGATGAGCGGTTGGTGCAGGAGTTGGAGGCGTTGGAGATTGTTTGTGTGGATGGGCAATCAATTGCTGAAGCAGTTCTGAATTGGACTGAAGTCCAATATGACCTGGCTGATCGTATTCGGCAGGCTTTGGATATGGATGCTCATATGAAGCATTTCATGTTAGAGGCTCTGGATGGGTCAAATTCCCAATTCGTCATGGAGGACGGATTACTTTGGAAAGACGGTCGTCTGTGCGTCCCAAGTGTGGGTAATTTGCGGGTGGAGTTGTTATACGAGGCACACCATACCAAGTACTCGATTCACCCAGGGAGCACGAAGATGTACCGTGATGTGAAGAAACTGTTTTGGTGGCCGGGTTTGAAAAATGATGTGGCGCTATACGTAGCAAAGTGTCAAACTTGTGCCTTGGTGAAGGCGGAGTGCCAAAAGCCGGGAGGATTTCTTAAGTCCTTGCCTATTCCGGAGTGGAAATTCGACGACATCTCTGTGGACTTTATGCACGGTTTGCCAAGGTCGCAAAAGGGGAACGACGCCATTTGGGTGGTCGTGGATCGGTTAACGAAGGTGTCGCATTTCATTCCGCATAGGAAGGATAATCTGGTGGAGAAGTTGGCAAAACGTTATGTGGATAACATAGTACGGCTTCATGGTGTGCCCCGCAGAATCGTGAGTGACCGAGATGGGCGGTTCACGTCCAATGATTGGAGTCTAGTGCAGCAAATGTTGGGAACAAAGTTGAAATTCAGCACAGCCTTCCATCCGCAAACGGATGGGCAGACCGAGAGGGTCAATAGAACTATGGAAGACATGCTTCGCATGTGTGTCTTGGATTTTGGAAAGCAATGGGAAGACCACCTTTATTTGGTGGAGTTCGCATACAACAATAGCTACCAAGCCAGTATTCAGATGGCGCCTTTCGAGGCCCTATATGGTAGAAAATGTTGCACTCCGTTGTCTTGGTTAGAAACGGGTGAGTCAATGTTGTATAAGCGATTGGAAGTGGAGGATGCTACTTCTTTGGTGAGAACCATTCGGGAGAGGTTGCTTATCACTCAGGACCGGCAAGCGAAGTACTATAATGCCAAGCACAGGAACGTGGAGTTCGCTGTGGGCGACTATGTGTACTTAAAGATCAAGCCGTTCAAGGGTATCTCGCGGGTGCGGCGATTGAAAAAGCTAAGCCCGAGTACCTTGGGCCGTTTGAGGTTCTGGAGCGAGTTGGTGAAGCAGCCTATCGGTTGAAGCTTTCAGTGGAGCTTAGTGGTTTACATGATGTATTCCATATTTCAGTGCTTCGGAAGGCAGTGCAAGATCCTACGCAAGTGATCGCGGTTGATCAAGTGTCGGTGGATAGTAGGTTGACGACAAAGGTCAAGCTCATGCGGATTGAGGACTCGGAGGTCAAGCGGCTACGAAATAAAGAGATCAGGATGGTCAAGATCCGGTGGGACAATTGCGGTCGTGAGGAGCTCTCTTGGGAGCGAGAGCAGACTATGCTTGACGAGTATCCGGAGTTGTTCCGTTAAGGTAGAAATTTTGGTTTTGTACATGTCTTTCCTTTATATAATTTCGAGGACGAAATTGTTTTAAGAGGGGGAGATTTGTAACACACCGAAACTCAAAGGAGCGACGGGGGACGTTTTGGGCCAGTTTTGGGTTCTGGCAGGAGGCACACGGACTGGGACACGGGCATGTCCCAGGGCGTGTCAAGCTTGTGTCGACACTCAGCTGGGAAGTCGACATTTTGATCTCGACATTGTGTCGAGACTGGTCACACGGCCTACGACACGGGCGTGTCGACCCGTGTCGACACTTAGCCCGCGAAGTCGAAACTATGCGTTCGACGAAGTGTCGAGACATGGCACACGGCCTGCGACACGGGCGTGTCACAGGGCGTGTCGACCCGTGTCGACACTCGTCCCAGGAATTCGACACTTTGCTCTCGACATTATCTCGAGATAAGGCACACGGCCTAGGACACGGTCGTGTCCAAGGCCGTATCGTCAGGTCGACGATCTTCGCTCGACGAAGTGTCGAGTGTCGAGACCGTGTACACGGCCTGGAGCCCAGGTGTGTTTAGGTGATACGGGAAAAGACACGGGCGTGTCCTAGAACCCGTGTAGTGCTCGGGTTGTTTTCGGGGAAAAACGATGGGGGTACACGGCCGGCCACACGGCCGTGTCCGGTGGAACACGGGCGTGTCAGGTCGAACACGGGCGTGTTCGATACACGTGTGTTGTTCCAAACGAGCCGATTTTGACGGCGAATGAGGCACACGGCCCTGGACACGGGCGTGTGCCAGGCCGTGTGCGGTCCAGTTTGGGGATTTCAGTCCCGAATCAAAGCCGTTCTTTTCTTTAATTGATGATCCAACGGCTGGGGGTTGTTCCTGAAGGGATATACCCGGGATTGGGCCTTAGAAACCCTCACTTTTAATGAGTGGTTGTCTTTCTAAATCTTAGAAAGAGAGGAGAGCTAAGGAAGGAAGAAGAAGCTAGATCCAGCCATTGGAGGAGCTTCGGAGCTCCAAATCGCGAGCCGACTCCGGATCCACTGAGGCAAAGCTAGTGCGGTGCTTTTCATCCGCTTACTTTTCCATGGCGCCAAAGAAGAACGCAAGGGTAACGATTCTCTTCTTGAGCATGAGTAGCTCTCCTTCTTTGCATAGGAAGCCCGCTCTCGCGAGTTTGCAGTGAGTTGGAGGCGTTCCTTCGGGTAGATATGTGAAGTCCCCGTTGTTTAGAGTCTGTAAGCGATAACGGACATAGGCATGATGTGTGAAGCCTACCCGGACATATTGGTCTGGATCGGTGATGTTGCATTGCATAAATGCCGGAGAAAACTCTGCGCGATTGGTTGTTTTTCGGGTTTTCTACGTGGTAGATTGCAACAGGGAGCCTTGTGGATTAACACAAAGGTGCACCCGAAAAACTGGGCGGATGCGTGATCTTGCCAACTTGTGGGCCTAGGTGCCAACTAGTACATAACTGGGTTATGTAACATTGTACGTTCGAATCACGGGCTTCAGGGAAACTTAACTCGTGCCGATGATATTTAAGTGTCGTGGCAAGTGAGCAACGGGTTGAGTGGGAACCGTTCCTGCTTTATGCCGAGGGCATAGAGGTCGGGTCTTTCTGTCAATGACATTAAAGTGTCGTGACATAGGCTGTTGATGACATTAAAGTGTCGTAACGTCTGCCTAAAAGACCATTTTTGCTCACGAGATATTGCCGTCCTGGAGATGGTGGTGAGTTAGCGGCTTATACTGCGATCACCGAGAATGTGCCCTGAGAGCACGGGGCGTGTGGCCATACGTGCCAACGCCTGTGATGCAATGAGTTGTTATATTGCTCGCTTATGCTAATGAAATGCAGGGAAGGAGCATCGCCGCCTCGAGCTGGCGGCGGGATCGTTATAATTTGGCCAGCATTGCTGACCGTTGCCTTGTTTTGCCACCGTGTGGTGGTTTTGTTGCTTGCAGGTGCTGCTGGACCAAGCGGTCAATAGCAGGCGAAAGCCCAAATTGCGAAGCCGGCCCTCGAAGGCCTAATTGGAGTGTTTACTGTTTTTTATTCATGTATGACCGGCCTGCTTGCCGAGGTTTGTAAAACATGTAATATGAAGTGAACAATTTTGTAAAGCCTTAAGGCTTGTACCGGTGTATGTATAACATTCCTATTTGGTATTAGTGGACATTCATGCTCTAGTGTTGGGTTCTTTATAGCAACATTTATAAACTGCTTCAGCTAGAATGCTCTGTGTAAGATGTTATGATTGGTTGGATGGTCACCATGAGTAACCACCCGGTCTGTCTGTGGTATATGGCATCGAGCCCCGGCCGGACCTACTGCTATATGCTATACGACGGATTGGGGGTGTTACAACGCCCTCCTTTGCAATGTGCCGTCAACGAACCACTCAATAGCGATCTTAATGCATTCCTTCATATAGGGGAGCATGGCGTCATTGAAGCTTGGATTCCCCAGGTCGTATGCAATCTGTAGGACGAAACAAAAACATCAAGTCATCACGGACTGCAAATATAGACTGCTACGAATACAAAACACAACCTCTTTCTTCGGAAGAGCAACCCTCTTCCCTAACCGCTAATTTCTCTCCCTTAATGAATTGTTATCCTCCTGAAGCCGCTCATTTTCTTTGAGCAGATCTCTTGTCAAGGAGCAAAGGAAGTGGCTCATCACCACGTTGTTTGCACTTGCCTGGGTGTCCAGAAGAGGGAGGTCGGCAGGGGCAATCTTCTTTAGGTCATGAAGATTGCGCTTTCTGTAAAGAGTAGAGATCGTGACGTGTGCATGGCGGGATATCCTCGGACTTTTCCAAGAAGGGAGTACTGTAGAGAGGCAGACATGTTTATTCTTACTATGCCAGTGTATCATTGGGTTGCCCCGCAGATCCTTCTTGCGGTTTCAGAAGCCCTGCAAGCCGAAGCTTTCGGAGGAAGAGTAGTCTGTGATGGGATCGCCTTCTGCCCTTCTCTTCCTCGCGAGCTCCTGTTTCCTTTCCCTTTGTGTTGGAGTCAGGCCGCCCGGTCTTTGCGGCGGATTCGCAGGAACAACCAAGACCGCTCCAAGAAGAGAAGAATGTCAGCAAAGTGCAGGCTGTGGCGGGTACAAAATTAGTCCGCTGAAGCTTATTGTCTTCACGAGTTACGCCGCCAAGGCTCGCGAGCAGCGGGATGTAATGTTCAATATCCAGCCTGGATCCTGCAAGAAACTCGTCGATGGTGGCCTCCACCGCGTCAAGTGAGACGCTCTTGAAAGCGGAGTCCACGCGCTCCTGCGGGTTGGTGTGCGCGAACTCGAGCTCGCCGTTAAAGATCAAGAACTGCATGGTCCAGTTGTGGATCTTATTCGGCAGACCCATCACCTTCATCCCTTTATAGTAAAAATATATTACACCCTTATATGGGAGGCCGCCAGATGGAGTAATGGAGCAGACTGAGAATATCTTTCTAAAGATCTTCAAAGAGAAGTCGATCTTCTCATATCGCAGGTAGGAGATAAAGCTGTAGATCGCGGCTAGGGTGTTGGGTGCGAGCTGGCCCGACACCATCCCATAATGTTCAAAAATCTCTGTTATTTCCCATAACAAAGGAAACTTGAATCCGCTGTCGAAATGATCAACGGACACAGCGATCTGAGTCACAGTGGAAAAATTCAATCTTTCTTCATCAGCTGGTAGGATGACAAGCACAGGCGATTCCGCCATATGTTTTCCAGCGAAGGCCTCGAGATCGGCTTCCGTTAATTTGCATTTCTTATGCTCGGTAGCGTGGAAGGCCAGTGCGACATCAGTTCTGGCGGACACCATCTTTTTAGACCACAAAGACTTCTGCTTCAATCGCATTCCTGCATAGAAGAGAGAATGGAGCTGTATTTATAACATTTTAGGTCTGACACATTTCAGCTGGACTGCACAGTTTGATCATGCAGTCTGCCAAGCTCACACCAATTTCAATTTTCATATATGTAAAAAATAAGACATCACAGACGTAAACTATAGTCCGTTCAGTTCGCTGTTTCCAGTTTCCTAGGCACCTGCCAAACATATTTCAAAGCATTATATATGCGGACACAACTTCAGTTCGCCCTGCTCGCCACATTTCCAACCTGCAATTAAGCATATTTCAAAGCATAATATAAGAGGACACTACGTCAGTCCACACAGTTTGCAATCACATTGTAACCCTGCAAAAAGATCTCAAATCATGCAGAGCGCAGCATATAGTTAACAAGTGCAATATCACATTTCAAATCAGAACATGCTGACATCACATCAGTCTGCACAGAAAAGAAAAGCATTGTTCAGATCACAGAAAATCGCATCGCAGATAAAAACAAAGAATTGTTCAAGCATCAAGTTATACATCAAAATATCACATACGTTATGACAAGCCGGACTCAGCGGTCTCTGTTCTCAGATCGCACAGGCTGCTCCGTTTTCTCTCTGCACAGGTGCACCGCTTGGTCACTCATTTAAAGAACTTCGCCATATAGATGATAGATATGACGATGCATGGAATTGATAGTCCTATGCATATGTGCGGCCTCCCAGTCTACCCGGCTCAAAGGAACCACGGGCTCGATCGCCGGCCTAGATATCTCATCCGTGACGGGCTGGCTACCTTCTGCTGGAACTGGAGCTTCCAATGGGGCGGCGCGATCTGGCAGTCGCAGCCTTTTCTCCGCGACTTCAGCAACATGCTTTCCCTTATCCTCCCACGGCAGTGCCAAATATTTTCCTTCGTAGAAGCGGGCGTCGTCACAAACCACTTCATCTCCTTATCGCACCTCTCCAGCGCCCTTGAGAAGTTGGCGACCTGGTCCCTCAGAGCCTTCTCGTGCTCTACCCCCATCTTCATCTCCGCTCGTATTTCTTTAATTTCATCTTGAAATTTCTTCTCTAACATTGCAACTTTGTACAGGACGGACTGCACCACTTTTGCGGACTCATCAAGTGAGATTGCGTCAGTTGTAGTATCTAGTTTAGGCACGATCTCGCTAGTCTCAAAAGATCCTGGTGGCGACCTCCATCCTGCAACAAAGAAAGACAAGTTCATATTCAAATCCAGGCCACAGTGGACTCAAAATGCAGAGATAAAAGATCACTTTCGGCAAAGGCCACTGCTAGCTGGTGACAATCAAACACAGGCCACCTTTCCCGCTCCGGGTCAAAGGCACTTAACTGCTTCCTCCATTCGTGATGGACTTTGGTTCTCTTCTCAACCGCCGAGCTCTTTGAAATGACTATATCTTCAGTCTCAGTAATAACCTTGATTGGCCTCGACTTCCGCTGCGGCGATCTGTAAAGCCACTGACGCTTAAAGTATTTTGGTGCCGGTTAGAGTTTACCTATCCGCAGTAGCTCGAAGATCCTCCACTTGCATGTCCACGACGATCTGCTTTGAGACCGCCTCAACTTTTGCCTAGTGAGCGACGATCTTCTCATGTTGCTCGGCGATCTTTGTCAGCCTCTCCTGCTCTTCTTCCTCAGCAGTAGATGAAGGGTGCTCGCCAATCTTAACGCCCAAGATTTCAACCTCGGGCTACAATACCTCCAACAAGGATTGGTTTATGAGATCAAATTGCTTGACATCTATAGAGTTCAGTATTTCATCAGTGGACAGACTAACCATTGAGAGGGAATTATTTCCCGGGATATGGGCCTCCGGTGTAACGAGGCTGCCTTCAGAAACTCCCTTCTCTCGCGGACTGTGCTGCAAGCTCGCAGCCCCAATCCGCATGGAGATGTTCTTCTCCTTCATTATCCGCAACTTCTTTTCAACCTGCTCTGCGACAGTGGATTTGTCCCTCTTTCTCAACTACCCAGAAGAGCCTCCTTTCTCAGAGGAGTCCACAGTGATCTGCCTTAACTCCGACTGACTCTCGCAGACTGCCTCTGGGTTCGCAACAACTAGTGCCCATGATGGCACCATCTATTTAGCTTCCTCTCCAATAGGTCGCATATCATGATCCAGGTCGATGACAGGCTGCTGGTCCTCAAGTGAAGAAACTTCAGCTTCGTTATTTATATGGAGCATGTCCGCTGATTTCGTAATTTTTTGTTTGACAACAGTCTCAGGAGGATTCAGCGCTTCGTCCTCGCTCTTTGGTGGATTTACAGAATGAGATGCTGGGGAATCCCCAGTTTTCTCACGTACAGGCTCATCAGTTTCGCGGACTGCTTCCGCAGTCGGCTTCTTGCTCTGAGAACTTTCACCAGCAGAGCGGACATGTGCTCCTCTCTTCACCACTATTTTAGTTTTCATTGGTGGTTTTTGCTTTTCATCCTTTAATTGAGGCTGCCGAAGAATGCACCAAGTCTCGCCATGCCAGACTGCAAAGTGGAGACCGCAAAGGTGAGAAGCGACCCGTGGCGATGGAAACTTTTAGGAAATACAGATCTTCCAGCAATATTTATAGCGCTGACATCATTAATGAAGGTTGCAGACTCGGCTATTAAGCAAACATTTTTGAAGTTTCCAGAAACTTAAAAATGTGCGGGGATTGTGTTAACCCCCAAAATCTACAACACGTGCAAGGTTCCATGGTCGCATGCTCCATCAACGACATACTCTATTCTCTAGTCCGCCCCGCTCGACAAAGCCTCGGCGTATTCAGCAAGTCCCATCTCTTCGGCAGAGGACTCGGTCTGCATTTCTCCCAGCTCGTCCTGCCCAAGGATATCAGGTCTGGATTGGTCCTCTTCAGGCAGACTCAAGATGTAGTCTGCCCAGTCCGCAGCCCTCCAGCAGGATGTGACTTGGAGCAACTCACGGAAGATCCAGCCTGCGAGCCCATTCTGCCCCTCTTGTGCGGACTGGGGTGGCTTTTTTTTGCTTCCCATCAACCCTGCCCGGTTCTCCTGTACACCGGGTAGCCAGTTATTTTAGCCCTACCCGTTTGGGCAGGCCCCTGAACCTATAAATAGGGGGAGGTTGAACACCCAAAGCACGCTGACTCAAGCCCTGGAGCCTAACTGTTAAAGGCTGTAGACTCGAATCCTAGGCTTTGCGGACTCCAAATTGCTCTGCTTCTTGCACTTTCCCTTTACTTAGCTTGTAATCAAACTCATTTGCAATCAAAGTAATGCCCGTCCCAAGAGAGGCATTCAAGTCGCGACGGGCGAAGTCTGGTGTTGTCGTGGCTCACGGCTCTGTTGTTCTTTTTCTGTCACCTGCTGAATAGATAGTTGCTTGCAGTTGCCTTTCCCTTCCATTCCCCGGTGCTCGAACCGTTAGCTGGTGGTGCTCGACTCCCTTTCCATTTTCGTGCATCAACAACGGTGACCACATATCGCGGGGAGTGTTCACATATGTTTAGTTGGGGTTGTCCAACTCTCATGCGGTGGAATACGGGACTTTGGATCCTAGCCGGTATCTAACACAGTGTGCATCAAGGGAGGTCCATGTGTTAGCTCTACTGTGCTTCGCAAAGGATACATTACAGTTACGATGATCTTTGCTTGACAAGCAATGACGATCAAGTGTAGCCTTGTCTCTTCGATCATCTCATGATTGTAATGGCCGAATACTCTATGGTACTCTCGATCCGAGCTTTCGCGGGCCCCACAACTCCGCTGATCTTTGTCATAGGCGAGCAATGCTTTAGACCACTTGGTGCACCTGGCCTGACCGATCAGCAATGTTGTAACCCGAGGCATGAGAGCAGTGTATCTAGCGATCCTTCTTATGATTTCCCATGCTTTTCTCTTTTGTGCCTTTCTAAAGTATGTGTAACTAGTCCGCTCTAAGTAGGACTATACTCATGATGAACTTTTTTAGGCAAGCGATGCATTAGGCACACAGGTGATCTCCTGTGACAGCATCCATTCTTTCTTGGTCATCTCCGAGTATAGACCCCTTTTTATCAACAACCTCTTTCACATGTGAACAAGTTAAATCCGACCTATGAAAAGGATTTGGAACAGTCATTTTACTCTCATCTTATATGTATTGCTTGGATGAATCTCTATCAGATGACGACTTACAAGCTCTTTGGTACTCTTATCAAATGCTAAATGGCACCAATCATTGATCAAAAAATCTGGTTCTCCTTGATTGACAAGCCATACTATTGGAGTCTAATTAAGATGATTTCTTCTTATTGATATATACTTCATATTAAAGATGTCATTTCTATTCTCGCGAGAAGATCACTATTATGGTTTGGTATTCATTCAGTT
The DNA here is from genome assembly GCA_039583875.1 of Platanthera guangdongensis. Taxonomy (NCBI): domain Eukaryota; kingdom Viridiplantae; phylum Streptophyta; class Magnoliopsida; order Asparagales; family Orchidaceae; genus Platanthera; species Platanthera guangdongensis. The sequence continues at coordinate 150,918,090 of CM077152.1, forward strand.
ACCGGCAGAGCTCATCAGACATTTCCTCTGCTATATAATCACTTCTATCTTATCTCATAAACAGTTATCATTCGAAAGTTCCACTTAGGTACTTGCGGCTTAGTTCATTATATTATATCTGCTTCTCACACTTTTCCATACAGTGATTAGCAGTCATTTGCAAGTCTCACCCAGGTACTTGCAGTTTAGTCTTTACATTATATCTGCTTCTAACTCTTTTTTTGCAGAGATCAAAAGATACTTGCAAGTTCCTTTCAGGTACTTGCAACCTACTTTCATATATCACATCTGCTTCTAACTTTCTTCTTGCAGAGACCAACAGATACTTGCAAGTTTCTTCACAGGTACTTGCAACCTACTCTCATATATTACATTTGCTTCTAATTCTCTTATTGTAGAGATCAGCAGATACTTGCAAGTTTCCTTTCAGAGATCAGCAGATACTTCCAAGTTTCCTTTCAGGTACTTGCAACCAACTTTCATATATCATATCTGCTTCTAACTCTCTTCTTGCAGAGACCAGCATATACTTGCAAGTTTCCTTTCAGAGATCAGTAGATACTTGTAGGTTTCCTCTCAGGTACTTGCAACCACTTTCATATATCATATCTACTTATAACTCTTTTCTTGCAGAGATCAGTAGATTCTTGCTAGTTCCTTTCAGGTACTTGCAACTTACTTTCATATATCATATCTGATTCTAACTCTTTTCTTGCAGAGATTAGCAGATACTTGCAAGTTCCTTTAAGGTACTTGCAACCTACTTTCATATATCATATCTGCTTCTAACTCTCCTCTTGAAGAGAATAACAGATACTTGCAAGTTTCCTTTCAGAGATCAGCATATGCTTGAAAGTTTCCTTTCAGAGATCAGCATATACTTACAAGTTCCTTTCAGGTACTTGCAACATACTTTCATATATCACATCTGCTTCTAACTTTCATTTTGCAAAGATCAGCAGATACTTGCAAGTTTCTTCACAGGAACTTGCAACCTACTCACATATATCACATCTGCTTCTAACTCTCTTCTTGTAGAGATCGGCAGATACTTGCAAGTTTTCTTTTAGAGATCATCATATACTTGCAAGTTTCCTTTCAGGTACTTGCAACCTATTTTCATAAATCATATCTGCTTCTAACTCTTTTGTTGCAGAGATCAGCAGGTACTTGCAAGTTCCTTTCAGGTACTTGCAACCTACTTTCATATATCATATCTTCTTCTAACTCTTTTCTTGTAGATATCAGTAGATACTTGCAAATTCCTTTCAGGTACTTGCAACCAACTTTCATATATCATATTTGCTTCTAAATCACTTTTTGCAGAGATTAGGAGATACTTGCAAGTTTCCTTTCAGAGATCAGCAGATACTTGCAAGTTTACTTTCAGGTACTTGCAACCTACTTTCATATATCATATCTGCTTCTAACTCTTTTATTGCAGAGATCAGCAGATACTTGCAAGTTCCTATCAGGTACTTGCAACCTACTTTCATATATCATATCTGCTTCTAACTCTGTTCTTGCAGAGATCAATAGATACTTGCAAGTTCCTTTCAGGTACTTGCAACATACTTTCATATATCATATTTGCTTCTAACACTTTTCTTGTAGAGATCAACAGATACACTCAAGTTCCTTTCAGGTACTTGCAACCTACTTTCATATCTACTTCTAACTCTTTTCTTGTATAGATCAGCAGATATTTGCAAGTTCCTTTCAGGTACTTGCAACCTACTTTCATATATCATATCTGCTTCTAACTCTTTTTGCAGAAATCAGCAGATACTTGCAAGTTCCTTTCAGGTACTTGCAACCTACTTTCATATCTACTTCTAACTCTTTTTTTGCAGAGATCAACAGATACTTGCAAGGTTCTTTCAGGTACTTGCGACCTACTTTCATATATCATATCTGCTTCTAACTCTTTTCTCGTAGAGATCAGCAGATACTTGCAAGTTCCTTTCAGGTACTTGCAACCTACTTTCTTACATCATATCTGCTTCTAACTCTTTTCTCGCAGAGATCTGCAGATACTTGCAAGTTCCTTTCAGGTACTTGCAACCTACTTTCATACATCATACCTGCTTCTAACTCCTTTTTTTGCAGAAACTAGCAGATGCTTGCAAGCCTCCGTCAGGTACTTGCAAGTTACTATTCTTCTATAACTTCTTCTCATCTCAGTTTTGCAGAGCTCAGTGGAAGGCACTCACGTCTTCTTCATTTTGCGAAGGCAAACTCAGGTACACACAAGGTGTACCTTCATACATGCCTACACTAACTTTTCCTTTGTAGGAAAAGGACAGGCATTAACAAACTCCTAAGGAGAGACATCAGGTTCCATCTCTCCTTACCTCCCCCTTTTTTCTTTGGGGTGGATCACGATTTTCACGGGTCTCCCACTTTTTTGAAGTTCCCTTCAGAACTTAAAAAAGTGCAGAGATTATGTTAACCTCGAAATTGGCGATCCATCTTAAGGTATCTATTGATGCACGAAAAGAGAAAGGGAGTCGAGCACCACCAGCTAATTGTTCGAGCACCGGGGAGTGGAAGGGAAAAGGCAACTGCAAGCATCTATCTACTTAGTGTCAAGGGAAAAAGGAACAGCAGAGCCGTGAGCCACGACAACACCAGACTTCGTCCATCGCGGCCTAAATTCCTCTCTTGTGACGGGCTTTCCTTTGATTGCAAATGACTTTGATTACAAGCTACGTAAAGGAAAAGTGTAAAAGTAGAGCAAACTGGAGTCCGCAAAGCCTGAGATTCGAGTCTGCAGACTTTAATAGGTAGGCTCTAGGGCTCGAGTCAGCGTGCTTTGGGTGTTCAACCTCCCCTATTTATAGGTTCAGGAGCCTACCAAAATGGGTAAGGCTAAAATAACTGGCTGCCCGAGGTACTGGAGAACAGGGCAGTGGTGACAGGAAGCAAAAAAGAAAAGACACACCAGTCCGCGCAAGAGGGCGGACTAGGCTTGCGGGCTGATGCTTCCCCATGCTGCTGCAAGGCGCGAACCTGCCGGAGGGCCACGGCCCGGGCGGACTGAGCTTTGAGTCTGCCTAAAGAGGATCAATTCTGGGAGCTGATCTCCTGGGGTAGGCCGAGCTGGTCGAACTGAGCACCAAGTCTGCCGCCGAAGTGGATCAATCCTGGGACTTATTGAATACGCCGAGGCTTTCTCGCCCTGGGCGGAGCACCAAACCGGGTCCTCCGCTGATGGAGCATGCGACCATGGAACCTTGCACGCGTTGCGGATTTTGGGGTTAACACAATCCCCGCACATTTTTATGTTTTTGGAAAATTTGAAAATGTTTGCTTAACCGCCGAGTCCGCAACCTTCATTAATGTCGTCTACAATATAAATATAGTCGGAAGTCCTGCATGTGCCAAAGTTTCTAACACCACATGTCACTTCTCTCCTCTTACGGTCTCCACTTTATAGTCTGGCATGACAAGAATTGGTGCGTTCTTTGGTAGCCTCACTTCGAAGGATGAAAAGAAAAATCCACCAATGAAAACTAAAACAGTGGTGAAGAGAGGAGCGCCTGTCCGCTCTACTGGAGAAAGTTCTCAGAGCAAGAAGCCCGCTGCGGAAACAGTCTGCCAAACTGATGAGCCTGCGCGCGAGAAGACAGGGGATTCCACTGCATCTCATTCTGTGAATCCACCAAAGAGTGCGGACAAGACGCTAAACCCGCCAGAAACTGCTGATAATTAGAAAACTGCGAACTCAGCGGACATGCTCCATAAAAATATCGAAACTGAAGTTTCTTCATTAGATGCCCAATAGCCTATCATCGACATGGATCAGGATAGATGACCTGCTAGAGAGGGAGCTGAGGATGGGGTGCCATCCCAGACAATAGTTGTTGCAAACCCCGAGGGAGTTCGCGAGATTCAACCGGACTTAGGGAAGCTCACAGCAGACTCCTCTAAGCAAGGAGGCTCATCTGGGAAGAAGAGGGAGAGAGAAACATCCACCGTCATGGAGCAGGTTGAGAAGAAGCTACGGGTGAGGAAGGAGAAGAACATCTCTGTGAGGACTGGGACTGCGAGTTTGTAGCACCGGGCACGAGAAAAGGAAGTCTTTGAAGGTGGCCTCGTTACACCATAGGCCCAAATCTCGGGAAATAATTCCCTCTCAATGGTCAGTCTGTCAACTGACGAAATACTGAACTCTATAGATGTCGAGCAACCTGATCTCATAAACCAATCCTTGCTGGAGGTGTTGTAGCTTGAGGTTGAAATTTTGGGGGTTAAGATTGGCGAGCACCCCTCTTCATCTGCTATTAGGGAGAAGAGAAGGCAAAGTTAAAGAAGAAAATTGTCGAACAAAAGGAGAATATCATAGCTCATGTGGCGTCAGTGGAGGCGGCCTCAAAGCAGATCGCGGTAGACAAAGAAGCTGAAGATCTGTGAACTGCTGCTGAACTACTGCGGATAGGTAAACTCAAACCGGCGCCAAATTATTTAAAGCATTAGTGGCTTTACAGGTCGCCACATCGGAAATCGAGGCCAATCAAGATAATAACTAAGACTGAAGATATAGTTGTTTCAACGAGATCGGCGGCTGAGAAGAGAACCAAAGTCCATCGTGAATGGAGGAAGCAGTTAAGCTCCCTTGATCCGGAGCAGAAAAGGTGACCTGTGTTTGATAGTCGCCAACTCGATGTGGCCTATGCCAAAAGTGATCTTTTATCTTTGCATTTTGAGTCCGCCCTGGCCTGGATTTGAATATGAACTTGGCTTTCTTCGTTGCAGGAAGGAGGTCACCACCAGGCTCTGTTGAGACTGGCGAGATCATACCTACACCAGATACTGCAGCTGACACAATCTCACTTGATCTGTCCGTAAAAGGTGAGCAGTCCGACCTGGACAAAATTGCAATGTTAGAGAAGAAGTTTCAAGATGAAATTAAAGAAATTTGAGCAAAGTTAAAGAGGGGGGTAGTGCGCGAGAAGGCTCTAAAGAACCAGGTCGCCAACATCTTCAGGGCGCTAGAGAGGTGAGATAAAGACAAGAAGTGGTTTGCTGACGATGCCCGCTTCTACAAAGGAAAATACTTGGCGCTAGCGCGGGAGGACAAGGGCAAGCGGGCTACCGAGCTGCTGGTGGAAAGGTAATGATTGCTAGATCGCTCTGGACCATCAGAGGTTTCGGCTATAGTTGGAGGCAGCAAGCCCGACGCGGACGAGATTCCAAGGCCGACAACCGATCCCGTGATTCCTTTGAGTCTGCTGGATCGGGAGGCCGATCTTATGTATCTAGCTATCAACTCTATGTGTACAACCCCGTATCTGGTGAGTGGGGAGAGCCAAGAACTAGACCGACCGGCTCAGATCATCCAGGTCCCAGGCGAGCTCGATAGATAAAACCCGAGCCCGAGCTCGGCATTTGTCGACCGCGAGCTCGATACTCGCCGAGCTAAGGCAAGATTCGTCGGGCAGAGTTCGACTAATGGAAGTCGACAGATGGTCCTGCTTGCCATCCCAGCTCGCACTCTCACAACGGAGCTCGTCAACAGTAGGCGAGCTGGATCTGCCGAGGGGGCCAGGCTCCCCATCTCGCCTGGATCCATGAGGTACTTTTACTGTTTTGCCCCCTCTGGTCTGCCCATAGCCCTTCAAAACAGCGGAGCTTGGCTGTTGGCAGACCCAACCAAGGGTATTTTGGTAACTTCAGGTCAGTTCATTTTGATTATTGGCAGTTCAGATTTTGGAAACTATAAATAGGACCCAAGGGGTACCCCAGAAGGCATGTTTCCTGTGCTCTTTTGCTCCAGTTTTCAAGTGCTTTCTGAGGGTACCTTAGCTCGACCTTTGGCTAAGGAGGGGAAGCGCTCTCAGATCTTCCGGGTGTGTGGTGGGTCCTCCTAGACTAGCCCTTGGGTCGGTTTTTTCCCTTGTCTCTTTTGTTGTTTTGCTTGCAGGAGTGAAGTAGGCGTACGATCACCCCTTCTCCGAGGGCGAACTCCACCGAGACCGATTTTCGGTTTCAACATTTTGGTGCAGTGAGCGTGGAGCGTGGAGCATAGTCATCATAGAAAAACTTCAGCGATGTAGATGACGAGAGGGCTGGGATCTGACAGGCCGGACTCACGCCCCCCCCCCCCCCCCGCCTCTTGCCATAGTGGGGATGCTCGAGGATTTCAGGAACGAGGTGCTGAACCTTGTCAACTTCGCACTCGGCACGCGGTCCGAGTGCTCAAGTCCAGTAGTTCAGATCGCAGCTTCCCCCTCTCTGGGCGAGGACTCCCCCGGCAGGCGAGCTGGGAAGGAGGTTGCCGAGGAAGGCCGGGGGTGTGAGCTCCCCGGGCGCGAGCTCCACCCCGAATCAGCAGGAGGAGGCCGGTATAGTTTCTTGGGCTCGCGAGATGGGCCAGCTTGCCCAGTAGGGGGAGGAAGCCCCTTCAGTGACTTGGTTTCCTCTACCCTGATTCCAGATGGGTTTAGGGAACTCGAAATGTCCTACTACACCGGGAAGGGAGACCCCTTCCAACACGTCCAATGGTTCGAGGACGTAGTTTCAATCCGACAGATGTCGGATGGCTTCAAATGTCGACTCTCTACCATCACCCTCAAGGAGAAGGCAAGTGAGTGGTTCCATCAGCTGCCGGCCAGCTCAATCTACTACTTTGAAGACCTACGCCAGGGGTTCATGCTGAGGTTCACTACCTCGAAGAGGAGGAAGAAGGAGTCAGAGTCCCTGTTCCATATCATGCAGGGAGTGAACAAGACGTTGGGGAGCTACGTGGATCAGTTCCAGGAGGAGGTCACCCAGGTCCAGGAGATGTCAGGCCATAGTTTGATAATGGCTTTCACCCTGGGCCTGCAGCAGGGATTCTTCCTAATGGAGCTGAAGAGAATCCCCCCTCTCTCCTACGTGGAGCTAATGGAGAGGGCGGCAAGAGAGGTTGACGGGGAGGCGTCAAACCCGGAGTTTGCACGGAAGCTGGCCAGGTGGGCCACGGAGGAGGAGATGGAGTCGAGAGGAGGAAGAGGACAGGATGAGAGGAGAGGAGAGCCCCGATAGAGGGAGCAGAGGCAGCTCCAAGGGCAGCAGCAGCCCAGGTGGGGGCGTCAAGAGCCCGACCGTCGGCTGGGCTGGAGGCCCGAGTGGCAAGGGCAGGGGCCACAGAGAGGGTACCAAGGAAGGGATCGCCATCAAGGGGGGCAAGATCAATTCCACCCCCGGGCTGGAGGCAAGCCTAGAGGCCCCGACTCCCCGATCAAGAAGAGGCTATGGCCATAGCCATGGGGGAGAGGAGGAGAGTAGCAGGGAGGAGGAGGAGAGAAGTTTTGGTGGAGTTGCCCTTTTACGACTTTCATTAGGAGGAGGGGCACGCCACAACCACGTGCCCGGAGTTCCTCGAAATGAGAGGGAATAGGGAACATCAGCAGCAAGGGCGTCAGGAAGTGAGGATCGAGGAGGTCCTGCCTCGGGCAGAGCACGACCGTTGCGAAGACCGGTTGGATGTTGGAACCTGAGGAGGGATTGAAAGAATTGGTTCCTAAACACATAGAGGGGGGGGGGGGGTGAATAGGTTCAATTCTATTTCCTTCTAAGGCATATATTAATTCAGTTAATTAAAAGAAATAAATATATAGTTCTACAGCTATCACAACACAGAAATAACAAGTCTACACACAATCACAGATGGCACACTGATTTATAGTGGTTCCCCAAGGTCTGGGTACATCCACTTTCCCCCTTCGCCTATCTAGAAGTGTGCTAGATTCGGCCTAACTTCTTTCCTTCTCCTCAGGTCCGCAGATCTTACAGCTCAGAACCCAAACAAGGCTCCTGCAACTCACAGTGAGTCCACACTCCTACAACTCAGGCAATCTGCCATACCTCAGCCCTCAACAAGGCCTACAACTCAGAGATGGCAATCTCCTACAACTCGGGCTCTCAGCCCTACCTCAGCCTTCAACAAGGCCTACCACTCAGAGAACTTAATCTCCTATAACTCAGCCTTTATAAATCAGGCTTAAAACTCAGATCTTAAAAAGATCCTACAAAAAATAGAAGTAAATCTGAAATTTACCACCACCCTAGTTGAGAGAGAAAGGATGGAAGGTTTCTTGATCAGTTCTTGAAGGAATCTGATGTTAGAGATCAACCTGTCTTAGCTTTCTTCAAAGCTTCTTGAATCTGAACACAGTAGGGTTGATCTCCTTTGAAGTTGATCTTCAATCAGCTTCTTTCTTGAAATTCAGAAATTAATCTGAATTCTTCTCGGCAGACTGGTTCAGAATCTGCACTTAAGAGACTTGTTGATGTAAGTCCCTTTCTTCACTTGAATAGATGGAGATCTCTCTCTCTCCAAATTCTTCTGAAGATTCTTCTGAATTCTTCTTTTAATTTTTTTGACAAACTCTTAGTAGATCACCATTTGAGAATATCTTCTTAGATCTTCTGTTGAAAATCTTCTTCTGTTTTTCGTGTTTATCTCCTGTGTATGTATATTATATGTATCATCTGTTCTGTTGATAGAGAATGTCTTTATATAGACTTCCTCCATGGTAACCGGCTGATCCAATTTCTAACGAACTTCTGACATCCCTGACAGTTGTAGTAGATCGGTTGGTTATGGCAGCTGTCAATTCTTTCAGTCACTTCTTGAAACTCTGTCTCTATCAGCAAAGTGTCGAGATTGAACTTCATTATGTGTCAACACAAGTACACTATGTGTCGACACAAGACTTAGTGGTGTCGATACAGCTCCCTTGGTGTTGACACTGCTTCTCGACACAGCTTCTGTAGAATGTATCGACACTAGTTCTGTGTGTCGGCACATTCACTTCTTTTCTTCCCAAAAATCAACTTTGTTGAAACTCTGCTATGTGTCGACACAAGTTCTGTGTGTCGACACAGTTGATGTCGACAAAGTCTTCTGTGTGTCGACACTGCCTCTGTGTGTCGACACAGTTGATGTCGACTAAGCTTTTCTGTGTGTCGACACTACCTCTGTGTGTCGACATAGTTTCTTCTGGTGTCGACACATCCTTTCCAAGTGTCAACACAATTGACTCCAGGTGTCGACACAGCTTTTATCCAGTGTCGACACAAGCCTTCATAAGTGTCGACACAGCTTCTTATGGTGTCGACTCATGGACTTAGAAACTTTTCCTGCATTCCTGCATTTTCTTAACCTGCAAATATAAACTCAAAACAACATCAAATACACCTTGATGCATATCATTGAGTAAGGTGAGGCTTCTTCAAATCTGGTACACATTTTCAAATGTACCCAACAATCTCCCCCTATTTGGAGAAGTCATAACCCTTAGTCAATGATATACACCATTCATAATAAACACACATTATGATGTATAAAAACATTACATGACAGGGTAACTTATAAACAAAACATGTATAAAATGTCATCACAGAATAATGATGCAAACATAATGAGCATTAATCATTATTTTGTTTAAACTTTCAAATGTTTTTTAACAATAGTTTACATAGATTAAAAAAACTAAAGATTACAATATTGTAAAATCTAGTTAATCTATTCTAAGGCTGATCAGGCTCCTTGACTATGCCTTTGCCTGACTGGATCTTGGCTTGTACTGGAGCTTCAGTATCTTCAGCTGGCTTCTTGGCCTTTAGATCTTTCTTCTTTTATTCTTCAGCCCTTATCCTTTGCCTTTCAAAATAATGAAAAGGCTTTGGGAAGTATTTGCTAGGTTCCTGAGCATTAGGAGGTAGATTCCCAGCTTTTGCCTTTCTTCTATATTGTCGAATGGCTTCCTGTCTAGCTTCATACTTGATCCATTCTTGCTCAGTGTACCATTTACCCCTGTCATGGGTCTTGTCCTTTGTAACACCCCGAAGTCAAGCGGATCAATTTGAGCAAAATCGAGTTCAGGCATGGGTGACACGGCCTGGGACACGGGCGTGTCCCAGGGCGTGTCAGGCCTGGGTAGTGTCGAGTCGTGAAGTCGACGAAATTTGGAGTCGACACAGCGGACACGGCCTACGACACGGGCATGTCGCAGGGCGTGTCGGAGCCATGTCGACGATCGACATTGATGTCGACGAATTTTGCTCGACGATTGTCGAGTGTCGAGTGTCGAGTGAGGACACGGCCTGTGACACGGGCGTGTCACCGGGCGTGTCAGTGGTCGTCGAACTCAACTCGACGTTTCGAGCGAGGGCGTGTTTGCGGGACATGGGTGTGTCCAGGTGAACACGGCCAGGAACACGGGCGTGTGCCCGGCCGTGTGAAGTCTCGGGTTGTTTTGGGATTATTTTCGTTGAGGCACACGGCCTCAGACACGGGCGTGTCTGCGGGCGTGTCAGGGACACGGCATGGAACACGGGAGTGTCCCAGGGCTGTGTACTATTGGTTTTGAGTCGGTTGACTGCCGCTTAGAGGGACACGGCCTGTGACACGAGCGTGTCACAGGGCGTGTCAAGCCGTGTTTTAGCTTTTCTGGCCGAATCTGAGCCGTTTGTTTCCCTCTTCCTGGATCCAATGGTTGGGCTCTGTCCAGGTGTGGTGAAGGCCGAGAAAAAGGGGATTTAATCCCTCTTTTCTTCTTCTTCTTCTTCTTCATTTCTTTTAAGCAAGGGAGGAAGAAAGGCTAAGGCAAGAGGGAAGGGAGGAGTCTACCAGCTGCTGTAGGAGCTGCGGAGTGCGGAGCGAAGATCCGAGAGCGGATTCGTGAAGGTGAAGCCGAGGCGGTGATTTCCATCCGGCTACTTCATGGCGCCGAAGCGGTCTTCAAGGGTAACGATCTCCTTCTTGGACATCGAGTCCTTCCTTTATGCATGTGCTTGGAATCCTCCACCAAGAGGTGGATTTGCGGAAGCGATTTCTTTGTTGAGTCTGCATCTAGAGCTGAAAATATGGAGTACGACATAGGCATGCTGTGTGAAGCCCATCTGGACCGGTAGTCTGGATTGGTGATGTTCATGGGTAAATCGGAGGAGACTCCGTGGATTTGATGAGATGGAAATGGTTTTCTCTTGTGCTGATTGTATGGATGTGATGCTGAATGTGAGGAGGCTTCGGCAAAGCTCCTGGTTGTGATATGATCAATTGGTAGCACGCCTGGGGAGCTCGTGATAAACCCGGCCTGTTATACCACTAGGGTGGGTTGTTCTAGTTAGTTAGAGGGGTCGATTGGTGGCAATGCTTGGGGATCCGTGGTAAACCCGGCTTGCTGCACCACATAGTGTGGGTCGATCGGATTAGGAGGGGGGTCGATGGGTAGACATTGCCTGGGGAGCTTGGATAAACCCGGCGTGCTACACCACATGTTGTGGGTCGACCTACTCTGGTTGTTGCTGTGAGGTTCTACCTCTGTGTGGTTTGGGCGGGATGTCGCCAGCTTGCGAGACTGGTGGACTAGGGCCGGTCAACCAACAAGTTAAATCCTCGGATCGGCGGTGTATGACTGGTGGATTCCGGTACGCCAAGAAGGTGCCCTGAGTGCACGGAACGTCTGGTGGATTCCAGCGTTTGTGATGTCATGTGTTTGCTAGCAGGATAAAGAGAATGATATAGATATGCTGTTTGATGATACTTGATGAGCACTGTATACAGGGAAGGAACCACTACCCCGGGTAGGGGGTAGGGTTGTTATAATGGGTCACCAAATGCTGACCGTTACTTTGTTTTGCCGCTTTTTGGTGGATGTCTCATTGTAGGTGCCGCGGCTTGAAATGAATAAGTGGAATGGCTGGCTTGCTGCTGTTGGCCTTTGACGGCTATGCGAAGAGTGGTGTTTGGATTTCATGTGTGGCCGGCCTGCGTGCCGATGTACGAAATGAATGTTGTGTAAAAGAGGAACCTGTAAGGCCATAAGGCCAGGGTGTGTGGGTTGTATACATTCCTGGTGTTGTGATATATATAAATGTGCTATTTATATATTGGTGGACATTCTGGTTTGAGTTCATGTTAACAAAAAAAATGTTGCGCTAGAATGGATGAGTTAAGGATACGTGTCGATGTTGATTTCCACACGTGATTCCTTCGCTTGTCTGTGAGATATGGTGTGGGGCCCCGGCCGGACCCACCGTTATATGTCATGTGACAGGTGGGGGCGTTACAAAGTGGTATCAGAGCCAGGTTTAGATTGTTTGGGAGGAGAGAATAGAAATGAACTCATGAATGTCCACTAGGAATGTATGTCATGCACATGATGTGCGTGAGTGTGTAGTCAATGTAGTAGTACCATTATGATTGGATGTATTAATGGTGTTCTGTACATTGATAGGTGGCGAGGGATGGAGCTGGGCCGTCTGAGCCCCAGCGGTCTGCTGAGAGTGCAGCACCCATGGAAGCGCCTATGCCTCCCTCGGCAGAAGCCATACGGGTGGTGATGGAGACAGTGCTTGCAGTGTTACAAGCACAACCTACTGGACAGGCAAGGCCTGGTGCAAGGCCAGAGCATGCTGCAGTGGTGGTGGAGGCGCAAGCAAGTGACGACTCATTGACACGTTTTATGCACTTTCATCCACCGACGTTTGGTGGAGCGCTTTCCCCAACGCAGGCAGAAGATTGGTTGGCAACAGTAAAAAGGATCCTGACCGCAATCCGGACGGTCGAGGAACAGAAAGTGATGTTGGCCACTTTTCTATTGGAATGAGATGCGAGATTGTGGTGGGATGAAATTGAAGTGCATCACTTGGCAGGTCGAGGTTTAACGGAGGTTTCCATGGAGGAATTCTCCCAAATATTTTTAGCCAAGTATGTGCCAGTGTCGCAGAGGATTGCAATGGAAAATGAATTTCTCCGTTTGGTGCAGGGTGAGAGAGAGATTGATACCTAACTGCATGAGTTTACAAGATTGAGGAGATATGCGGGATCGAACTTTGCGGAGGAAGCACGAAAGACAAATCAGTTTTATGAAGGCTTGCGGGATGAATTGAGGTTGGCACTTCCGAGTTCAGTGAGCCAATGCTTCCAAGCATTAGTCGATACAGCTCGTGCATTGGAAAAAGATATGAAGCGAGTACAAGCGAATAAGCGACTGGCAGTGGAAAAGTCAGAGTTGAAAGTGTCGCAGTTGGATCAATCGGAATTTCGACGACAAGAGAAGAAAAGATATAGGCCGGCGGAATCAGCTCCGTCGACTGTTTCTTCGGGGGCGACTTATGGGTCAGGACGTGTGGATACACGTATATGCTATAAATGCGGGCAGCAAGGACATATAGCAAAATTCTGTCGGAATGCCCCTCCAGGGAGTGAGAAAAAGATAGGTGCGTCATATAAAGAAAAGGGAAAAGCAGTGGCCGAATCATCTGCACCCCGGACGCAGCCGCGATTGCATGCGATGGACATACAAGAGCCGCAAAGCTCAGTTGGTGAAATTCAGCCTCGGGTGTTTAATTTGTCTCTTAATCGCGAATTTCAAAATCGGGAGGCTGAGCGGAGATGAATCATGAAGTAGCTCTTTTGGATGCTATGACTGGATCGTACCTTGATGGATTGTCCATGGTGGTGTATGTAAACTATGTTTCTAGCTATAATTGTGATGAATAAAAGATGGTGTACATATCTAGCAAAACTGGTGCACTTGTGATTGTGAGGCGATAAATAAATTGTGTTGTTTTGTTTTGAGGTCTTCTGTGGCTGCATGTGCACAAGTGGAAGTTAGGGATGTATGTTTGTATGTGCTGTAGATTTGTTCGTATGGGCGGTAGCTTGAGATACGACACGCAAATGTGCATAATAACTTGTTTTGTGGTTGATTGGTTGAGTTGGAGTCAATTTCGAGGACAAAATTATTTGAAGGGGGGGGGGGGGAGGATTGTAACACCCCGAAGTCAAGCGGATCAATTTGAGCAAAATCGTGTTTAGGCATGGGTGACACGGCCTGGGACACGGGCGTGTCCCAGGGCGTGTCAGGCCTGGGTAGTGTCGAGTCGTGAAGTCGACGAAATTTGGAGTCGACACAGCGGACACGGCCTGCGACACTGGCGTGTCGCAGGGCGTGTCGGGGCCGCATCGACGATTGACGTTGATGTCGACGAATTTTGCTCGATGATCGTCGAGTGTCGAGTGTCGAGTGAGGACACGGCCTGTGACACGGGCGTGTCACAGGGCGTGTCAGTGGTCGTCGAACTCAACTCGACGTTTCGAGCGAGGGCGTGTTTGCGGGAAACGAGTGTGTCCAGGTGCACACGGCCAGGAACTCGGACGTGTGCCCGGCCGTGTGAAGTCTCGGGTTGTTTTGGGATTATTTTCGTTGAGGCACACGGCCTCAGACACGGGCGTGTCTGCGGGCATGTCAGGGACACGGCCTGGAACACGGGCGTGTCCCAGGGCCGTGTACTGTTGGTTTTGAGTCGGTTGACTGCCGCTTAGAGGGACACGGCCTGTGACACGGGCGTGTCACAGGGCGTGTCAGGCCGTGTTTTAGCTTTTCTGGCCGAATCTGAGCCGTTTGTTTCCCTCTTCCTGGATCCAATGGTTGGGCTCTATCCATGTGTGGTGAAGGCCGAGAAAAAGGGGATTTAATCCCTCTTTTCTTCTTCTTCTTCTTCATTTCTTTTAAGCAAGGGAGGAAGAAAGGCTAAGGCAAGAGGGAAGGGAGGAGTCTACCAGCTGCTGTAGGAGCTGCGGAGTGTGGAGCGAAGATCCGAGAGCGGATTCGTGAAGGCGAAGCCGAGGCGGTGATTTCCATCCGGCTACTTCATGGCGCCGAAGCGGTCTTCAAGGGTAACGATCTCCTTCTTGGACATCGAGTCCTTCCTTTATGCATGTGCTTGGAATCCTCCACCAAGAGGTGGATTTGCGGAAGCGATTCCTTTGTTGAGTCTACATCTAGAGCCGGAAATATGGAGTACGACATAGGCATGCTGTGTGAAGCCCATCTGGACCGGTAGTCTGGATTGGTGATGTTCATGGGTAAACCGGAGGAGACTCCGTGGATTTGATGAGATGGAAATGGTTTTCTCTTGTGCTGATTGTATGGATGTGATGCTGAATGTGAGGAGGCTTTGGTAAAGCTCCTGGTTGTGATATGATCAATTGGTAGCACGCCTGGGGAGCTCGTGATAAATCCGGCCTGTTACACCACTAGGGTGGGTTGATCTAGTTAGTTAGAGGGGTCGATTGGTGGCAATGCTTGGGGAGCCATGGTAAACCCGGCTTGCTGCACCACATAGTGTGGGTCGATCGGATTAGGAGGGGGCTCGATGGGTAGACATTGCCTGGGGAGCTTGGATAAACCCGGCGTGCTACACCACATGTTGTGGGTCGACCTACTCTGGTTGTTGCTGTGAGGTTGTACCTCTGTGTGGTTTGGGCGGGATGTCGCCAGCTTGCGAGACTGGTGGACTAGGGCCGGTCAACCAACAAGTTAAAACCTCGGATCGGCGGTGTATGACTGGTGGATTCCGGTACGCCAAGAAGGTGCCCTGAGTGCACGGAACGTCTGGTGGATTCCAGCATTTGTGATGTCATGTGTTTGCTAGCGGGATAAAGAGAATGATATATATATGCTGTTTGATGATACTTGATGAGCACTGTATACAGGGAAGGAACCACTACCCCGGGTAGGGGGTAGGGTCGTTATAATGGGTCAGCCAAATGCTGACCGTTACTTTGTTTTGCCGCTTTTTGGTGGATGTCTCATTGCAGGTGCCGCGGCTTGAAATGAATAAGTGGAATGGCTAGCTTGCTGCTATTGGCCTTTGACGGCTATGCGAAGAGTGGTGTTTGGATTTCATGTGTGGACGGCCTGCGTGCCGATGTACGAAATGAATGTTGTGTAAAAGAGGAACCTGTAAGGCCATAAGGCCAGGGTGTGTGGGTTGTATACATTCCTGGTGTTGTGATATATATAAATGTGGTATTTATATATTGGTGGACATTCTGGTTTGAGTTCATGGTAACAAAAAGATGCTGCGCTAGAATGGATGAGTTAAGGATACGCGTCGATGTTGATTTCCACACGTGATTCCTTCGCTTGTCTGTGAGATATGGCGTGGGGCCCCGGCCGGACCCACCGTTATATGTCATGTGACAGGTGGGGGCGTTACATCCTTTACAGCTTTCCAGGCAGTCAATATAATATTCCTAGAAGTTGGGCTCCATTGCTCAAAATCAGGCTTCAACTCAGCCTATTCTCTGTACCTTTTCTTAGACAATAAAGCTTCCTTCTGAGCTTCCTTGGCAGCCTCTAACATCTCCACTTTCTCAATAATAATATTGTCAACCTCCTGTGGAGGACTGTACATTGACTGTACTTCTTGCTGAATCATATAAAAATATATTGGAGGGTAAATGACCTGAGCAACTTCAGGTTGATCACCTTCAAAATAAGCAGGTTGCACACCTAACTCAGCTACATTATCATCATCACATATGGGTGGATATCCAAGGGTGGCTCTGATGCTATTAGATATCCATTTAGCATGATCTGAGCCTGCTTTGACTAACACTCTCTCCCCCTTTATGACT
This sequence comes from Platanthera guangdongensis, assembly GCA_039583875.1. Taxonomy (NCBI): domain Eukaryota; kingdom Viridiplantae; phylum Streptophyta; class Magnoliopsida; order Asparagales; family Orchidaceae; genus Platanthera; species Platanthera guangdongensis. The sequence goes on from CM077152.1 coordinate 150,934,513, forward strand.
TCTCTTGCAATATGATCCCTGAGGTCATCTTTCTGAAATCTTAGTTCGTCGTCTAGATAATTAACACCATCTTTATAAAATGACCTTAGTTTCAGTAACTGATCAAAAATGATCTTTTGAGAATTCTTAATAGCTGTTTGTACATCATCTAGTTCTTCCTATAATTGTTTATCAAAATCTGACTTGGCTTTAGCCCTTACCTTAGTCTGGACAGCAGTAGTATTCTTTAATTCTATAACAATCACATTATGTGATTCAGTTAGATTGTCATTCAACCTTAGTTGATTTTCAAGGACATAACCTTGTTTAACAGCAATATCATCAACTTGAGTCTTAAGTGCGTATTGTTGCTTTGCAAGACAGACTACATCATTGCTACCTTTGTGGAAGCAATCTGTCATTTCCTTCTTGTTCTGATTTACTTCAAATCTTATGTATTTGATATCTTCAGACAAGGAGAATTGCAGATCTTTATGAGTTTCATCCATATATTTCTCCATGGCTATCCTTTGTTTATCTAATTTGACTTGCAAAGATACCAGTAAGGAGCTCTAATCAGTGACTGGTGCAGGTTGCGGAGCAGTTTGCAATGCCCTTTTATAGCTTTGGCTTCTTCTTTTGAAAACCATCAGCTTTCTCTTCTTTGCTCTCAGAGCTGCTTCATCATCAGAATTAGAAGTGCTTTCTAGATTCATAGTGTCCTTTGGACTTATAGGCAGCTCTTTGTCAGATCTAGGTAACTCCCCCTGAGTCCCTTGCTCCTCCCCCTCAGTACTGACTTGCTCCACCTCAATTTCAGCTTGGTCCCCCTCAATTTCAGCTTGCTCCCCCTCAGTTCTGACTGGCTCACCCTCAGTTCTTACTTGCTCTAAATCAGGGAACAACTCTTCAAGGGTAAACTCTTGTTGAGGTTGGACTGGAGACACTCTTAACTCTGGAGCATCAACAGCTGTAGATGTATCCTCCATGATAACATCTTGTGCTTGACTGTTTAGTTGAGTGGTCTGGTCAACATCAACCAAGGGCACAGTTAGTGTTTCATCCTCATTATTGAAAATTGATTGATTAACTTCTTGGATTACCTCAAGTATAGGTTGAGTAGCCATTTCACTTTCTAAGTGTGTTGGCTGTTCCTCAAGATGAGGCTCCCCATGCACCTGAGCACCATCTGTAATATCTTGTGCAGAAGATTTTTCAGCAATCTCTGGCCTTTCGTCATCAGGTATGTCCTTTGTTAGGACTCTATCCCATCTGGAGATTATCTTGATATCCATTCTTCTTATGTGGTTGATCTTAGAACCAGTAGTCTGTTCCATTACTTCTGGAATTATTCCACCCAAGTATTGACTCATGATCCTTCCCAGATTTGGCTTCTTGATACCTTCCTTAATCTTTTCAAAGATTACTACAGACAAATCTGTGTTCAGCCTGTAGATAATCCTGGTCATCAGGCTGAACATATAGGCTGAAAACCTATCATGTCCCCCTGGCTTGCAGAGAATGACCTTTACAACCACTTCAGAAAGGAATTTTCTTTGCAGATTCATCCCTTTCCTGTTCATTGTAGATCCAATCTTCATGGTGGGATCTAATCCACACAATTGAAGCGCTTCCCTGGTCTTGGTAGAGGTAAGTTCTTCTTCTTCTTGAGTTCTTGGGAGTTGAAGAGTTTTCCTCAAGCTCTTCAAGGTAAGTTTAACTTTAGCTCGCTGAACTGTAGATTTGATCTTAACTCCAGTCGAATCTAAAGTCGTTGCGCCATAGAATTCCAGTATTTCTTTCTTCCAAATCTTTGTAGGTTCAAATACCAGAAATTCCAAACCATGTTCTGCAATTAGGGTTACTACTGTTTTAATCTCGGGTTCCGCATTATCAAAAGCGTTGCGAACCAGCTCATAGCCTTCATTGATGTTATCTTCAAGCTTTGGCGTCATTGGGGTTGAGAGAAATCTTGGATTGAGAAGAGAGAATTTGTCGACACAAGGTTTTGTTCTCGAAAATATGGAGAGTGTGTCGACAGGGTTCTTTGTTGACCTATTTATACCCTTCTAAATAATGAAGTTCAAAAGTCACGTCAAAATTCTCTTAATGTGTCGACATAGCTGAAATGTGTCGACACAGACTTCTAATGTCTCGACAGAAGTGTTGACTTCTATATGTCGACACAAATTCTTTTTGTCTTGGTCGTGTTCGACGAAGAACCCGTAAAGTCGACGATTTGAGGTCGACGAAGTGTTGTTGAATCTGCGCTCGATGATATGTGTCGATTCTGCGCTCGACGATCAGTTGATTCTGTGCTCAACGAAATCTGTATGTTGATTCTAAGTGTCGACACAACTTCTGGATGTGTTGACACTACTTCTCTGAAGTGTCAACACGTTTTTTCTAGATGTGTCGACATAACTTTCCTGGAGTGTCGACACCAACTACTATGTGTTGACACAGACAACTTTCTGTGTCGACACAATTTTACTTAGCCAAATTTGTTAAACTAATTTATGTTCAACATTCCTAATTCAATTTTGAAATTATTGAATTTACTTTCATCTAATGGCTTAGTGAACATGTCAGCAATTTGTAAATCTGTATTAACAAATTCTAAAGAAATATCTTCTTTTTATACATGATCTCTAAGAAAATGGTATATTATTTCTATATGCTTTGTTCTACTATGAGAAACAGGATTATGAGAAATAGAAATAGCACTAGTAGAATCACATAATAATGGAGTTCTACTTACCTGAATACCATAATCTTCTAACTGATACTGTATCCACAACAGCTGTGCACCGCAACTTCCTGCAGCAACATACTCAGACTCAGTTGTGGAAATTGCCACACTAGTCTGCTTCTTATAGTTCCATGACACCAATCTGCCTCCTAGAAATTGACAGGTGCATGTTGTGCTTTTCCTATCTACTTTGCATCCTGCAAAGTCTGCATCTGAGTAGCCTATTAGTAGAAAATCTCTATTCCTAGGATACCAAAGGCCTAGATTTGGCGTGCCCTTAAGATATCTCAAAATTCTTTTGAAATCAGTAAAATGAGACTCTTTAGGTCAAGATTGGTACCTAGCATAAACACATGTAGAATACATGATGTCTGGTCTACTAGCAGTCAGATATAGGAGGGAGCCAACTATCCCTCTATACAAAGATTCATCTACAGGTTTCCCTGCATCATCTTTGCTTAGAGATATACTTGTCCCCATTGGAGTTCTCATGGTAGTGCATGACTCCATACCATACTTCTTAATTAACTCATGGGTGAACTTAGACTGAGATATGGACAGGCCATCATCAGTCTGTCTTACTTGGAGTCCCAAGAAGAACTTAAGTTCTCCCATAATGCTCATTTCAAATTTCCCTTGCATAAGTTTTGAAAACTTTCTACAAAGGTTATTTTCAGTAGAACCAAATATTATGTCATCAACATATATTTGGACTATGATGATCTTTCCTTTTGATTCTCTAAGGAATAGAGTCTTGTCTATTTTCCCCCTTGGGAATTTGTTCTCAATGAGGAAAGTAGACATGGTTTCATACCAAGCCCTTGGGGCTTGTTTCAACCCATAAAAAGCTTTCCTAAGTTTATAAACATAATTAGGATTGAGTGGATCAATAAAACCTGAGGGTTGTTCTTCATAGACCTCCTCTTTTAAGTCTCCATTTAAGAATGCTGACTTAACATCCATTTGAAAGACTTTGAAGCCTTGATATGTTGCATAGGCTAGAAATAGCATGATTGCTTCCAACCTTGCCACTAGAGCAAAAGTCTGATCAAAGTCTATGCCCTCTTCCTGCCTGTATCCTTTGGAAACTAGTCTTGCCTAATTCTTCACTATGATCCCACTCTCATCAAGCTTGTTTCTATAAATCCACTTTGTCCCTATGACATTGTGGCCCTTTGGTTTTGGAATCAACTCCCAGACCTTGCTCCTTCTGAATTGACTTAACTCCTCCTACATAGCATCAATCAAGTGTGGGTCTTGAATAGCTTCTTCAAATCTCTTGGGTTCCAGTTGAGATAAGAAGCTTGAGCAAAGAACTGTGTTTAAGTTCCTGCTTCTTGTTTGTACTCCATGTCTTGGATCGCCAATGATCTGGTGTGCTGGATGATCCTTTAAATGTCTAACTGCTGGAGGTAATCTATCAACAGTTTGACCTTCTTCAATCTCTTCATTATGCTTCACCTCATGGTCTTCATCAGCCTCTTGATTGTCTTGTACTCCCCCTGGATAGCAACTACCATTTTCCTTATCCTGCTTTGTAGTTGGATCTTCTCTAATAGTAAGCTGGTACATCTTCTGCTGTATATCTGTAGAGCTACAAGAACTACTAGGCAACTCACTGTTAATAAGTCTAGATTCATCAAATATGACATGAACAGACTCTTCTACAACTTGAGTAGCCAAATTGTAGACCCTATAAGCCTTACTATTGTTGTTGTACCCAACAAATATCCCATCTTGGGATTTGGCAGCAAACTTAGTTAGGTGAGACTTGCCATTGTTAAGCACATAGCACTTGCAACCAAAGATCCTAAAATAGGATAAGTTTGGTTTTCTGCCTTTCATAACCTCATAGGGTGTCTTTTGTGGCTTTTGGTGATGGAAGCCATATTGAGCACATGGCATGATGAGTTTACTGCCTCAGCCCAGAAATATTCTGGGAGAGAAGTGTCACTCAATAGTATTCTTCCAGCCTCAATCAATATCCATTTCTTTCTTTCAGCAATGCCATTTTGCTGAGGTGTTCTAGGTGAGCAGAATTCCTGATGAATCCCAAATTTTTCACACAATCTTGTCATACTTTCAGATTGGAATTCAGTTCCATGGTCACTTCTGATTTTGACCAATGAACTATCTAATTCATTCTGAATTTGTTTGACAAAATTGCAGAAGATATTTGGGGTTTCAGATTTCTGCCTCAGAAAGAATACCCATGAAAATCTAGAATAGTTATCTACAACCACAAAAGTGTAGACCTTCCTACCTAGACTATGAACTGGCATAGGACCAACTAAATTCATATGCAAGAGGTATAAACATCTCACTGAGTCTTTGGTTTCTAGGCTATGAAAGGAGGATCTGGTCTGCTTGCCTTTTTGACAAGCTAAGCATATTCCATCCTTAAAGCACTTAACTTGAGGACCATTCCTGACTAACTCTTTACTAAAGAGTTGGACAATAGTCTTGTAGTTAAGATGAGCTAGCCTCTTGTGCCATTTGACACAATGAGAGGCTTTCTCATCAGCCATAAGATAGATAGGAGAACTTCTATTCTCACTCATAAAGTTTAGGCAATACACATTTCTATTTCTATAGCCAGTCAATATGACTTTTTGATCACTTGAACTCTTGATATGACACCCATTCTTAATAAATAAAATGTCATATCCAAGATCACTCAGCTGGCTTATGCTTATTAGGTTGTGTTTCAAACCCTTCACATAAGCCACTCGAGTAATAGTGATTAAGTTGTTAGAAATGTCACCAAACCCTTTGATAACTCCTTTTTCAGAACCACCAAAGATTACTTTAGGCCCATTCAATATTGGTGAGTAGTCCTTCAGCAATCTTCTTGTTCCAGTCATGTGCCTGGAACATCCACTGTCCAAGTACCATATAGGGGCATAGCAACTTGGACTCACCTGCAACAAAGATTACTTAACCTTAGAACCCAAATAACTTTTGGGTCCTTGGTTCAAGTTAGCGAGAAACTTGACAAATTTGCCTGCAGGTCTTCTAATAGGTTGATTGCTATTCTCCCTGACACAGGTATTGTGCCAACAGTCTAAGGCATAATGGTCTATCTTGCCACAACACCAACACTCATACTTATTATTCCTCTTTTTAGGTATAATCTTTGTTGTATTGTTGGCAGCAGATCTTCTGTTTTAAGCTGGGGCTTTGCCATTATTATTGGACTGGGAAGCCCATGCAGTTCTCTTAAAGCCTAATCTTGCCTTACCCTTTTAAGACACAAAGTCATCAATTAAGGGTAGGACAGATTTTGGCTTAGAGAAAATAGCCACTATTTCTTTCTCTTTCTGAAGTCTGTCTTCCAAACTTTTGATCTGATCATTTTTGAATGTGATTGTTCCCATCTGAATAACAGTTATGTTTTTCAGCCTGGCAATCTCATTCATCTTTTGATCCCGCAGCTTCTCTGAATCAGATGCAGCCAACTTAAGAGCTGTAATTTCCTTAGCCTGATATTTGGCCAGGTTTTTGCTTCTCTTGAGTGCCTGTAATAAATCTCCATATTCATCTATAAGCTGATGAATATATCCTTCAGATTCAGACCCATCCACATCTCTTGATGCAGATGCATCTATTTATGGCCCAGTGCAGTAATCAGAATCTATAGATAAACTTTTTACCTTACTGAGACCAGGTAGATCCTGGCACTGGTCTTCTTTAGACATAGTCATCAGTCCTTTGCACTGATGTTCTTCTTGCTCATAGATAGAGTCCAGTAATTTTAAGAACTCATCGTCTTCTTCTGTTGTAAACAAACCAATATAGGCCTCAGCCTCAGATTCAGACTCTGAAGTTGATTGATCTGTCCAACTTTTCTCTTTCTTAGCTACCAAGGATTTCTCCTTCTTGCTCTTGTGCTGAGACTTCTTTTTATCAGCAGACTCCTTCCTTTTGTCTGGATAGTCAGCCACAACATGTCCAGGTCTATTGCAGCAATAGCAAATAATCTTTGATGTAGTTGACTTGCCAGGCTTTGTCCCACTCCTGTCCTTCCTAGATGATTTCCTCTTTTGTTAATAGTCATCCTTGGACTGAGATGAGGATGACTTAGATTTCCACTGCTTCTTCTTTAAGAATCTCTAAAACTGCCTTGTGAAAGAAACAAAGTCTTCATCAGAATTACTGCTGTCTGAACTGTGATTATCAGAATTTTCTGAGATCACTTCTGCAACTTTCTTAGGAGAAGATGGAGACATCCTCCTATTCTTCCTTTTGGCTTCTACCTTAAAGGCCACTGACTTTTCAATAGAGTCAACCTTTGTATTTTTCTCTTCCTCCTTTCTGGCCAACAGCTACATCTCATAAGACAGCAATTTGCCAAATAGTGTTGGAGGTGAAATTTCTGTCAGTCTGGCCACTTCCCTTATGACACAGATCTTTGTATCCCAATCCTTAGTCAAAGACCTAAGGAATTTGTCATTCAGCTCATATGTACTGAAGATTCTTCCATAGGATATTAGTTCATTTACAATCCTGTAGAACTTCTTATAACATTCAGTTATGCTATCAGACTTGGCTTGTCTGAATCTATCATATTCTTGATTAAGCATAGACTTTCTATCTTGCCTAACCTCTTCAGAACCCTCCATGTAGACAACCAATGTGTCCCACATCTCCTTGGAGGTTTTGCAGTGAATCAGATTCTGGAATGTTGAATCATCTATGACACTCACTATAATATTCTATGCTCTTTTATCCATTGTAGCCAAGATGATCTCATCCTTAGTCATTTCTGAAAAATCCTTAGGAATCCTTTGATTAGCATCAAGAACAGAAACCTTCATTGGAATATATGGTCCTTCCTGAACTGTTATATAAATTCTAGGATCAGATGCCTCCATAAATAGTCTCACCTATTCTTTCCATATTCCAATGATTTCCTTCCTGTAGATAGGCAACTTCATTGAACCAAGTTCTTTATGGTTTTCTCCTGAACCCATCTTCTTTAATTTATTTCTGCCTTACAGATCTTACTCAGACTCTTAAGTCTATCTTTGAACAACCTCCCTCTGATACCACTTGAAAAACTTCATTCCTAAACACCTAGAGGGGGGGGGGGTGGTGAATAGGTTCAATTCTGTTTCCTTCTAAGGCAGATATTAATTCATTTTATTAAAAGAAATATATATAGTTCTACAACTATTACAACACAGAAATAACAAATCTACACACAATCATAGATGGCACACTGATTTATAGCGGTTCCCTAAGGTTTGGGTACATCAACTTTCCCCCTTCGCCTATCTAGTAGTGTGCTAGATACAGCCTAACTTCTTTCCTTCTCCTCAGATCAGCAGATCTTACAGCTTAGAACCCAAACAAGGCTCCTACAACTCAGAGTGAGTCCACACTCCTACAGCTCAGGCAATCTGCCCTACCTCAGCCTTCAACATGGCCTACAATTTAGAGATGACAAGCTCCTACAACTTAGGCTCTCAGCCCTACCTCATCCTTCAATAAGTCCAACAACTCAGAGAACTTAATCTCCTACAACTCAGCCTTTATAAATCAGGCTTACAACTCAGATCTTAAAAAGATCCTACAAAAAATATATGTAAATCTGAAATTTACCACCACCTTGGTTGAGAGAGAAAGGATGGAAGGTTTCTTGATCAGTTCTTGAAGGAATCTGATGTTAGAGATCAACCTGTCTTATCTTTCTTCGAAGCTTCTTGAATCTGAACACAGTAGAGTTGATCTCCTTTGAAGTTGATGTTCAATCAACTTCTTTCTTGAAATTCAAAAATCAATCTGAATTCTTCTTGGCAGACTGTTTCAGAATCTGCACTTAAGAGACTTGTTGATGTAAGTCCCTTTCTTCACTTGAATAGATGAAGCTCTCTCTCTCCAAATTCTTCTAAAGAATCTTCTGAATTCTTCTTTTAATTCTCTTGATAAACTCTGAGTAGATCACCACTTGAGAATGTCTTCTTAGATCTTCTGTTGAAAATATTCTTCTATTTTTCATGTTTATATCCTGTGTATGCATATTATATGTGTCATTTGTTCTGTTGATAGAGAGTATCTTTATATAGACTTCCTCCATGGTAACCGGTGATCCGATTTTTAACGAACTTCTGACAGCTCCGACAGTTGCAGTAGACCGGTTGGTTATGACAGCTGTCAATTCTTCCAGTCACTTCTTGAAACTCTGTCTCTGTTAGCAAAGTGTCGAGATTGAACTTCATCATGTGTCGACACAAGTAGACAAAATGTCGACACAAGCCTTGGTGGTGTCGACACAGCTCCCTTGGTGTTGACACTGCTTCTCGACACAGCTTCTGTAGAATGTGTCGACACTAGTTCTGTGTGTCGACACAGTCACTTCTTTTCTTCACAAAAATCAACTTTGTTGAAACTCTGCTATGTGTCGACACAAGTTCTGTGTGTCGACACATTTGATGTCGACAAAGTCTTCTGTGTGTCGACACTGCCTCTGTGTGTCGACACAGTTGATGTCGACTAAGCTTTTCTGAGTGTCAACACTTCCTCTGTGTCGACACAGTTTCTTCTGGTGTCGACACATCCTTTCCAAGTGTCGACACAATTGACTCCAGGTGTCGACACAGCTTTTCTCCAGTGTCGACACAAGCCTTTATTAGTGTCGAAACAGCTTCTTCTGGTGTCGACTCATGGACTTAGAAACTTTTCCTGCATTCCTGCATTTTCTTAACCTGCATATATAAACTCAAAACAACATCAAATACACCTTGATGCATATCATTGAGTAAGGTGAGGCTTCTTCAAATCTGGTACACATTTTCTAATGTACCCAATAGGGATCAGAGTGATCCACGGGGGGGTGGGGGTCGACGCTTCCCGGAAGCTGAGCCTCCACACCATGTATCATCGGAGCGTTGACTCCACGTCCCAAACCCCACCCCTAGAAGAGAGGATCACCTTCTCCAGGAGCGACATGTCGAATCACGAGGATCCATTTTACGATGCGCTGGCCATCCAGACAGCCATCGAAAATTTTATCATCTCCGGGATCCTCGTCGACAATGGAAGCCCCGTCAACATCGTCTTTAAGAAGGCGTTTGATGTAATGAAGTTGGAGGCGAAGTGGGTGGTGGCCTCGGATGGGCCCTTGTTTGGATTTTCGGTGGAGAGAAAGGAAGTAGAGGGAGGAGTAGGCCTCCTTGTCACCCGGGGGGCAGTCAGGGAACTGCAGGTTTGTAATTGTGGATGCCCCCAGTAGCTACAACGCCATCTTTGGGAGGCCCCTTATCAGTGCCTTCCGCTACGTCGCCTCATTATTCCATCAGAGCTTGAAGTTCAATGCCGAGGGGATTCAGGTCAGGGTCAGGGGGGACCCCAAAGTGGCGCGTGAATGTTACGTCACCGCCGTGAACTCCATCTCTTGGCAGGAGGGAGCCGAGGAGATGCAGCGAAGGATGGAGGAGGCGGAGCAGGAAACTGGCAGGGAGGAGCTGGAGGCGGAGAGCTACGTCATGGCAAAGGTAGCAGGAGATCAGGAGGAGTCGGCCGAGGTGATGGCCGTGGAGGAAGAGATGGAGGCAGAGGTCCCTGTCCCAGAGGAGAGGGATGCTAAATATTGGGGGGAGCAGTCCCGGTTGGAAGCTGCAGAAGAGGTAGTGGAGTTGGAGGTCCACACCCATGAAGGCAGGGTGGAGAAGGTCCGCATCAGTGGAGGGCTGACCCCAAAGGACCAAGGCAGGATGCTGGAGTACATCCGGAATAACATGGACATCTTCGCATGGAGCGCCGCAGAGATGCTGGGGGTTGACGCGGATGTGGCTTGCCACTGCCTCAACTTGGACCCGAGAACACGCCCCGTCCAACAAAAGAAGAGGTCCACTGCGGACAAGCTGGCGGAGCCCATCAGAGAGGAGGTGGCGAAGCTTCTCGAGGTCGGCTTCATATCTGAGATCCAATACCCCGGCTAGGTCTCAAATGTAGTTATGGCAAAAAAAGGGGACGGCCGGTGGCGTATGTGTATCGATTTCTCCTGTTGGGTACATTGGTCAAATGTACCTGATTTGAAAAAGCCTCACCTAACTCAATGATATACATCAGAATGTATTTGATGTTTGTTTGAGTTACCTGTGCAGGTTAGATATACACTGGACTGAAGCTGAAAATTTCTAAGTCCATGTGTCGACACCCAGAGGCAAAGTGTCGACACTTGAGAAAGCTTGTGTCGACACCCAAACATGCAGTGTCGACACTTGGAGTCATTGTGTCGACACCTGGGAAGAAGAGTCGACACCAGTCAGAAAGTGTCGACACTTGGAGCTGTGTCGACACTCAGTGTAGAAGAATGCAGAAAAGCTGTGTCGACACTTAGCAGATGTGTCGACACCCAGAAGAGCTGTGTCTACACCAGAAAGTGTCGACACTTGAAGTGAGTGTCGACACTCAGCAAAAGTCTACAGATTCTAAGTACAAGTGTCGACACTCAACACAGTGTGTCGACACTATGCAGAAGACTCAGCACTGGAAGTAAGTGTCGACACTCAACACAATGTGTCGACACTTAGCTAAAGACTCAGTATTTGAAGAATGTGTCGACACTCAGCACAATGTGTCGACACACAACCAGAAGAGTCAACACTTGAAGAAAGTGTCGACACTCAGCACAATGTGTCGACACTTAGTTGAAGACTCTACACTTAGCAAAGAACAGAAAAGTTGTAAAATATTCTAAGTATAAGTGTCGACACTAAGGGAATGTGTCGACACTCAGCTGAAGAATCAAGAATGAAGACTTGTGTCGACACCGAGAATCAGTGTCGACACTTGACAGTTTCAACACATGAAGATGTGTCGACACAAAGGAGATGTGTCGACACTTAGAAGAATACAGTTAAAGGATGAAGTACAAGTACTTGTGTCGACACTCAATTTCAGTGTCGACACATGCAGAAGAAACTGTGTCGAGACATACAAGGAATTGTGTCGACACCTTGTAGACTTGTGTCGACACTTACACAACATGTGTCGACACTTGGTCTATAAGTGTCGACACTTAAGAACAGAAAGTCTCGACACTAACTGACAGTTAGAGGAATTTCAAGAAGTGACTGGTTGACAAGACAGCTGCCGATCCAGCCGGTCTACATCAACTGTCAGAGAATTCAAAAGTCTGTTATAAACCGGATCAGCCGGTTACCATGAAGGAAGCCTATAAATAGGCACCCATAGTTTACAGAAAAAGATATAGAAGGTTGTTCATTATCATTACATGTTGTGAGAATAACTAAAGTGGTTGATCAGATTAAATCAAGAAGTGATACACTGAGGATCAACACAAGAAGATCAGGCAGTCCAACTGCAGATCTAAGAAGTTGGAGAGAGAGAGCTCCATCCAAGGATTCAGTCTTTGGAACTAAGGCTGAGAAGAACAATTCAGAGTCATCTGGATTTCAAGAAGCAGAGATCAAGGATCAACTGCAGAAGATTCAGACTAATTCAGTTCTACTCAAGAAGCTTTGAAGAAAGCTAAGTCAGTTTGGATCAAGCTGAGTTCTTCCAAGAACTCTTCAAGAAACTCTCAACTCCTCTCATCCTTTCTGAGTTGTAGAGTTAGAATTTGTAATTTCTATTTTAAACTTGTAAGATCCATTGGATCTGAGTGATTGTAAGCCTATTTTATAAAGGCTGAGGGTAGGGCTTAGTGCCTGAGTGTAGGAGTTGAAGAACTCTGAGTGTAGGCCTTTAATTGGCTGAGTGTAGGCCTGGGTGGCTGAGTGTAGGCCTTTTGGCTGAGTGTAAGGCTTTGGGCCTGAGGTAGGAACCTTGTTGGGTTCTGAGCTAGTGGAGAAGTTTGGCCGAATCTAGTACACTGCTAGATAGGCGAAGGGGGAAAGTGGATGTACCCAAAGATTGGGGAACCACTATAAAATTGCTGTGATTGTACTGTGTTGAGAATTGCTGTGTGCTGTGATTACTTATTCAGAAATCTGTATTATAAACTGTTGACTGCCAACAAAGAATAAAGAAAAGGATTAGGTCACCTATTCACCCCCCCCCCCTCTAGGTGTTTAGGTACCATATCTTTCAAGTGGTATCAGAGCCAGGTTCCTCAAAATCAGGACTAACTGTCTGAGGAGATCCAGCTTGGCAGATTCAGTATAAGTCAGGAAACAGGAAACAGTTTCAAGAAAATCAAGAACATGGGTTCTTCAGAGAATCATAAGGAGTTGGGTTCAATGAAACTACCTATATGCAGAAAAGAGATATTTGGGATCTGGAAAGAAAGGGTTAGACTTTTTATGGAAGCCTCTGACCCTAGGATATACATCACAGTCAAAGAAGGGCCATATGTGCCCATGAAGATTTCAGTATTGGATGCAAATCAGAGGACTCCAAAGGATTTCTCTGAAATGACCAAGGATGAGATTGTCCTAGCAACCATGGACAAAAGAGCACAGAATATAATAGTTAGTGCAATTGATGATGCCACCTTCCAGAACCTTATTCATTGTAAAACTGCAAAAGAAATGTGGGACACCCTCATTGTCTATATGGAAGGTTCTGAAGAAGTAAGGCAAGATAGGAAGTCCTTGCTTAATCAAGAATATGAAAGCTTTAGGCAAGGAAGAGGGGATAGCATCACTGAATGCTACAAGAAATTTTATAGAATTGTAAATGAACTCATGTCATATGGAAGAGAGTTCACAAACTATGAGTTGAATGATAAATTCTTGAGGTCCCTCACCAAAGACTGGGACACCAAGATCTGTGCCATCAGAGAAATGGCAAAGTTGGGAGAAATTCCTCCTCCCACACTTTTTGGCAAGTTGTTATCTTATGAGATGCAATTGTCAGTGAGAAAAGAAGAAGAAAAGTCAACAAGGACTGAATACAGAGAAAAGACTGTTGCCTTTAAGTCAGATGTACCCAGAAAGAGCAGGACCAAGTCATCAACTCCTCCTCCAGAGGTAGTTGAATCAGAATCTGAAGAGTCAGAAAGTACAAAATCTACAAGCAGTGAAAGTGATGAAGACTTTGCTGCATTCACCAGACATTTTCAGAAGTTCCTTAAGAAGAAACAGTGGAGGTCTAGACCTTCATCTTCCAAAGGGAAAGAGGTTCAGTATCAGGAAAAGAAGCCTTCAAAGAAGGACAAGAAAAGGACCAAGACTAGTAAGGCAACTGGATCCAAGATAATTTGTTACTGCTGCAATAGACAGGGCCATGTTATTGCAGACTGCCCTGAAAGAAGGAAAGAATCCAGTGACAAAAAGAAAACACACTTCAAAGGAAAGAAGGAGAAGTCCTTTGTTGCAAAGAATGAGAAGACTCTTTCAGATATGTCTTCTTCAGACACAGAGACAGATGTTGAAGCCTATATTGGGCTAATTGCTGAAGAAGAAGAAGAGTTTATGCAGATCATGGAATCTATCTATGAGCAAGAAGACTGTCAAAGCCAAGGACTGATGGCTTTGACTGAAAGTACCAAAAACCTGGAGCAGCTAGGACCCAGTCAGGTACAAGGTTTAACTCAAAGTTCTGATTTCAGTTCTAGTTCAGAGTCAGATTATTCTTCATCAAGTGATGAGAATATATCTGAGTCTGAGGGAGATATTCATCAACTCCTAGATGAATATCAAGTACTATTGCAAGCCTATAAGAAAAGCAAGATCCTAGCCAAAAATTTGGCCAAGGAAATTGCGATCTCAAGGCAGCTGCAATAGATTATGAGAAGAATTATGATCAAAAACTGAATGAAGTGGCTAGGCTGAAACACATTACTGTGATTCAGATGGGTACTATTACATTTAAGAATGATCAAATTAAGAAACTGGAGATTAGTCTTCAGAAGGAGAAAGAGCTAGTAGCTAGGTTTTCAAAACCTAAATCAGTGCTACCCTTGATTGATGATTTTGTTCATCATAAAGGAAAGACTGGACTGGGATTTGTTAATCCAGTTTGGACTGTTCAGAATCAGTCCAAGTCCAAGGGCAAAGCCCCAACATTCACTAAGACAGCCAAGTCTGTACCTAAGCAAAGGTACAACAAATTTGAATGTTGGTGCTGTGGCAAGTTTGGCCACTTTGCTTTGGATTGTTGGCACAATGCCAGTGCCAAGTTGAGTAGCAAGTTACCTGTTGGAAAGACAGCAGGTAGCTATGTCAATTTGCAAACTAACAATCACCAAGGACCCAAGTTTACTTTGGGTTCTAAGGTTCATTAATTTGTTTTGCAGGAGAATCCAAGTGGCCATACCCCTACATGGTACTTGGATAGTGGATGTTCCAGACACATGACTGGAACTAGGGGACTACTGAAGGACTACATCCCAATCAAAAATGGTCCAAAGGTGACCTTTGGTGGTTCTGAAAAAGGAATCATCAAAGGGTTTGGTAACATTTCTTCTAACCTTGTTACCATTACTCAAGTGGCTTATGTTAAAGGTTTGAAACATAACCTCATTAGTATAAGTCAATTAAGTGATGTAGGGTATGACATCTCATTTGTTAAAAATGGTTGTCATATCAAGAGGTCAAGTGATCAAAAGATCATTTTGACAGGTTATAGGAAGAGAAATGTCTATTGTTTAGACATTATGGTTGAGAACAATAGTTCTCCAGTTTGTCTTGTAGCTGATGAGACAGTCTCTCAATGTGTCAAGTGGCACAAGAGGCTTGCTCATCTTAATTACAAGACTATTGGCAAACTCTTTAGTAAAGAGTTAGTGAGGAATAGGTCCTCAAGTTAAGTGTGTCAAAGATGGCATTTGCTCAGCTTGTCAAAAGGGCAAGCAGACTAAATCCACCTTTAGAAGCATTGACAACAAGGATGCTGTGAGGTGTTTATACCTCTTGCATATGGATCTATTTGGTCCAATGCCAGTTCACAGCTTAGGTAGGAAGGTCTACACCTTTGTAGTTGTTGATGACTACTCAAGGTTTTCCTGGGTGTTCTTCTTAAAGCAGAAATCTGAAACACCTAGTGTCTTCCACAATTTTGTTAGGCAAATTCAGAATGAATTAAACTGTACAGTGGTCAAAATTAGAAGTGACCATGGTACAGAGTTTCAATCTGAAAGCATGACAAAATTATGTGAAGACTATGGGATATTTCAAGAATTCTCTTCACCTAGAACACCTCAGCAAAATGGCATTGCTGAAAGGAAAAATAGAACCTTGATAGAGGCTGGTAGAACCCTATTAAGTGATTCATCACTGCCAGAATATTTCTGGGCTGAAGCAGTAAACACTGCATGCCATGTGATAAATAGGGCTACCATCACTAAAAGGTTAAACAAGACCCCCTATGAAGTAGTGAAAGGCAGGAAACCAAATCTATCCTATTTCAGGATTTTTGGTTGTAAATGCTTCATACTTAACAATGGGAAGTCTTACTTAACTAAGTTTGCTGCCAAATCCCAAGAGGGAGTATTTGTTGGGTACAGCAGTAATAGTAAGGCTTATAGAGTCTACAACTTGACTACACAAGTTGTAGAGGAGTCTGTGCATGTAGTTTTTGATGAGACACTTCTTATTAACAATGAGTTGTCTAGTAGTGTGTGCAGCCCCACAGGTCTTTCTAAGAAGATGGACAAGCTAACCATGGAAGATGTACCTGCTGCAAGACAGCAAGTAGAAGAAGATGGCTTATGTCCAGGGGGAGAACTACATGTACCAGGAGCTGAAGAAGTTCAAGGAACTCAACATGATGAAGATGCTGAAGAAGTACAACCAGAAGTAAGGATGCCTCCAGCCAACAGGCATCTAAGAGATCATCCAGTGGAGCTGATCATTGGAGATCCAAGACAAGGTGTTCAGACAAGGAGCAGAAATCAGAATGCTGCAGTATATTCAAGTTTTCTGTCTCAAATAGAACCAAAGAAATTTGAAGAAGCAATACAAGATCCACAGTGGACTGAAGCTATGCAGGAAGAGCTAAACCAGTTCAAGAGGTGCAAGGTTTGGGACTTAGTTCCTAAGCCTAAAGATCACAATGTGATAGGAACAAAGTGGATCTACAGAAACAAGTTAGATGAACAAGGAGTCATCATTAAGAATAAGGCAAGACTGGTTGCAAAAGGATATAGGCAAGAAGAAGGTATTGATTTTGATCAAACCTTTGCTCCAGTAGCCAGACTGGAAGCCATCAGGATGTTCTTGGCCTATGCAACCTACCAAGGATTCAAAGTATACCAAATGGATGTGAAGTCAGCATTCCTTAATGGTAATTTAAAAGAAGAAGTATATGTGGAGCAGCCTTCAGGTTTTGTTGATCCTACTCTTCCACATTATGTCTATAGACTTAGGAAAGCATTGTATGGGTTAAAGCAAGCTCCTAGAGCTTGGTATGAAACCCTATCTAGTTTCCTCATTGAGAACAAGTTCACAAGGGGGAAAATAGATAAGACTCTATTCCTTAGGGAATCTAGAGGCAAAGTAATACTTGTCCAAATATATGTAGATGACATTATATTTGGGTCTACTGAAAATAGCCTTTGCAAAAAGTTTGCAAAGCTTATGCAAAGTCAATTTGAAATGAGTAGTATGGGAGAACTGAAGTTTTTCTTGGGTCTCCAAGTTAAACAGACTGAAAGTGGCTTGTCCATATGTCAGTCAAAGTTCACCCTAGAACTCATAAGGAAATATGGTATGGATTCCTCCAGTACCATGAAGACTCCTATGGGGTCAAGTATGTCTCTAAGCAAGGATGATGCAGGGAAACCTGTGGATGAAACCTTGTATAGAGGGATAGTTGGCTCCCTACTTTACTTGACTGCAAGTAGACCTGACATTATGTATGCTACATGTGTTTGTGCCAGGTATCAAGCCTGCCCTAAAGAGTCTCACTTGACTGCAGTCAAGAGAATCTTGAGATATCTAAAGGGCACACCTTATCTAGGCCTCTGGTACCCTAGGAATGGAGATTTTGATCTAACAGGTTATTCAGATGCAGACTTTGCAGGATGCAAAGAAGATAGAAAGAGCACTACTAGATCCTGTCAATTCCTAGGTGGAAGACTCATTTCATGGAGTAGTAAGAAGCAAACCAGTGTGGCCATCTCCACAGCTGAGTCAGAATATGTAGCTGCAGGAAGTTGCTGTGCTCAACTTCTGTGGATTCAACATCAGCTAGAAGACTATGGATGTCAGGTAAGTAGAACTCCACTTTATTGTGATTCTACTAGTGCTATTTCCATAGCTAATAATCCTGCATCACATAGTAGAACTAAACATATTGAGATTAAATATCACTTTCTTAGGGAGCATGTAGAAAGAAATGATATTGCACTTGAATATGTTAAAACAGATAATCAGATAGCTGATATGTTCACTAAGCCCTTAGAAGAAGCTAAGTTTAATAGGTTCAAAATTGAACTAGGTATGATAAACTTAGACTAAGTATACAGAACAAAAATTGGCTAAGTAAAAAGGTGTCGACACATAGACAAGTCTATGTCAACACAGAATGTTAGTGTCGACACTTCAGGAAAATGGTGTCGACACATCTAGGAAGTTAGTGTCGACACTTCAGAATGTTAGTGTCGACACATGTCGAGTAGGTGTCGACACTTCCGGAAAATGGTGTCGACACATCTAGGAAGTTAGTGTCGACACTTCAGAATGTTAGTGTCGACACATGTCGAGTAGGTGTCGACACATCCAATAAAGTGTCGACACTTAAGTTTTACTCAGAATTTTTCTAAGTAAAGTCTCGACACATGTCGAGTATAGTGGTGTCGACACTTAACCAAGTGTCGACACATAAAATCTGTTGACTCAATTTGTGTCGACACATGAGTGTCGAGACATTATAAGTCAGTGTCGACACTTATTGACAGTGTCGACACATCATTAGAAATTCATCCCGCCTGTTCGTCTTCAAACAAGAAAGGTATAAATAGGGTTCTGTCTTTGATTGTCGACACGCTATCAAAGTTTCGAGACCTAAACTCTTGTGTCAACATTTCTCTCATCTCAAGACTAATTCTCAAAACCCTAATGGCTCCCAAGCTGGAAGAGAACGTAAACGAAGGCTATGAGCTTGTGCGAGGCGCATTTGACGACAGCGACCAAGAAATCAAATCAGTGCTAACCCTAATCGTCAATTCTGGATTGGAATTCTTGGTTTCAGAACCAACGAAAATCTGGAAGAAGGAAGTCATTGAATTCCTTTCTAGCGCGTCTATAGATGACTCAGGTTTTAGGATTAAGTCAAGGGTGCATGGCACCAAGGTCAAGATTTCACCTAAGTCACTGAGAAAGGTACTTCAGCTACCTAAAGTTCAAGTTGAAGAGGAAGTAACTGCTTCTAAGACCAAGGAAGCTCTTACTTGGTGTGGACTGGATTCAAAGATGAAGGTGGGATCAGTCTTTCACAGGAAAGGTATGAATACTCAAGGCAAGTTCTTGTCTGAAGTAGTGGGCAAGGTTATACTGAGCAAGCCAGGAGGGCATGACAGGGTGTCTGCCTCCATGTTAGAAATCATGACCAGAATCATCTTCAATCTGAAGACAGATTGGTCAATGGTGGTTTATGAGAATGTAAAAGAAAGCCTGAAGAAGCCCAATCTGGGCAGGATAATAAGTCTCTACCTGGCTGGATCAATTCCAGAGGTAATGAGCTCTGCTGCAGGATCTAAGATCAATCATATGAGGAGAATGGACTCCAGGATATTCTCTAGATGGGAAAGGGTGCTGGTGTCAAAGGAATTGACCACCCCTGAGAAACAAGCTTCTAAGAGAGACTCTCCTCCCAGGAAAAAGAGGAAGACTGCTGCTGTGCCTCAAGAGTCCTCAAGCAGCTCAGGCAGTGAAGAACATGTGGTCTTCACTCCTGAAAGTCCAGTAGATGAGGCTGCAGAGAAGACACCTGCTCCTCAGGAGGCAGCTGACATTCAGGAGGAGCTTCCAGGATTATAGTGCTACAAGAAGGCTCTTCAAATAGTTGCTCAACACTCACTGGTCCAACAAGCTCCATCCACTGATTATAGTGCTCTACTGCTTGCAATGCAAATCAAGATGGATGAACAAAGGAAAGCCTTAGAAACTTATGTTGATGAAGGGCACAAAGCACTACAATCTGATCTGGGCCAGGAAATCAAGTCCATAAGGTTTGAAATGAACCTTAATAAAAGGGAAATGACTGATTGTTTTACCAAGGGTGCTAATGCTGTGGTATATCTGGCTAAACATCAAGAAACAATTCAAGAGAAAGTGGATGATATAGCACTCAAGCAAGGCTATGTGCTGGAAAATCAGTTGAGAATGAATGATAATCTGACTGCATCTCACAATGCAATAGTCACTGAACTCAAGAATAAGACAGATGAACCTTCAACTTCCTCTGCTGCTGCCAAAGCTGATTTTGATAAACTCTTTCAAGCAGAGATTGCTGCTGTCAAGACTGCCATAAAAGACTCACAGAAGGTCATATCAGAACAGCTTACAAAGCTTAGACCTTTCTTTAAAGAGGGCATAAGGTATTTGGATAGCCAAATTAGATTCCAGAAAGATGATGTGAGAGATCATGTGGCCCACGAAGTCATAAAGGGGGAGAGAGTGCTAGTCAAGGCCAGTTCTGAGCATGCAAAATGGATTTCAAATTCTATCAGGGCTACACTTGGATATCCTCCCCTGTGTGATGACAATGAAGTAGCTGAATCTGGCATTCAAGGCACATATCTTGGAGGTGAGCAACAAGCAGTGGCTGATGTAATCTATCCACCTCCAGACTTTGAAATGATTCATGCAGATATTAGCACAATGTATAGTCCACCTGCTGGCAAGCCTAATATTATTCTGGAAAAGGTTGTTCAACCTATCACAGCTGCAATGCAAGAGGCTTTGGACAAGGAAGAAGAAACTAGGCTGTCAAAGAAGAAGTTTAGGGAAATTGCTGAGCAAAAGCCAGATTTTGAACAATGGAGCCCTACTTCTAGAAACATAATTCTCACAGCCTGGAAAGCTGCCAAGGACAATGCCCATGAGAGGAACAAGTGGTTCTCAGAGGCTGAATGGAGAAAGCATGAGAGTAGGCAGGAAGCAATTGTCCAATTTAGAAGGAAGGCTAAGTTAGGAAAGCTACCTCCAACAGCTGTGGAGCCTAGCAAGTACTTTCCTAAGCCCTATCATTATTTTGAAAGACAAAAGATCAAGGCTGAGGAACAGAAGAAGAAGGACTCTAAAGGGAAGAAGACTGCTGAAGCTGAGCCTGCTGCTGCTGCTGTGAAAGCTCAAGTTAAAGCTGGAAAAGGCATTGTTATTAAAGAACCTGATCAGCACTAGATTAGGAATTAACTTGATCTGTTAAGTGAAAAACATTGTAATACTTCATTGAAAATGTATAAGGAACATTATTGGAACAGTATATTAAATATAGTATGAATGTTCTGAAATATGTGTGTTTCTTAATTGTTCTGCAATGTTTTAATAAGTATACATGTGTGCTTTATTACATGTTCAAGTTTACCCTGTTGTCATTTATATGTTTTACATCATTTTGTAATTGTTAATTATGAGTGGTGTATATCATTGACTAAGGGTTATGACTTCTCCAAATAGGGGGAGATTGTTGGGTACATTGGTCAAATGTACCTGATTTGAAGAAGCCTCACCTAACTCAATGATATACATCAGAATGTATTTGATGTTTGTTTGAGTTACCTGTGCAGGTTAGATATACACTGGACTGAAGCTGAAAATTTCTAAGTCCATGTGTCGACACCCAGAGGCAAAGTGTCGACACTTGAGAAAGCTTGTGTCGACACCCAGACATGCAGTGTCGACACTTGGAGTCATTGTGTCGACACCTGGGAAGAAGAGTCGACACCAGTCAGAAAGTGTCGACACTTGGAGCTGTGTCGACACTCAGTGTAGAAGAATGCAGAAAAGCTGTGTCGACACTTAGCAGATGTGTCGACACCCAGAAGAGCTGTGTCTACACCAGAAAGTGTCGACACTTGAAGTGAGTGTCGACACTCAGCAAAAGTCTACAGATTCTAAGTACAAGTGTCGACACTCAATACAGTGTGTCGACACTATGCAGAAGACTCAGCACTGGAAGTAAGTGTCGACACTCAACACAATGTGTCGACACTTAGCTAAAGACTCAGTATTTGAAGAATGTGTCGACACTCAGCACAATGTGTCGACACACAACCAGAAGAGTCAACACTTGAAGAAAGTGTCGACACTCAGCACAATGTGTCGACACTTAGTTGAAGACTCTACACTTAGCAAAGAACAGAAAAGTTGTAAAATATTCTAAGTATAAGTGTCGACACTAAGGGAATGTGTCGACACTCAGCTGAAGAATCAAGAATGAAGACTTGTGTTGACACCGAGAATCAGTGTCGACACTTGACAGTTTCAACACATGAAGATGTGTCGACACAAAGGAGATGTGTCGACACTTAGAAGAATACAGTTAAAGGATGAAGTACAAGTACTTGTGTCGACACTCAATTTCAGTGTCGACACATGCAGAAGAAACTGTGTCGAGACATACAAGGAATTGTGTCGACACCTTGTAGACTTGTGTCGACACTTACACAACATGTGTCGACACTTGGTCTATAAGTGTCGACACTTAAGAACAGAAAGTCTCGACACTAACTGACAGTTAGAGGAATTTCAAGAAGTGACTGGTTGACAAGACAGCTGTCGATCCAGCCGGTCTACATCAACTGTCAGAGAATTCAAAAGTCTGTTATAAACCGGATCAGCCGGTTACCATGAAGGAAGCCTATAAATAGGCACCCATAGTTTACAGAAAAAGATATAGAAGGTTGTTCATTATCATTACATGTTGTGAGAATAACTAAAGTGGTTGATCAGATTAAATCAAGAAGTGATACACTGAGGATCAACACAAGAAGATCAGGCAGTCCAACTGCAGATCTAAGAAGTTGGAGAGAGAGAGCTCCATCCAAGGATTCAGTCTTTGGAACTAAGGCTGAGAAGAACAATTCAGAGTCATCTGGATTTCAAGAAGCAGAGATCAAGGATCAACTACAGAAGATTCAGACTAATTCAGTTCTACTCAAGAAGCTTTGAAGAAAGCTAAGTCAGTTTGGATCAAGCTGAGTTCTTCCAAGAACTCTTCAAGAAACTCTCAACTCCTCTCATCCTTTCTGAGTTGTAGAGTTAGAATTTGTAATTTCTATTTTAAACTTGTAAGATCCATTGGATCTGAGTGATTGTAAGCCTATTTTATAAAGGCTGAGGGTAGGGCTTAGTGCCTGAGTGTAGGAGTTGAAGAACTCTGAGTGTAGGACTTTAATTGGCTGAGTGTAGGCCTGGGTGGCTGAGTGTAGGCCTTTTGGCTGAGTGTAAGGCTTTGGGCCTGAGGTAGGAACCTTGTTGGGTTCTGAGCTAGTGGAGAAGTTTGGCCGAATCTAGTACACTGCTAGATAGGCGAAGGGGGAAAGTGGATGTACCCAAAAATTGGGGAACCACTATAAAATCTTGTGTATTCTGTGCTGTGATTGTACTGTGTTGAGAATTGCTGTGTGCTGTGATTACTTATTCAGAAATCTGTATTATAAACTGTTGACTGCCAACAAAGAATAAAGAAAAGGATTAGGTCACCTATTCACCCCCCCCTCTAGGTGTTTAGGTACCATATCTTTCATCTCCTTGCAAAATAAATCTTGTCCTAAGGACTGTTATCCCTTGCCTCGGATCAACGCGCTAGTTGACTCAACCGTTGGTTTTTCTGTGATGAGTTTTTTAGATGCATTTAATAAAAGTAATTAAAAAGGTGGAGCCGATGAAGAGCTTAGCTCGAGGGCACCGAATAAAATTGAACAAAATATACTTTTAATAAAAAGAGATCCTAGGTTTCAAATTAATTAAGGCGGAGATTTGGCCGTGGAGGTTACACTAAAATGAGCTCACCTAGCTATAGGAATATCGCTCACCTGAATGCTAAGACTATTCGACCGGGCTCTCGTCTGACGAAGGATTCCTCTTAACGCCCGCATTACGCTAAGAACCCCGCTATTGGGTGGGGAACCCAATCCGGTAGAGTTGGCGCGCCTCCTCTCTCGAGGGTTAGTGCAGAACTCCATTCACCAATGGGCGATCGGTCCATACGTACGACCTCTCGGCTAGCTAGCATATGGACTACGGAAATAGGGCCCACACATCGATTATGTGGTCCTACGCGTCGTAATCCAAAGGCAAACCTTAAGTTAATTTAATTAATTAGAAAAATAGGACCTTTTATTATTTAAAGTTATTTTATTTGTCCCAATTCTCTTCGATACCGAGGGCTAAGAGCGCTTAGCCACTCATCGGAATGTGGACGGCTTGCGGCGAAAGCAATAAAAAGAATGCAATAAAGAAAGCTGGAAAAGGAAAGCAGTAAATTGCAAGTCCTACCCAAACGAGTAGGACTGAAATGAAAGTAGTAAAATTACAAGTCCCGGCTCAAATGACTGGGCGGGAGAAATAAAGCGAGTCCTACTCAAACGAGTAGGAGAAAATAAATGCATCCATGCACGCACTCTACTGAAAATTAAAACGCACGCACACAAATTCTACTCAAATGAGTAGGAGAAAAATTAAGTCCTGCCATTTACTCCTAGCGAGTATGCGGAAATAAATACAAGTACAAGTACTACACAAATAATTACAGCAAAATAAAGACCTGCCATTTAACTCAAGTGAGTAGGCGGTAAATAAAATCTTGCCATTTTACTCCTAGCGAGTAGGCGAAAATGAATGCTAACACTCACGCACTCTACTTGAAAGTAAAACACACGCACACAACAGTAAATTGAAAACACACGCACACAAGTTCTACTCAAATGAGTATGAAAAAATTAAAGCACGTCATTTAACTCTTAACGAGTAGGTGAAAATAAATGCAACACACGCACACACTCTATAGAATTGAATGAAAGCAATTTAAATTAACTCATACACGTACGCACACGTACAAAAAATAGGAAAAACTAAGTTGCTGAAAAATTAAAACAACTACATTTCTACCGCTAGAATGCTGTAGAAATACATAAAAAGTGAAAATAAAATTTAAAGGAGCAAAAAGGTTTGCAAATAAACGCAAAGTGCGAGTGCTCGAAAAATTAAAACGATTACATTTTTACTGCTAAAATGCGGTATAAATGAATAAAATGAAGTGAGAAAAATTAAATAGGCAAAATGGTTTTGAGCGAAAATCAAAGTGCTCGAAAAATTAAAATGACTATATAATCATTCCTATAGCTCCGTAAAAGTGCATAAAAAGTTAGAATTGAGTTAAAAGAACGGAAAAGTTTTACGACAAAAAGAAAAATCTAAGTTAAAAAGAAATGAAAACCACTTCGAAAACGTTTTTACGGATCTATAGGAATGCAAATAAAGCTATAAAAATCCTAAGTTAACAACACTAAGTAAAAGTACTAAGTATAAAAGCAAGAAAACTAATCTCATACACACATACACCCATTTAAAGGAGAATGAAAACAAAGATTAAAACAAAAGAACAAATAAGATTGCTTAGAGATTGCATATAGATTGTTGGGTACATTGGTCAAAATGTACCTGATTTGAAGAAGCCTCACCCAACTCAATGATATACATCAAATTGTATTTGATGTGCTTTTGAGTTACCTTGTGCAGGTTAAGTATTTGCAGGAAAGAAGAAAAGTTTCTAAGTCCATGTGTCGACACCCAAAGGGAAAGTGTCGACACTTAAGAAGACTTGTGTCGACACCCAGGCAAGCAGTGTCGACACTTGGAGTCATTGTGTCGACACCAGGGATGCTGAGTCGACACCAGACAGAAAGTGTCGACAGAAGAAGCTGTGTCGACACTCAGTGAAGAAAAGACAGTGAAGCTGTGTCGACACTTAACAGTTGTGTCGACACCTAGTGAAGCTGTTTCTACATCAGAAAGTGTCGATACTTGGAGCTGTGTCGACACTCAGCAAAAGCTAGCAAAGACTAAGTACAAGTGTCGACACCCAGAACAATGTGTCGACACAGAGTAGAAGAGTCAACACTTGAAGTAAGTGTCGACACATAGAACAATGTGTCGACACTTAGCTGAAGACTCAACACTTGAAGAAAGTGTCGACACAAGAAGCTGTGTCGACACTTAGCAAAGATTAGAAAAGTTCAAGAATATTCTAAGTACAAGTGTCGACACTAAGGGGAAGTGTCGACACTCAGCTAAAGTCTCGACAGAAGAAGGATGTGTCGACACAAGGAGCTGTGTCGACACTCAACAAGTATCAACACTGAAGACATGTGTCGACACCAAGAAGCAGTGTCGACACTTTACAGTTTCAACACATGAAGATGTGTCGACACAAAGGAGATGTGTCGACACTTAGAAGAATTCAGTAAGATACTGAAGTACAAGTACTTGTGTCGACACTCAATTTCAGTGTCGACACATGAAGAAGAAATAGTGTCGAGATATAAGAACTACAACATAAGGAGTTGTGTTGACACCTTGTAGACTAGTGTCGACACTTAGACAACTTGTGTCGACACTTGGTCTATAAGTGTCGACACTTAAAGACAGAAAGTCTCGACACTATCAGATAGTTAAAGAATTTTCAAGAACTGACTAGATGACTTGACAGCTGCCGTTCCAGCCGGTCTACAGCACTTGTCAGAGTTGTCAGAAAGGAGTTATGAACCGGACCAGCCGGTTACCATGAAGAAGGCCTATAAATAGGCTTATGCAGTCTACAGAAAAGTTATTGTTGAAGATTGATAAAGTTCAAATCATTGATCAAGTATTCAACAAAGAAGATCTAGCTATTCCTTGAAGAATCAAGTGCAGATCTAAGAAGTTGGAGAGAGTGCTCCATCCAAGAAATCAGCTGTTGGAACCCAGCTGAGAAGAAGGATTCAGATTAGTCTGAATCTTAAGAAGCAGAGATCAAGGATCAACTGCAGAAGGAGTCAATCTTATTGAGTTCTACTTTCAAGAAGCTTTGAAGAAAGCTAAGTCAGATTGAGTCCAGTTGAGTTCTTCCAAGAACTCATCAAGAATCTCACAACTTATCTCTCTTTCATCTAAGTTGTTGAGTTTATACATTTTGTATTCATTTTAACTTGTAGGATCCTTAGGGATCTGAGATTATAAGCCTGAAATTATAAAGGCTGAGGGTAGGAGAGTGAAATCTCTGAGTGTAGGCCTTGGTGGCTGAGTGTAGGCCTTGGTGGCTGAGTGTAGGCCTTGGTGGCTGAGTGTAGGCCTTTGTAGCTGAGTGTAGGCTTTGTGGAAAAGCTGAGTTGTAGGGCCTTGGGCCTGAGGTGTAGGAACCAGTTTGGGTTCTGAGATAGTGGAGAAGTTTGGCCGACTCTAGTACACTGCTAGATAGGCGAAGGGGGAAAGTGGATGTACCCAAACCTTGGGGAACCACTATAAAACTGTGTGTCTTCTGTATGCTGTGATTTGCTGTGAATACTTTGTGATTGCTGAGCAATAGTAGATTAGATTCTGTGTTAAAAACTGATTGCTGCCATAAAAAGTTAAAAAGAATTTGGTCACCTATTCACCCCCCCCCCCTCTAGGTGTTTAGGTACTATATCTTTCAAGTGGTATCAGAGGGAGGTTGCTCAAAAAGGACTAACAGTCTGAGGAGATCATGTTGGCAGATTCAGGTTAAGTCAATTACAGATTCAAGAAAATCAAGAACCATGAGTTCCACTGAAAATCACAAGGAATTGGGATCCATGAAGCTACCTGTATGTAGGAAAGAAATCTTTGGGATCTGGAAGGAAAGGGTGAGACTCTTTATGGAAGCTTCAGACCCTAGGATTTACATCACAGTAAAAGAAGGGCCATATGTGCCAATGAAGGTGTCAATCCTAGATGCTAATCAGAGAACACCAAAGGATTTCTCTGAAATGACAAAGGATGAGATTGTCCTAGCCACCATGGACAAAAGGGCTCAAAACATTATAGTGAGTGCCATAGATGATGCAACTTTTCAGAATATAATACACTGTAAGACAGCCAAAGAGATGTGGGAGACTCTTATTGTGTATATGGAGGGTTCTGAAGAAGTAAGGCAAGACAGAAAATCCTTGCTAAATCAAGAGTATGAAAGTTTTAGACAAGGAAAGGGTGATAGCATAACTGAGTGCTACAAGAAGTTCTACAGGATAGTGAATGAACTCATGTCCTATAGCAGAGAGTTCAGTAATTATGAACTAAATGACAAGTTTCTAAGGTCCCTAACTAAAGATTGGGACACCAAGATCTGTGCCATTAGAGAAATGGCTAAGTTGGCAGAAATTCCTCCACCTACACTGTTTGGCAAACTGCTGTCTTATGAAATGCAGTTGTCAGTGAGGAAAGAAGAGGAGAAATCTATAAGAAATGAACACAAGGAAAGAACAGTGGCTTTTAAATCAGAAGCCCCTAGAAGGTACAGATGTAAGTCACCTACTCCACCTCCAAAGGTTGCTGAATCTGAGTCAGATGAGTCAGCTAGTACAAAGTCTGAAAGCAGTGAAAGTGATGAGGACTTTGCTGCCTTCACTAGACATTTTCAGAAGTTCTTGAAGAAGAAACAGTGGAGGACAAGGCCTTTTACATCACAGGGTAAGGAAGACTCTTATCAGAAAAAGAGGTCTTCAAAGAAAGACAAGAAAAAGTCAAAGTCTAGCAAAGCTACACAGTCAAAAATTGTGTGCTATTACTGTAATTGACAAGGTCATGTGATAGCAGATTGTCCTGAGAAGAGAAAGGAGTCTAGTGACAAGAAGAAGACTCATTTCAAAGGCAAGAAAGAAAAGTCATTTGTTGCCAAAAAGGAGAAGACCCTGTCAGATATCTCTACTTCAGAAACTGCTTCAGATGCTGAGGCATATATAGGGTTGTTTGCTGAAGAAGAAGAAGAAGAGTTCATGCAGATTATGAATTTTATTTATGAACAAGAAGACTGTCAGTGCCAAGGACTAATGGCATTGACTGAAAGTGATAAAATCCTGGAGCAGCCAGGACCCAGTAAGGTACAAAGTTCAACTTCCAGTTCAGTTTCTTGTGCCAGTACAGAATCAGATTCATCTTCATCAAGTGATAAGAGTGTATCTGAGTCTGAAGAAGATATTCATCAGCTGATAGATGAATATAAAATACTGTTGCTAGCTTACAAGAAGAGCAAGTCCCTAGCCAAAAGTCAGGCAAAGGAAATTGCAAATCTCAAAGCTGCAGCAACAGATTCTGAGAAATTGATTGATCAAAAGCTAAATGAGATAGCCAGACTGAAGCACATAACCGTGATTCAGATGGGGACTATCACATATAAGAATGATAAATCAAGAGTCTGGAGATTAATCTTCAGAAGGAGAAAGACTTGGTTACTAGGTTTTCTAAACCTAAGTCTGTTTTACCCATAATTGATGAATTTATTCATCACAAAGGTAAAGCTGGACTGGGTTTTACAAGACCTGTAAGGACTGTTCAGTCCAAGTCTATGTCCAAGGGCAAAGCCCCAACACTCAACAAGCCAGCTGTGGATAAAACAGCTAAGACTGTACCTAAGCAAAGGTACAATAAGTTTGAGTGTTGGTGTTGTGGCAAGGTTGGCCACTTTGCAATGGACTGTTGGCACAATGCTAGTGCCAAAGTGAGTAGCAATCTGCCTATAGGAAAGCCTACATGTAGCTTTGTCAGGAGGCAAACTAACAAATACCAAGGACCCAAGAATACTTTGGGTTCTAAGGTTCATTAATCTGTTTTGCAGGTGAGTCCAAGTTGCCATGCCCCAATATGGTACTTGGACAGTGGATGTTCCAGACATATGACTGGAACTAGGGGACTACTAAAGGACTACATTCCAATCAAAGATGGTCCAAAAGTCACCTTTGGTGGTTCTGAAAAAGGAATCATCAAAGGATTTGGTAACATTTCTAGCAACTTGGTTACCATTACTCAAATGGCTTATGTTAAAGGGTTGAAACACAACCAAATAAGTATAAGTCAATTAAGTGATGTAGGGTATGACATCTAATTTGTTAAGGATGGTTGTCATATCAAGAGGTCAAATGATCAAGAGATCATTTTGACTGGCTATAGATAGAGAAATATCTACTGCCTAGACATTATGTGTGAGACCAATGGTTCTCAAGTGTGTCTTGTAGCAGATGAGAAAGTCTCTCATTGTGTCAAATGGCACAAGAGGCTAGATCATCTAAACTACAAGACAATTGGCAAACTCTTTAGCAAAGAGTTAGTGAGGAATGGTCCTCAAGTTAAGTGTGTTAAAGATGGTATTTGCTCAGCTTGTCAAAAGGGCAAGCAGACTAGATCCACCTTTAGAAGCATAAAAAACAAAGATGTTGTGAGGTGTTTATACCTCTTGCATATGGATCTCTTTGGTCCAATGCCAGTTCACAGCCTGGGTAGGAAGGTTTATACCTTTGTAGTTGTAGATGACTACTCAAGGTTTTCCTGGGTGTTCTTCTTAAGACAAAAATCTGAAACACCTAATGTCTTTTATAGCTTTGTCAAGCAAATTCAGAATGAACTAGACAGTACAGTGGTCAAGATTAGAAGTGACCATGGTACTGAATTTCAGTCTGAGAGTTTGGCAAAACTATGTGAAGACTTTGGGATATTTCAAGAGTTTTCTTCACTAAGAACACCTTAGCAAAATGGCATTGCTGAGAGGAAGAATAGAACCTTGATTGAGGCTGGTAGGACCCTATTAAGTGATACATCACTACCAGAATACTTCTGGGCTGAAGCAGTAAATACTGCATGCCATGTTATCAATAGGGCTACCATAACTAAAAGCCTCAACAAGACCCCCTATGAGGTTGTGAAAGGCAGGAAACCAAACCTATCCTACTTCAGGATCTTTGGTTGTAAGTGCTTCATACTTAACAATGGAAAGTCTTACTTGACTAAGTTTGCTGCCAAGTCCCAAGAGGGAATTTTTGTTGGGTACATCAACAATAGTAAGGCTTATAGAGTCTACAACTTGTCTACTCAAGTTGTAGAAGAGACTGTACATGTAATATTTGATGAAACTAGGCTTATTAACAATGAGTTGTCTAGTAGTGTATGCAGCACCATAGGTTTAACAAAGAAGATGGACAAGCTCACTCTATAAGAAGAATCTACTGCAAGACAGCAAGTAGAAGACAGTGGCTGTTGTCCAGGGGGAGTACTACATGTACCAAATGCAGAAGAAGTACAAGGAGTACAGCAAGATGATGAAACTGAAGAGGTTCAACCAGAAGTCAGGATGCCTACAGCCAATAGGCATCTTAGAGATCATCCAGTAGAGCAGATTATTGGAGATCCAAGACAAGGGGTACAAACAAGGAGCAGAAACCTGAATGCAGCAATCTACTCCAGTTTTCTATCTCAAGTTGAAACAAAGAAATTTGAAGAAGCCATTCTAGATCCACAATGGACTGAAGCAATGCAAGAAGAGCTGAATCAGTTCAAATGGTGCAAGGTCTGGGAACTTGTTCCTAAACCTAAAGACCACAATATAATAGGAACCAAGTGGATCTACAGGAATAAGATGGATGAACAAGGAGTCATCATTAAGAATAAAGCAAGATTGGTTGCTAAAGGATATAAGCAGGAAGAAGGTATTGATTTTGATCAAACCTTTGCTCCAGTAGCCAGACTGGAAGCCATAAGAATGTTCCTGGCCTATGCAACCTATCAAGGATTCAAAGTTTACCAAATGGATGTCAAGTCAGCATTTCTAAATGGTAATCTTAAAGAAGAAGTCTATGTGGAACAACCCTCAGGTTTTGTTGATTCAACTCTACCTAATCATGTCTATAGACTTAGGAAAGCTTTATATGGGTTAAAGCAAGCCCTAGGGCTTGGTATGAAACCCTATCTAGTTTCCTCATTGAGAATAAGTTCTCAAGGGGGAAAATAGATAAGACTCTATTCCTTAGGGAATCTAGAGGCAAAGTAATACTAGTCCAAATATATGTAGATGACATTATATTTGGGTCTACTGAAAGTAGCCTTTGCAAAAAGTTTGCAAAGCTAATGCAAGGTCAATTTGAGATGAGTAGTATGGGAGAGCTAAAGTTCTTCTTGGGTCTCCAAGTAAGACAGACTGAGAGTGGTTTATCCATATGCCAGTCCAAGTTCCCCCTAGAACTCATAAGGAAGTATGGTATGGATTCATCCAGCACCATGAAGTCTCCTATGGGGTCAAGTATGTCTCTTAGCAAGGATGATGCAGGGAAACCTGTAGATGAAACCTTGTATAGAGGGATAGTTGGCTCCCTATTATACTTGACTGCAAGTAGACCAGATATCATGTATGCTACATGTGTCTGTGCAAGATATCAAGCCTGCCCTAAAGAGTCTCATTTGATAGCAGTCAAAAGGATATTGAGATATCTAAAGGGCACTCCCTATCTAGGCCTCTGGTACCCTAGGAATGGGGATTTTGAACTAACAGGTTATTCAGATGCAGACTTTGCAGGATGCATAGAAGATAGAAAAAGCACTACTGGAACCTGTCAATTCCTAGGTGGGAGACTAATTTCATAGAGTAGCAAAAAGCAAACAAGTGTGGCTATCTCCACTGCAGAGTCATAGTATGTGGCTGCAGGAAGTTGCTGTGCTCAACTTCTGTGGATACAACATCAGCTTGAGGACTATGGATTTCAGGTAAGTAGAACTCCACTCTTCTGTGATTCTACAAGTGCTATTTCAATTGCACATAATCCTGTATCTCATAGTAGAACAAAACATATTGAAATTAAATATCATTTTCTTAGGGAGCATGTAGAAAGAGAAGATATTTTACTTGAATATGTTAAAACTGATAATCAATTAGCTGATATGTATACTAAGCCCCTAGAAGAAGCTAAGTTTAATAGATTTAAAATTGAACTAGGAATGATAAACTTAGAGTAGGTTTACAGAATTGAAATTGGCTAAGTAAAAAGGTGTCGACACTTCAGGAAAAAGGTGTCGACACATCTAGGAAATTGGTGTCGACACTTCAGAATAATAGTGTCGACACATGACAAGTAAGTGTCGACACAACCAAGGTGGTGTCGACACTTAGTGTTTACTCAGTATTTTCTAAGTAAAGTCTCGACTAAATGTCGAGTAAAGTGGTGTCGACACATAAACAAGTGTCGACACATAATCTGTTGACTAAACTTGTGTCGACACATATGTGTCGAGACATTATAAGTCAGTGTCGACACTTATTTCCAGTGTCGACACAATTTAAGTTGGCTGCCCGCCTTTTCATCTTCAAAAGTCGAAAGGTATAAATAGGGTTTTGCCTTAGTCTGTCGACACGCTTTCAAAAGTTTCGAGACCAAAACTTCTGTGTCGACATCTCTCTTCTCTCAAGTCAAATTCTTCAACCCTAATGACGCCAAAGCTTGAGGAGAACGTCAACGAAGGATACGAGCTGGTGTGCAATGCTTTTGATGATGCAGATCACGAGATCAAGACTGTCGTAACCCTAGTAGCCGACTCAGGGTTAGAATATCTTGTCTCAGAGCCAACAAAGATCTGGAAAAAGGAAGTCTTGGAATTCCTAAATGGAGCTAAGATAGATGAAACTGGATTCAAGATCAAATCCAGGGTTCATGGAGAGAAGGTGAAGGTTTCACCTAAGAGCTTGAGGAAGATTCTAAAGAAGAAGATGAGGTTACTGCTTCAAAGACCAGGGAAGCTCTAACATGGTGTGGTCTAGATTCTACAATGAAAATAGGATCTGTGTTTAACAGGAAGGGAATGAATAGCCAGGGGAAATTCCTCTCTGAAATAGTTGGCAAAGTAATCCTCAGTAAGCCTGGAGGGCATGATAGAGTATCAGCCCATATGTTCAGTGTAATGACAAGGATCATCTTCACTCTGCAAATAGATTGGTCTGTTATAGTGTTTGAGAAAATCAAGGAAAGTCAGAAGACGCCCAACCTGGGCAGAATTTTAAGTCTTTACCTTGCTGGTGTTATACCTGAAGTTATGGGTCAGGCGGCTTGAAGTAAAATAAATCATATGAGGAAAATGGATCTGAGAATTTTCTCCAGGTGGGACAGGGTGTTGTCTAAAGAGATGCCAACCCCTGAGAAGAAAGTTCCTGAGAAAGTATCACCCCCCAAGAAGAAGAGGAAAACTGCTCCAGTGGCACAGGTTTCCACTAGCAGTTCTGAAAGTGAAGAACGAGTGGTCTTCACACCTGATGAAGAAGACACGGGAACTATTGTGAAGTCTCCAGCACAACAAGTGGATGCTGAAATCTTGGGGGAGCTACCACAAGCTAGCCCCATACACAAAGATCACATTCAGGGGGAGCCACTAGTTGTGGAAGAACCCACTACTCTTGAGAATGAGCAAGCTACAGAAACAATTCTAGAGGTAATTACTGAGCTTAATGCTTTGGTTTTTCCTATAGAAGATACTGATTTGTCTGATGTTTATCAGCAACCACAGCCTGCTAGTCAAGTCCCAGATGTTGTCATGGAAGACACATCTGCTGCAGCTCAATTTGTTTCTGATCCAGTGGTTGAAGAGCCAAGACTTTCTCCAGCTCATTCTCCACAAGAGTATACCATGGAAGATTTATTTCTAAATCTGGATCAAGCAGATTTTGACAAGGAAACTGCTGCTGCTGAGGGGGAGAATGCTCCAATTGAGGGGGAGCAGGTACCAATTCTTGAAGTGCCTACAAGGCAAGAGACTAAGAAGGCCCCAGCTGTGCAGAAGGAGTTACCTCCAAGCCATAAGGAGAGGGTAGAAATTGCTAGCTCCTCAGCTTCTGAAGATGAGGAGACATCAAGAGCTTAGAAAAAGAAACTTTATGTATTCAAGAGAAGGAGCCAAAGTTATAAGAAGGCCTTACAATCTATTGCACCACAGCCTATATACAAACCCAGCTCCAACTGCTGATTATAGTGCTTTAACGGTGGCTATGCAGATTAAACTGGATGAACATAGGAAGGCCATAGAGACATATGTTGATGAAGGGCATAAATCACTACAGTTTGATCTAGCCCAGGACATAAAATCAATAAGATTTGAAATGAATCTTAACAAGATGGAGATGACAGACTGCTTCCACAAAGGGGGGAATGCAGTAGTGTACCTAGCTACACACCAAGAAAAGATTAAGGCTCAAGTTGATGACATAGCCCTGAAGCAAGGATATGTCCTTGAAAATCAACTTAGAATGAATGACAATTTGACAGAATCTCATAATGCAATTGTCACAGAAATAAAGAACATAGCTGCTGGACTTCTACCTTTACTGCTACTGTTAAAGCTGAATTTGACAAAGTATTTCAAGAAGAAATCACTGCTGTTAAGAATGCCATTCAAGACTCCCAGAAGGCCATATCTGAACAACTTAATAAGCTCAAACCTTTCTTTAAAGATGGAGTCAGATACTTGGATAATCAAATCAGATTCCAGAAGGATGATGTTAGAGATCACATAGCTAGAGAAGTCATAAAGGGGGAGAGAGTTTTAGTCAAAGCTAGCTCTGATCATGCCAAATGGATATCTAATTCCATCAGAGCTACACTGGGCTATCCTCCTCTTTGTGATGATGATAATGTTGCTGAATCTGGAATTCATCCTGCATATTTAGGAGGGGAGCAACCAAAAGTGGCTCAAGTTATCTATCCTCCTCCAGATTTTGACATGGTGCAAGCTGATATTCATCACATGTATAGCCCAACTGAAGGGAAGTCCAATGTCATTCTAGAAAAAGTGGTTCAGCCTATATCTGAAGCTATGCAAGCAGCTCTTCCGAAAGAATAAGAAGCTCTACAGAAAGAAGAAGAGACTAGATTGTCTAAGAAGAGGTTTAGGGAACAAGCTGAACAAAAGCCAGACTTTGAACAGTGGAGCCCTACCTCAAGAAATATCATTTTGACTGCCTGAAAAGCTGCCAAAGATAATGTGCATGACAGGAACAAATGGTTTTCTGAGGCTGAATAGAGAAAACATGAGATACGGCAGGAGGCAATAGTCCAATACAGGAGAAAGGCCAAGATGGGAAAGCTACCTCCTACTGCTCTAGAGCCTAGCAAGTACTTTCCCAAGCCTTATCATTATTTTGAAAGGCAAAAGATTAAAGCAGAAGAACTTAAGAAGAAAGATTTGAAAGGCAAGAAGCCTACTGATGCTGAAGTTACTGAAGCTCCTGTTCAAGCTAAAGTTCAAGCTGGAAAAGGAATAGTGATTAAGGAGCCAGAACAGAAATAGAATTAGAATTTTCTTAAAAGTTTGCTATGTAATCTTTTTGATGATACACATTCTGTAAACTTTTGAAAATGAATATGACAAAGTATTGGAACAAAGTGTTGTGTGATAAATTAGCTATGTGTTAAATTTATTTCATAATTGTTCTGAGATGTTATCTGTATATGCATGTTTGTTTTATACATGTGATGTACTTTCCTGTTTACATAATCCTGATTTACATCATTTTGTAATTTTATTATGAATGGTGTATATCATTGACTAAGGGTTATGACTTCTCCAAATAGGGGGAGATTGTTGGGTACATTGGTCAAAATGTACATGATTTGAAGAAGCCTCACCCAACTCAATGATATACATCAAATTGTATTTGATGTGATTTGAGTTACCTTGTGCAGGTTAAGTATTTGCAGGAAAGAAGAAAAGTTTCTAAGTCCATGTGTCGACACCCAGAGGGAAAGTGTCGACACTTAAGAAGACTTGTGTCGACACCCAGGCAAGCAGTGTCGACACTTGGAGTCATTGTGTCGACACCAGGGATGCTGAGTCGACACCAGACAAAAAGTGTCGACACAAGGAGCTGTGTCGACACTCAGTGAAGAAAAGACAGTGAAGCTGTGTCGACACTTAACAGTTGTGTCGACACCCAGTGAAGCTGTGTCTACATCAGAAAGTGTCGACACTTGGAGCTGTGTCGACACTCAGCAAAAGCTAGCAAAGACTAAGTACAAGTGTCGACACCCAGAACAATGTGTCGACACACAGCAGAAGAGTCAACACCTGAAGTAAGTGTCGACACCCAGAACAATGTGTCGACACTTAGCTGAAGACTCAACACTTGAAGAAAGTGTCGACACAAGGAGCTGTGTCGACACTTAGCAAAGATTAGAAAAGTTCAAGAATATTCTAAGTATAAGTGTCGACACTAAGGGGAAGTGTCGACACTCAGCTAAAGTCTCCACAGAAGAAGGATGTGTCGACACAAGGAGCTGTGTCGACACTCAACAAGTATCAACACTGAAGACATGTGTCGACACCAAGAAGCAGTGTCGACACTTTACAGTTTCAACACATGAAGATGTGTCGACACAAAGGAGATGTGTCGACACTTAAAAGAATTCAGCAAGATACTGAAGTACAAGTACTTGTGTCGACACTCAATTTCAGTGTCGACACATGAAGAAGAAACAGTGTCGAGATATAAGAACTACAACACAAGGAGTTGTGTCGACACCTTGTAGACTAGTGTCGACAATTAGACAACTTGTGTCGACACTTGGTCTATAAGTGTCAACACTTAAAGACAGAAAGTCTCGACACTATCATACAGTTAGAGAATTTTCAAGAACTAACTGGATGACTTGACAGCTGCCGTTCCAGCCGGTCTACAGCACTTGTCAGAGTTGTCAGAAAACAGTTATGAACAGGACCAGCCGGTTACCATGAAGAAGGCCTATAAATAGGCTTATGCAGTCTACAGAAAAGTTGTTGTTGAAGATTGATAAAGTTCAAATCATTGATCAAGTATTCAACAAATAAGATCTAGCTATTCCTTGAAGAATCAAGTGCAGATCTAAGAAGTTGGAGAGAGAGCTCCATCCAAGAAATCAACTGTTGGAACCCAGCTGAGAAGAAGGATTCAGATTAGTCTGAATCTTAAGAAGCAGAGATCAAGGATCAACTACAGAAGGAGTCAATCTTATTGAGTTCTACTTTCAAGAAGCTTTGAAGAAAGCTAAGTCAGATTGAGTCCAGCTGAGTTCTTCCAAGAACTCATCAAGAATCTCACAACTTATCTCTCTTTCATCTAAGTTGTTGAGTTTATACATTTTGTATTCATTTTAACTTGTAGGATCCTTAGGGATCTGAGATTGTAAGCCTGAAATTATAAAGGCTGAGGGTAGGAGAGTGAAATCTCTGAGTGTAGGCCTTGGTGGCTGAGTGTAGGCCTTGGTGGCTGAGTGTAGGCCTTGGTGGCTGAGTGTAGGCCTTTGTGGCTGAGTGTAGGTCTTTATGGCTGAGTGTAGGCTTTGTGGAAAAGCTGATTTGTAGGGCCTTGGGCCTGAGGTGTAGGAACCAGTTTGGGTTCTGAGATAGTGGAGAAGTTTGGCCGAATCTAGTACACTGCTAGATAGGCGAAGGGGGAAAGTGGATGTACCCAAACCTTGGGGAACCACTATAAAACTGTGTGTCTTCTGTGTGCTGTGATTTGCTGTGAATACTGTGTGATTGCTGAGCAATAGTAGATTAGATTCTGTGTTAAAAACTGATTGCTGCCATAAAAAGTTAAAAAGAATTTGGTCACCAATTCACCCCCCCCCCCTCTAGGTGTTTAGGTATTATATCTTTCATAGATGAAGTCCATAATAATGTAAAGGAGAAAATCTACAAATTTTATTGAACTAAACAGGAGATTACAAAGCTAAAAATAAAGGAGAGGGGGAGAAAAGAACTTTACATAGCATTTGGAAGCACTTAACAACAAAGCCCTAAGCAAAATGGATCAAAAAAACGGTACAGCAGTTCAAACAGAAGCTGTCAATTTATAGACAAAATTTTTCGTGGACACGCCCTCTTACACGGGCGTGTCAGGGGGTGTGTCAGCACTATTCAAATGGCGGCTGACGATTTGATTGGAGAGTTGATTTTGCGGCTGAAAACGTGGCGGTCACGCCCCAGGTCACGGGCATGACGGTGGGCATGTCGAGGAGGTTGAACTGGGCATCGTTTATGTCGAAAGTCGCCGGCGGCAGTATGTCGGGCCAGGTGGAGGAGTACACGCCCGTGTCGCATCTTGACACGGGCTTGTCGGGTTGAGTCGACGAATGTCAAGTGAAAAATGGCGAGAGATGGTCACGAGCTTCGGTACGGGGCGTGTCACATTACACGGGCGTGTCGCTCATGGGATACGAGTGTGACCTTGTTGGGTCGACGAATGTCGAGCGCAAAATGTCGAACGTGGGGACACGGGGTCTGGCACGGGGCTATCACATGATACGGGCGTGTCATTCATGGGACACGGGCGTGTCCGACTTTTCTTCTTCAAATGCGCTGATTTCACGGGGTTTGAGTTGTCACGTCCAGGTCACTGGCGTGACACATAGTACACGGGCGTGGCCCATGCAAAAATTGTACTTTTCCTGGAATTTTTCAGAAAATCAAAAATAAACTAAGTTAGAAAATATTTACAAAATAAGAACAATTTATTACAGAAAATTAAGTAAAAATAACAAAACTAAAGTAAAAAGACTTATTTAATGTACATCAAAATAGGTATATATACAACTCATCAAATACCCCCATACTTAAACTTTTGCTATTCGAGAGCAAAAGTTGGAGATTAACTTATAAGGATTTAAAGAAATCCTAAATTTAGCTATCGTTTGAATTAATTGAAAGAAAGATCTAAATAAATATCCGGGATATTAGAGTTAAATCCTAAATTATGCCAAAAATTTAAATAAAGGAAGAGTTTCATTTAAAAACTTCTGATATGATCGAATAGATAGCAAAAACTTTTATTTGTTAGGCTAACAAAAATAGATTGGATTTATGAAAACTTGAGCTTTGTATGAATTACAGGAAATAATTTAATTTACAAATTATGCTCTCAAAAAGTTTTAAAAATTAAATCTAGATTTATTTGGAGTTGGCGGAGTAGGATATCGTGGTATATGAAGAAGGCTTGAATTTTAGAGTCGAGGGTATATTTTTTTGCTCGAACCTCTAATGAATTTTTTGGCTTGAAAATGGATGTTAGGAAAACGAAATCTTATTTTCCATAACATAATTTTTTTTAACATCTTCATAATAATCCAATGTATATGTATGGGAGCAATGAATTTTATGCTCTTACTCCATGACATATAATCTTTTTATATATTGGATGTCTATGTTTACGGAACAAAATCTTATTTCCATTAACATAGGATCTTTTAAGGATCGAAATCATGCCAAGTATGACATGAAAAAAGGTGATAGGTGTTTGTTCAAAAATAACACTAGGTTTAATAAAATGTTTTTTGAGGGCAACCTTTATAAATTAAACGTTCCTATATTGCGAAAAAAAGCTTTGAGTTAACATAATTAAAATCTAAGATCGTTATTTCTAACAAAATAAATATGTAACTATTTAGATAAGTAGAAATAATTCTGAAAACAGGTCTCTTTCTAAATAAAAAAAGCAAACAAAAAATTTTTAAAACTTAATCCCAGATATCTAAATCTATCGATCACAAATTAATAAACGAATAGTAATCAAAGAATAACTAAAATTCGCTTATAAATTAACTCGCAACTAAATTTTTGGAGAGCGAAAAGGGTTTAGATATGCCATATTTGATTTTATTTTGTTACATAATTAACAAAACATTTTTTTAGAATATTTTTAGAGTTTTCATCATTTTTTGTATTTTATTTTTTTGATTTATTATCTTTTTTTTAGAGTTATTCTTTTCTTTTTTTAGGATTTTTGGTTTTTTCGAAAAGTTTTACAAAAAAAGTACTAGGTAAAAACTCGAGGGCCCGCGAATAGACTCTTATTTAGGTGGTTGGTTCGATGAGTCGAACGCCGTGGACTTGCTAAAAAGTGAGCTTTTACAAATAAAAAGAGAGGGGGGAAAGAGAAAGATTTATTTTTATAAAAAAATTTGTACAAAGTAAAAGAAATATATTTTTTTGTTTTGAATTTTTATTTTGTTTTATTGATTTTTTTAGGTTTTTGATTATAAAAACAAGAAAATTTTTTTGGAGGTTTTAATTTTTGCCTTTTTTATTTTTGATCATTTTTGTTATTATTGCAGAATATAAAAGTGCAGAAATAGAAAATTAAGAAAACACCACCATACTTAAATCCAACATTGTCCCCAATATTACAATCTAAGTATGTGGAACGGTAATATACAAAGTGAAATATGGATAAAAATAAAAAGGAGGGTAGAAGATTCCCTAAGACGAGTGTGGGGAGGCCCATTGGAAACCCTGTGTTATTAAA
Source organism: Platanthera guangdongensis (assembly GCA_039583875.1). Classification (NCBI taxonomy): domain Eukaryota; kingdom Viridiplantae; phylum Streptophyta; class Magnoliopsida; order Asparagales; family Orchidaceae; genus Platanthera; species Platanthera guangdongensis. Next base: position 150,975,398 of record CM077152.1, read on the forward strand.
AAGAAATAGCAAAAATAGAACAACAAAAACAAAAAAAGATAAACTCGGTCGAAATTGGTTGCTGGCGGTAGGGGGCAAGTGAGTGTGACTCGAAGCTAACGTCTTAGCTATAGCAGCACTACAAAAATGCGAACCCCTAGCATGCACAACAGTGTGAAGCGCGCCGAAGGAAAAATAAAATGTACATATTTACCCTTTTTTTGTAAAAAAAATAGACAATTTTTATTTATTTTCAATCTTTAGTATTTTTTTGAAAAACTTTTGGTTTTGTTTTTTAGATTTTTTTCGCTTTTAGTTAGTTTTTTTTAAGTTTTATAGATTTTTTAGATTTTTAGACTTTTGAGTTTTAAAGTTTTTTTTTGTTTGTTTTTGTTTTTTTTTGGTTTTATGAGTTTAATTTCTAGGATTTTTAGGATTTTTAAGTTTTTAGATTTTTTTATTTGTTCGTTTTTAAGTTTTTTAGATTTTTGGATTTTTTAGTTTTTTAGATTTTTTGTTTTTTTAGTTTTTAAGTTTTTTAGATTTTTTGATTTTTTAGTATTTAAGTTAGTTAGTTTTTGTTAGTAGAAAACGATGTCATTTTATTTATATAATTTTATAGATAATTATAACATAATTTTTTTAAGTTTTTGGTAGTTTTTTTTGAAGTAGTTTTTTTTTTACATTTTTTAATTTTTTATTAATAATAATTATTATTAATTTAATTTTTGTTGGACATTTTTTTGTATATAGATAATAGGTGAAATTAATAGTATTCTAGAGTTCGAAATAACGACACGAATGTTCCCCGGCAACGGCACAAAAAACTTGATGGGGGTTAAAACTACAAAATTATTACGAGCTCGCGGCGCCCCGGGCGGTTTTTTTAAGAAAGCGGGTGATTTGATTTTATTTAGAAAACAAGGCGCACGGATTTATTATTTGGATATAAAACAGGTGAAATCGAGTTTTAACGAAAGGAAGCAAGTGCACCTATCGTGTGTAGTACAGGATATTCCGGTGTGTAATATTGAGGTCGTATTATTCTCGGGGTCGGTTCGATTATTTCTACTCTTCCCTGGAGGGGACTATTATTTTACCGATAATGAACTTGTCGGGTTAATTTTTATATATAAAAACAAAAAGGCAGAAAATAAAAGCAATTAAAAAGGTGGAGCCGATGAAGAGCTTAGCTCGAGGGCACCGAATAAAATTGAACAAAATATACTTTTAATAAAAAAAGATCCTAGGTTTCAAATTAATTAAGGCGGAGACTTTGCCGTGGAGGTTCCGCTAAAATGAGCTCACCTAGCTATAGGAATATCGCTCACCTGAACGCTAAGACTATTCGACCGGGCTCTCGTCCGACGAAGGATTACTCTTAACGCCCGCATTATGCTAAGAACCCCGCTATTGGGTGGGTAACAAAATCCGGTAGAGTTGGCGCGCCTCCTCTCTCAAGGGTTAGTGAGGAACTCCATTCACCAAGTGGCGATCAGTCCATACGCACGGCCACTCGGCTAGCTAGCGTATGGACTACGGAAATTTGGCCCACACATCGATTATGTGGTCCTACGCGTCGTAATCCCTATGCCCACCTTAAGTTAATTTAATTAATTAGAAAAAAAGGACCTTTTATTATTTAAAGTTATTTTATTTGTCCCAATGCTCTTTGATATCGAGGGCTAAGAGCGGTTAGCCACTCATCAGAATGGGGACGACTTGCGGCGAAAGCAATAAAAAGGAAGCAGTAAAGAAAGCTCGAAAAGCAAAACAGTAAATTGCAAGTTCTACCCAAACGAGTAGTACTGAAATGAAAGTAGTAAAATTACAAGTCCTTGCTCAAATGAGTGGGCGGGAGAAATAAAGCGAGTCCTACTCAGACGAGTACTAGAAAATAAATGCATCCACGCACGCACTCTACTGAAAATTAAAACGCACGCACACAAATTCTACTCAAATGAGTAGGAGAAAAATTAAGTCCTTCCATTTAACTCGAAGTGAGTAGGTGAAAATAAATACAAGTACAAGTATTACTCAAATAATTACAGCAAAATAAAGACCTGCCATTTAACTCAAGTGAGTAGGCGGTAAATAAAATCCTGCCATTTAACTCCTAGCGAGTAGGCGGAAATAAATGCTAACACTCATGCACTCTACTTGAAAGTAAAACATACGCACACAATAGTTAATTTAAAACACACACACACAAGTTCTACTCAAATGAGTATGAGAAAATTAAAGCACGTCATTTAACTCTTAACGAGTAGGCAAAAATAAATGCAACACACGCACACACTTTACAGAATTGAAAGAAAGCAATTTAAACTAACTCATACACTCACGCACACGTACAAAAAATAGGAAAAACTAAGTTGCTGAAAAATTAAAACAACTACATTTCTCCCGCTAGAATGTTGTAGAAATGCATAAAAAGTGAAAATAAAATTTAAAGGAGCAAAAAAGTTTGCAAATAAACGCAAAGTGCAAGTGCTCGAAAAAAATAAAATGATTACATTTCTACCGCTATAATGTGGTTGAAATGAATAACATGAAGTCAGAAAAATTAAATAGGCAAAACGGTTTTGAGCGAAAATCAAAGTGCTCGAAAAATTAAAAGGACTATATAGTCATTCCTATAACTCCGTAAAAGTGTGTAAAAAGTGAGAATAAAGTTAAAAGAACGAAAATGTTTTACGACATAAAAAAAAATTGAAGTTAAAAAGAAATGAAAACCACTTCGAAAACATTTTTACGGATCTATAGGAATGCAAATAAAGCTATAAAAATCCTAAGTTAACAACACTAAGTAAAAGTACAAAGTATAAAAGCAAGGAAACTAATCCCATACACACACACACACACCCGTTTAAAGGAGAACGAAAACAAAGATTAAAACAAAAGAACAAATAAGATTGCTTAGAGATTGCATATAGATGAAGTCCATAAAAATGTAAAGGAGAAAATCTACAAATTTTATTGAACAAAACAGGAGATTACAAAGCTAAAAATAAAGGAGAGGGGGAGAAAAGAACTTTACATAGCATTTGGAAGCACCTAACAGCAAAGCCCTAAGAAAAATGGATCCAAAAAAACGGAACAGCAGCTCAAACAAAAGATGCCAATTTATAGACAAAAGTTTTCATGGGACACGACCTCTGACACGGGCGTGTCAGGGGGCGTGTCGGCACTATTCATATGGCGGCTGACAATTTGATTGGAGAGTTGATTTTGCGGATGAAAATGCAGCGGTCACGCCCCAGGTCACGGGCGTGATGGTGGGCGTGTCGGGGAGGTTGAACTGGGCGTCGTTTGCATCGAAAGTCGCCGGTGGCGGTTTGTCAGGCCAGGTGGAGGAGTACACGCCCGTGTCGCATCATGATACGGGCGTGTCTGGTTGAGTCGACGAATGTCAAGTGAAAAATGGCGAGAGATGGTCACGGGCTTCGCCACGGGTCGTGTCACATGACACGAGCGTGTCGCTCATGGGACACGGGCGTGTCCTTGTTGGGTCGATGAACGTCGAGCGCAGAACGTGGAACGCGGGGACACGGGGTCGGACACGGGGCGTGTCACATGACACAGGCGTGTTGCTCATGGGACACGGGCGTGTCCGACTTTTCTTCTTCAAATGTGCTGAATTCACGGGGTTTGAGTTGTCACGCCCAGGTCACGGGCGTGACCCATAGTACACGGGCATGACCCATGCAAAAATTGGACTTTTCCTGGAATTTTTCAGAAAATCAAAAATAAACGAAGTTAGAAAATATTTACAAAATAGTAGCAATTTATTACAGAAAATTAAGTAAAAATAACAAAACTAAAGTAAAATGAATTATTTAATGTACATCAAAATAGGTATATTTACAACTCATCACGTGCCGACCTCCGGAGCTGCTCCTCCATGCTGGGCTCCACGGTCCCCTAAAATGATGTGGTTTGAAAACCGTTAGTCTAAAAGACTAAGTCCTATCATCCCCCTCCCCTTCCCCCATGGATCCTAGGCACCGAGCGGGGAGAAGGAAAGGAGAGGACATGAAGGTGGAGAGTAACAAATAAGCAGATGGCGGCGGAACTAATCTAGCAGTTTTATAGTATATAAAATAGAGTGAAGGTAAGAAAGACTGGATAAGAAAAGTAACCTTAACTTATATGAAAACACATAAGCCAAGGGATCTTTTGCAGGGCTCCTATCATATAAAAAGTCCCATACCTATTTATGAGATAGGGTGTCAGTTCTCTAGCAATCACACATTTCTATTTACTGAACAAAACCTTAACTTATAAGCACGCTCGCGCGAACTTATAAACCAATGGGTCATTTTGCAGGGCCTATTGTATAAACGTATTATACCACTTATACAATAGGTGTCGGGTTATATACAATGATTATGCTATGAAATACAAATATGGTATGATGTGAACATGCAAGTGCAACTCACCCACTCAACTCTGTGCACATAGACCTTTATTTCCCCCCTTTTTGGAGCCGAACCTCCCACGATACCTCCGTAGTGGCAAACAGAAGTGGTGGGTTGGGCCTTGCCCACCTCTAAACCGGTAATTGCACTACCAGTCAGACCAATCGTACGCCTCAACCTTGGTGCACTAAGCGGAGCTCCATCGTACTCTTGCCGGCTGGCGCACCGGACTTTATCTGGCCAAGTGCTAAACCACACTTGCCGAGTCAACGTATTGGCATCAGTGCATCGACTCTCCAATATCGAAGACCCACCACCTTATACTTTATGCACATGCAACCTTGATGTATATGTTGGAGTTACCATGGTGATCTAGAAGTGGTCAAACATGTAATCTCACTGCCAACGCGATATGAGCCTGCAGGGTCGCACATAAGAGATGTGAAGAAGTTGGATGATTGACTGTGTTGGTAAAAGTTACCAATCACCGACCTGAATGGGGTTATATGCAAAATGTTGCCTTAAAGGATCGTCGGGTTGGGCAAATGTTGCCTTGAAGGATTGGTAAGAATAGTCGACCGAGGGTCGACGAGTATCGTCGTGTATCGTCGACCGCGGGTCGACGAGTATCGTCGAGTATCGTCGAGTATCGTCGACCGCGGGTCGACGAGTATCGTCGACCGCAGATCGATGATTATCGGCAACCCATGTTCTAAGTGAATCATCGAGTATTGTACTTTGATTCTCGCCGACTAATTCTCGCCGATCCTAGGTTATTCTCGCCGATCCTCGGTGATTCTCGCCGATTGATTCTCACCGAATCTTCTAGGTGATTCTCACCGATTCTGGAACCCTAATTTTCTGGGTGGTCTGCGGATTGCGATATTCCTAAGTCTATTTATGCCTTTGGTATAAATGGATACTTAGGGTTTTCGGGAATAATAACTGATCGAATCAAATCCCGTCGGGCTTCGTTCGTTCAACTGATCGAATCGAATCCCGCGGTTCTTCGTTCGTTCCGCCGATCCCAACCACCGACGGAAGTGTACCGCCGCCGTGCTCGCTCCGTCGACCTCCTCCTCTCCGGCGATTGTCGCTGGTGTTGCTATCCCTGGCGCGGACCTAGCAGTCCGTGGGAAAGCAAGGTGCGGTCATTCTCCTTCCCGATTATCCGTGCGACGGAAAAGTCGGTGTTCTCCCGCTCGTGTGGATTTCTGCAGAGACGTGGATATCATTCCACGTAGAACTCGCCACCAGCAAGAACACGAAGCTTGGAGCATCTCCGTTGAGTTGTTACTCAACGCCACTGAGGTAATTTTTGCCTAGTTGTTTGTTAACTTCTTGATTCAACTACCATGGCCCGATCCCATCTCTTTTGGGTTTTCTTGATGTTTTTATTCTTCCGCTGCGTGCACAAGTGTTGTGCCATCCTTATAGAGAAACCCAAAAGTATAACCACCGAGCCAAAACTCCCCGGACCATCTTGTCTGTCACAAACAACAACTGAGCCAAAGCTCGTCGGGCCAACCTACCCATCACAAACAACCACCGAGCCAAAGCTCGTCGGGCCAACCTGCCCATCACCAAATCCACTGAGCCTACTGCCCGAGTGACCTAACCTATGTAACACCCCCTATCCGTCGCATAGTATATAGCAGTAGGTCTGGCCGGGGCCCGACGCCATATATCACAGACAGACCGGGTGGTTACTCAATGGAAACCATCCAACTAATAACCAACGTCCTACACAGAGTCATTCTAGCGGAAGCAATTTTAAAAGTTGCAAATTAAAGAACCCAGCCACGGGCATGAATGTTCACTACTCAAACCAATAGGGATGGTGGTACAATACACAGGTACAATGGCCTTAAGGCCTTACATTTGTTTACTAAAATAACCTATTTTTCAAACCTCGGCAGGCAGGCCGGTCACACATGAATAAAGAAAGTAAACACTCAATAATTGGGCCTTCGAGTGCCGGCTCAGCAACTTGGGATTTTGCCCGCTATTTACCGCTTGGTCCTGCAGCACCTAAAAGTAACAATCCACTACAACGGTGGCAAAACAAGGCAACGGTCAGCTATGCTGACCAAATTATAACGATTCCGCCCCCAAACTCGGGTCGGCGATGCTCCTTCCCTGCACTTTATTAGCATAACCAAGCAATATAGAGTAATAACACTACATCACAGGCATAGGCACGCACGGCCACACACCCCGTGCTATCAGGGCACATTCTCTGTGAACCCGGTCAATACCGCTGTCTCACCACCGCCACTTGGACTGCAGAACTTGTGAGCATTTAAGTCTTTCCGGCAGAAGTTACGTCACTTGAAAAAATTGATAGCCTAAGACCCGACCTCTTTGCCATCAGTAGGCCTCTAACACCGAACGACAAAGAGCAGGAACGGTTCCACTCAACCCGTTGATCACTTTGCCACGAAAATTAAAATCATCGGCACAGGTTAAGCTTCCCCAAAGCCCGTGAATCGAACACACAATATTACATAACACAGTTATGTACAAGCTAGCTCCCAGGCCACCAAGACGGCAGAACCACCCATCTGCCCAGTTTTCCGGGTGCACCTCGTGGTTAGTCCCCAAGGCTCACTGTTACAATCTACCTCGTAAAAAACCCGAAAAACAACCAACTGCACGAAGTATTCTACGACCATTAATGCAATGCAACATTACCGATCCAGACCAACTTATCCGGGTAGGCTTCACACATCATGGCTATGTCTGATTCTCGATTACGGACTCTATATGTACACAATGAGGACTATTCATATCTACCTGAAGGAATGCCTCAACTCACCGCAAAATCGCGAGAGCGGGCTTCCTATGCAAAGGAAAAGAGAACTTCACATGTCCTAGGATGAGAATCGTTACCCTTGCATTTTTCCTTGGCACCATGGAAATCTATGAGGATGAAAAGCACCGCAATCTACTTGCCTCCATAGATCCGAAGTCGGCTCGCGATTTGGAGCTCCGTAGCTCCGCCGGTGACCGGATCTAGCCTCCTTCTTCTTCCTTGCTCTCCCCTCTCTCTAGATCTTTAGAAATTGATTGGTAGGATGGAATGAAGGATTTCCAACCCTAAACCCAGGTATATCCCATCAGGAACAACACACAGTCGTCGGATCCCAAATTAAGGACACGGACGACCACGATCCGGATCTGAAATCCAAAATCTGGGCCGAACATGTCCTGTGACACGACCGTGTCCAGGGCCGTGTTCCCTATTCGTCGTCGAAACCGACACATCCCGAAAAGGACACGGGCATCCGACACGCTTGTGTCAAACTTGACATGTCAGTGTCAACCAGTACATGACCATATTCCCGGGCGTGTTCCTCCATCGTCACAGTACCAACACCGACCAGAGAAGGACACAGGTCTTGGACAAGCCCGTGTCGAATTTGACACGCTCGTGTCTACTCGACACAGACCGTGTTCTGACCCCGTGTATCAACCACGCCATAACCCGGCTTCAACCCATGAAGGATACAGCCTGTGACACGCCCGTGTCTCAGGCCGTGTTTGCTGCTCGACGATCGTCCACTCCAAAATTCGTCAATCTCTCGGCCAAATCGTGATGTCGAGCACAACACGCCCCTGGGACACGCCCGTGTCCCAGGCCGTATGCCCCCTGCCAAGTTCCAAACTTGGCCCAAACACCTCCCGTCGCTCTTTTGAGTTCGGGACGTTACAACTCTCGCATTCTTAAAAGAATTTTGTCCCCAAAATTACATAGAGGAAAGATAAACACAAAACTCAAACGGTACCTGAGCGGAATAACTCTGAGTACTTCTCAAGCATGGTCTGCTCTCATTCCCACAAAAGCTCCTCCCGACCGCAATTGTCCAACAGACCTTGACAATCCTGATCTCTTTATTGCGTAGCCGCTTGGCTTCCGGGTCCTCTATACGAACGGGCTTGACCTTCGTCGTCAACTCATTATCGATCGGCACTTGATTGACCGCAATCACTTGCGAAGGCTCTTGCACTGAATTTCGCAGCACCGATATGTGGAATACATCGTGTAGACAACTAAAATCCACAGATAGCCTCAATCGATAAGCTGCTTCGCCAATCCCCTCCAAAACCTCAAACGGTCCAAGGTACCTCGGGCTTAGCTTCTTCAATCGCCGCACCCGCGAGACACCCTTGAACGGCTTAATCTTCAAGTACACCCAATCTCCCACAGCGAACTCCACGTTCCTATGCTTGGCATTATAGTACTTAGCCTGGCGGTCCTGAGCGATTATCAACCTCTCTCGAATCGTTCAAACCAATGACGTAGCATCTTCCACCTTTTGGCGCTTGTACAACTTTGACTCACCCGTTTCCAACCAAGAAAACGGCGTGCGACATCTTCTACCATAAAGGGCCTCGAAGGGCGCCATTTGAATGCTCGCCTGGTATCTATTGTTGTACGCAAATTCCACTAAGAATAAGTGGTCTTCCTACTGCTTCCCAAAGTCCAGGACCCACATGCGAAGCATGTCTTCCATTATCCTATTTACTCTCTCGGTCTGCCCATCCGTCTGCGGATGAAAGGCTGTGTTGAAACTCAGTTTTATTCCCAACATCTGCTGCACCAACCTCCAATCATTGGATGTGAACTGCCCATCTCGGTCACTCACGATGCTGTGGGGCACACCGTGAAGCCGCACTATATTATCCACATATAACTTCGCCAATTTCTCCACGGAATCATCCTTCCTATGCGGAATGAAGTGAGACACTTTCGTTAAACGATCTACGACCACCCAAATGACGGCGTTCCCCTTCTGCGACCTTGGCAACCCGTGCACAAAGTCTATAGTAATGTCGTCGAACTTCCACTCCGGAATAGGCAAGTACTTCAAGAATGCTCCCGGCTTTTGTCACTCCGCCTTCACCAAGGCGCATGTTTGACACTTCGCCGCGTACAGTGCCACATCCTTCTCCAGTCCAAGACACCAGAATAATTTCTTCACATTGCGGTACACTTCGTGCTCCCCGGGTGAATCGTGTACTTGGTATGACGCGCCTCGTACAATAATTCCACCCGCAAAGTGCCCATATTTGGGACGCACATATGACCGTCTTTCCAAAGCAATCCATCCACAACCTAATATTGGGAATTTGACCCATCCAAAGCCTCTATCATGAGCTACTTCATGCTACTATTCACATCCAAAGCCTGCCAAATCCGATCAGCCAGGTCATACTGAACTTTCGTCCAGTTCAATAGTGCTTCAGCACTTGACTGCTTGTCTATGCAAGAAATATCCAATGCCTCCAACTCTAGAATTAGGCGCTCGTCATGAACCAACAACCAATTGGCGTGAGCTAGGGCCCCGCGACTCAACGCGTCCGCAACCGCATTGCCTTTACCAGGCACGTAGTGGATCTTGAATGTGTAGTCCCCCTGGAACTCCATCCATTTACGTTGCCGCATGTTTAGATCTTTCTGATCCAACAAATACTTCGGGCTCTTTTGGTCGGTATAGATATCAACCTTCACCCCATACAAGTAGTGCCTCCACAGCTTCAAGGCAAAAATCACGGCGTCTAACTCCAAGTCATGGACCGGATAATTCCTCTCATGCCCTTTCAGCTATCGCGAGGCATACGCTATCACACTACCATGTTGTAGTAGGACACAACCCAATCCACTGCCTGAAGTATCGCTATATATCTCAAAACCTTCGGTACCACTCGACGAAATCAACAAAGGTGTCGTGGTCAACCGGCACTTTAACTCCTCAAAAGCTCGTGCGCACTCTGGCATCAAAATAAACTTCTGTTCCTTCCCCGTCAAAGTAGTGAGGGGTAACACTATCCGCGATAAGTTCTCCACAAAGCGCCTGTAGTAGCCGGTAAGCCCAGAAAACTCCGGACTTCCGCTACCGTAGAAAGCACAGGCCACTCTCGTCTCGTAACAATCTTTGTCAGATCCACCGCAATGCCCTCTCCACTCACTATATGACCAAGGAACGCCACAGAGGGCAACCAAAACTCACATTTGGAGAACTTGGCATACAATTGATTCCTCCTCGACGTCTCCAATAACAAATGCAGATGCTTGAAGTGATCCTCCTCACATTGCGAGTACACCAATATATCATCGATGAAGATGATCACAAAATGATCCAAGTACTCTCTAAAAGTCCTGTTCATCAAATCCATGAACACCGATGGTGCATTAGTCAGCCCAAAAGGCATGACCGTAAACTCGTAATGCCTGTATCTCGTACTGAACGCTGTCTTAGGGATATCACTCTTCGTTATTCTCAGCTGGTAGTAACCGGACTTAAGATCCAATTTTGAGTACACCGTCGACCCGACTAACTGATCAAAAAGATCATTAATCCTCGGGATCGGTTACTTGTTCTTCTCCGTTAGCTTGTTCAACTCCCGATAATCAATACAAAGTCTCAAGATTTCGTCCTTCTTCTTAACAAAAAGGACCGGTGTGCTCCAAGGAGATGAACTTGGATGCACATACCCCTGCTCTAAAAACTCTTGAAGTTGTACCTTCAGCTCCGCCATCTCCTTAGGCACTAGTCGATACGGAGAGCATGACACAGGTTTCCCACCTGGCACTAGCTCAATCGTGAAATCTATCTCCCGTTGAGGCGGGGCTCCAGGAAGATCGGCAGGAAACACATCAGGGTACTCAACTACCACTGAAATACTATCCAACGTAGGCTTAGGCTTTGCAACCTCCACTAGCATAAAGAACAGCTCTGCACCAGCACGAACTGCCGTCACCACCTGAAGAGCAGACATCAAAGTCTTGCTCGACCCTTTCAAGCTCGTAAAAGTCATCTCACGACCTGTTCCCAACTTGACTTCCTTGCGATCGCAATCAATATATGCTTGCTGCTCTGAGAGCCAGTCCATGCCAAATATCACGTCGAACTCCACCAGCGGTAGTAACGACGCTTGCAATCGAACTCTTGACTCCCAATATGAATCTTTATGCCACATATTCTATCTGCGCGCATCGAACACCCATTAGGCAACAACTCATCTAGTTTCTCCTTCGCCATCGAGAAGGTACTCCGGTGCGCGATATGAATCCTTTAGACAAAAAGGAGGGTGAAGCTCGCGTATCAAAGAGTACTCTCGCAGGATTCTAACAAATCAAATCAAATCCTAAACAAGTAGTGGTAAGGTAATACGCTCATAACACACATTTAAAAATTAACTAGCTATAAATTAAACTCTACCTGTCACCACATCCGCTTGCTTAATGGCTTCCTGCTGGCGAAGACTGTAAACTCTCGGTTGAGCATAATGGGATGCGGTTGACTCCACCGCCTTGCCCTTTTCCTCATATGTTGCTCCCGGCTTCAACTCAGACTTTAGACGTCCACCCCGGCACTCACGGGCATAATGCCTTGGCTTCCCACAGTTGTAACATGCACCCGGGGTTCGACCCGTAGTAGCCCCAGAAGCACCAGAAGAGGGGGCTGGACCCGAAGTCCTAGCTTTCTTGTTACATTTCCGGAACACAAACTTTGAGGAGTTCGGCACTTTGAATTCCGACCTCTTATCACCAGAGCTTTTCTTCGCTTGCACATTCTTCATATCCTTTTCCAATGACCGAGCTGTATTGACTAGTGTCAAGAAACCCTACGTCATAGGCCCCGAGAGCAATAGCCTTAAGTCATCTCTCAAACCTTCATAGAATCGATTCGTCTTGCGCTCCTCATCCGCGAATGTGGAGCTAGCGTACTGACCCAATCGAGTAAAATCGTGGAGATACTCATCCACACTACTCTCTCCTTGCACCAATTTCAGGAACTCATTCTCCAAAGCTATCCTCTGCTCCAAAGGGAGGTACCTTGCCAAGAACAGTCTCGAGAACTCTTCCATCGAGACTTCTATAAGTTGCCTTCCTCTCAAGAGATGCAGCTCCAAACCCTCCCACCACAGCATAGCGTCTCCATCCAATAGGAACATAGCTATAGTGGTCTTCTGCCACTCCTCCGTCTGAGTTGCTGTCAGGACTCTCTTCACTCGGGAGAGTCAGTCTTCAGCTTGAGATGGGGTTCCCAACCCCGAGAACACTGGAGGATTGAATCTCATAACATGCTTGAGCTGTCTTTCAACCACTCTCCTCGGCACCAAAGGTTCCACCACTACCTGCTCCACCCTTCTCTGCTCAACCTCTTGAAGAGGTACCTACTCCATCATAGGAGTGGGCTGCTGCATTTGCCTTGCAGGCTGCGCATTGATCATGGCAAACACTGCTTCGACAACCAATCGTATGCTTTCAGCCGATGGAAGTGTTGCAGGAGCATCATTTGGTGCACTACTAGCCTCAAAAACTGGACGTTATGACGGCCCTGCACCGCTTCTCGTCACCTATACTTGTATAAAACACCATTAAGCGAACAAAAAAAATTACAAAAAGCAATTATAGGAGCACGCAGGATCCTCAAACACGTGTATTTTCATTCCTAAGTGGACATTCATGGGTTCTTTTGATGTTATAATGATGACGCACATACATGTGCTCACCACTACTTAAATAGAATTCATCCACAAATTCATTTAAGCCTGACCAAAACCTGGCTCTGATAATAAATTATAACACCGCCTATCCGTCGCATAGCATATAGCAGTAGGTCCGGCTGGGGCCCGACCTCATATACCACAGACAGAACAGGTGGTTACTCAATGGAAACCATCCAACTAATAACCAACTTCCTACACAGAGTCATTCTAGCGGAAGCAATTTTAAAAGTTACAAATTAAAGAACCCAGCCACAGGCATGAATGTCCACTACTCAAACCAACAGGGATGAAGGTACAATACAAAGGTACAATGGCCTTAAGGCCTTACATTTGTATACTCAAATTACATGTTTTTCAAACATCGGAACGCATGCCGGTCACACATGAATAAAGCAAGTAAACACTCAATAATCGGGCCTTCGAGGCCCGGCTCAGCAACTTGGGCTTTTGCCCGCTATTTATCTCTTGGTCCTGCAGCATCTACAAGTAACAATCCGCCACAACGGTGGAAAACAAAGGCAACGGTCAGCTATGTTGACCAAATTATAACGATCTCGCTCCCAAACTCGGGGAGGCGATGCTGTTTCCTTGCAATTTATTGGCATAATCAAGCAATATAGAGTAATAATACTACATCACAGGCGTAGGTACGCACGACCACACACCCCGTGCTCTCAGGGCATATTCTCGGTGAACTCGATCAATACCGCTGTCTCACCACTGCCACTTGGACGACACAACTCGTGAGCATTTGAGTCTTTCAGGTAGAAGTCACATCACTTGAAAACATCGATAGCCTAAGACCCGACCTCTATCCCATCAGTAGGCCTCTAACACTGAACCGCATAGAGCAGGAACAGTTCCACTCAACCCATTGCTCACTTTGCCACGATAATTAAAATCATCGACACGGGTTAAGCTTCCCCTAAACCCGTGAATCGAACACACAATATTACATAACCCAGTTATGTACAAGCTGGCTCCCAGGCCACCAAGATGGCAGAATCACGCATCTGCCCAGTTTTCCGGGTGCACCTAGAGGTTAGTCCACAAGGATCCAAGTTGCAATCTACCGCGTAGAAAACCCCAAAAACAATCAATTGCACGAAGTATTCTGTTGGATCCCTAGTTGATTTGGGCTAGGTTCACTAAATTAGGATGTGACCCAACATGTATAGCCAGGGTCAAATTTGTGTCCTAGAGTATAGGTCAAGTCCTTAGAGTCAACATCAGATGGACCAGCTATCAACAAACCTATCAGAGACTCAAGACTTAAAAGATTTCAAGGCTAAGTAAAATGAGTTCGATGTTCGTCGAACTCAGGTTGACAAAAGGGGTTCTGAGCTCGATGATCTTGAGATACTTCTCTGTGATGAGCTCGACGATCTTTGTTCTCTGTTCGACGAAACCTGGGATACTTCAACAATCTAAAGTCTGGCTAACTCCAGATTTTTTTTAATTACAACTTCAGGCTTTGGTCGACGAACAGGAATCTGAGCTCGATGAACTTGGAACTCAAGTTCACAACTTCTCAGGTCGACGAATTTAGTACTCTACTCGACGATTTCTGGTCGACGATTTGTATTCTTCTCAGCCAGAGACTTCTCAGATTCCAAGTCCACAATCATTCTTCGGTCGACGATTTTGGTACTCTGTTTGACGAATGAAGATTGACAGTTCGACGAAGATTGTAGCAGAATTGACAAGATTCCCTTGAAGACTAATTGCTATTGTCTGGTCGACGAACTCATCAGCTCAGCTCGACGAACTGTGAACTCAGCTCGGCAATTCCTGTTCTTCATTCGATGATTCCAGATTAGGTTTTCTCCAGTTTTCCGTCTCTTTTCTTGGCGATGAATCCCGAGTAATTAATGCTCAATCTTCTCGGAATGTTACCGTTGGAACGAGCTTTGATCATGGATTATTACATGCCGTTTTTCCATGGGGCAGTTAGGGAATTCATTGATTGCCGCTTCCTTCCCAGGCCGACTGCATTTACTGCTCTAAGTTTCAAATTTCGAATGTTCTTCAGTCAGTCTTCAGTTAGTAAACAAAAAGAAGAAAAGATTAAGCAGTCAGACAGACACACAGACAGACAGTACACTCAAGAATAGTCTTACAGAAATCTAAAGTTTTCATACTGCAATCAGCCTAAGCCAGAGATCATCAAGAAGAAGAAGAACATTCAATCACTATCAAGAGTCTTCTTCTTTCAACCCTACAGGAAAACTTCAGAAGGACATCAATCTCTATCTGTCAAAGAAGTTCCTGAAGCAATCTCTGGTCAAGGTAATCAAGCTTTGAAGACCTGTCACCCTGAAGCAGTGCTCTAGATTTCCTGAACCATTCAAGATCTCAGGGGGAGCAATCTGTTGAAATCAATCCACAAGTCTTCTCAGTTGTTATTGAAATCAATCCACAAGTATTCCTGGTTGCAAGTCTCCTACCAAAATACTTGATTTTTTGGTTTTTGAGCACCTGAACAAAAGCTCATTGGTGTCAGGCACCTGATCAAAAACCTGAGTGGATTCCTACCAGGGTGGTAGAAGAGTGGATGTACCCAGGTTGGGGAACCACAATAAATTTCTTGTGTCGTCTGGTTGCACTCTTTCTTTTGTTTTGGCTGTGATCTGTGATTTGTTAGGATTGCTGTGCTTATTTCTTTATTTGTTAATATGTTCACTTAGGATTACAGCATAAGTTGTAAAGAATTTTTTAAGAGAGCACAATACTCTATTCACCCCCCTCTAGAATATTTCAGATCTACCTTCACTTTCAATTGGTATCAAAGCCAGGTTGGTTGATCTACCACACCTTAAGAGGTTACTTGGTTGTACAGGCTAACACCTACACCGTAAAGGTCCCTCTTGTTAGATCTGATTGTTTTGTTTCCTTTATTAGATTTATTTCTTCATAGGAATGGCTCAAAATAAAGATTATGCAAGCATCACACCTCCAGTATGAAATCTTAACAGATTTGCCATCTGGAAGGCAAGAATCAAACTATACATGAACTCTATTGATGAAGATATTTTTGCTTCCATCTTGACAGGAGTACCTCCAGCACCTGCAGCTTCTACAAGCACCTCTACAAACATGACTGCAGTACCTCCTCCAGAGAATAATGATGCATACAAGAAAGCCAAAATTGCAGATGCAAAAGCAATGAACATCTTGGCTCAGAAAATGTCAGATGACATATTTCATAAGGTGGATGAGTGCACCTTAGCCAAGGCCATTTGGGTCTCCCTCAACCAAATGGTAGCTGGTTTAGCTGATGAAAGGAAAAATAGGAGATCAAATCTCATATCCCTGTATGAGAATTTCAAGAAGGATGAGGCTGAATCAGTGGCTGAAATGTACAACATGTTGAGCTCAATCATCAATGAGCTTAAAACCTTGGATAAAGACATCACCCTGACAGAGGTGAATGACAAAATCTTGATGTGCTTCCCTAGCTCTTGGGACTCAAGAATCTGGCCTATCAAAGAAGCCAGAAGCGTAAATGAGATATTAACTGAATCTCTGATAGACAAATTAAAGTCTTATGAGCAGTTGATTAAGTCAAGAGAAGCTGCTGAACAGAAGTCAACCACTCCAGTAAGAAAGGATCACAGTATAGCCTTCAAGGCATCTGAGGAAAGTGAGACCTCAACATCAAATGAAGAATTCATGAGCCTCTTTGCAAAAAGATTTTATAAGATGGCTAGAAAGAATTTCAGAAGGAAATCATCAAGGCAGGATGATAAGCCCAGATTTGACAAAACACCAACCAAGGAGGTTGTGCGCGTTGGATGTAGAAAACCAGGATATTACATCTCTGAATGTCCAGAAAACCAGAAGAAGGAGAAAAGCAGAGAAAAGGACTCCAGGAGAAAACACAGCAACAGACCCTCCTCCAACAAGTATAAAAAGAAAGACAAAGACTTTGTTGCTGAAACATGGAATGATACTGAAGAAGAATCATCTTCCTCCAGCTTAAGTGAAGAAGAGGAAGAAGCAAGATCCAAGGAGGTTTGCCTTATGGCAATTGATGCCTCCAGGAGCTGTTCAGGATCAGAAGGAGAATCTGAAGATGAGGCAGCCTCAGACTCAGAGGCAGATCAGGTCCTTTCAAGCTTTGATTTTAATTCGGATTCATTTAAAATTGAATGCAAGGCTCTATGTTTCGACTTAATTAATTCGGAAAAAGAAATAAAAACCCTTAGAGAAAACTAGGAAATCTTGAATATCTTAACTCAGAAAATATTAAACTAAAAGATCAACTAACTTTAGCACATGAGCAGAAAATTAAATTAAAATCTGATTTATGTGAGGCCAAACAACTTGAGCAATCTCTCAATGGAAGAAATCTCAAGCTGATGGACATAACAAGCACAGTAAATGCCAGATTAAATGGCAAGCTGGGCTTAGGTGCATCATCAGGTTTGCCCCCCATAATTAAGAAAAATATTCTTACCACACCCATTAAATTTGTTTCTGCCAAGGAAAAAGAGAAGATACCCATAGACAAGAGCAATAAAAATCAGAACACAGCTAATAAAAACAAGGTTCAGCAGCATTGGTCGAACTCAGATCGACGAAATCTGGCCAGTTCTTCGAACCCAGATCGACGAACGCTGAACGCAAACTTCAGTTATAACAATTCGTCTAACTACGATCGACAAACTTTGTATGGTTCGTCGAGCAGAGGTCGACGAACATGGGGGGGGGGGGGAAGAAAATGACTATTGTCATTCTCTGAACAGAGATCGAAGATCTCAGCCCTATTCGTCAAACTCTAGTCGACGAACTTACAAGAATTCGTCGAACCCAGAAGGACCAAACATAAATCATTTCTCTTACAGAAATTCTAAGCCAGCTAATAAACCATTCAATCCAGTAGCTGATTGGGTTATTCCACCTAGGAGATATAATCCCTTAGGTTATAAATCTCAACCTACTTTGTCAGTTATATCCAGTTTTTCATTTCAACCAAATAAAGGACCCAGGTTAACCTGGGTCAAGAACAATTGCGTTTTGTTTTTCATTACAGGTACATGTCAAGAGTTGTCCAAGGGTGAGTCAGACCTGGTACTTGGACAGTGGTTTCTCCAAGCATATGACAGGCAGCAAGGACAATCTATCTAATTACAAGTCCAAGCTAGGACCAAAGGTGATCTTTGGTGATTCAAATAGTGGCCAGTCTGATGGATATGGAGCAGTAAAGATTGGAACAGTTACCTTCAAGAGAGTAACATATGTAAGAGTACTCAAACATAACCTAATATCCATAAGCCAATTATGTGATGAAGGTTATCAGGTACACTTTAACTCTAGCTCCTGTTCTATTATTAATAATGAAAACAAAACTGTTTTAATTGTAATTAGACAAGGTAACATATATCTAGTAGATTTTATTTCTGCCAAAACTGATGTTTGTTTACTCAATATCACTAGTAACCAAAATGAGTTGTGGCATAAAATATTAGGTCATGTAAACCTTAAGAATATAGCTAGGTTATCTAAAGACAACCATGTTAGAGGTTTACCTTCTGGCCCCTACAAGAAGGAAAACCTATGCAGTGCTTTTCAATTAGGCAAGCAAACTAAAACTAGTTTCAAATCAACTAATAAAAGTGATTCACCTAGGATTTTGTATTTGATTCATGTGGATCTATTTGGACCCATTGCAGTACAAAGCCTAGGAGGGAAGTCTTATACTTTAGTGATTGTTGATGACTTCTCCAGATTCAGTTGGGTAGCCTTTCTGAGAACTAAGTCAGATACATTCAAGGTTCTTATAGATTTTCTCAGGACTATATAGATTGAGTTCTCTACTCACGTTGCATTGATCAGAAGTGATCATGGCACAGAGTTTGAGTCTCTTCTTATGCATGAGTTCTGTGAGAAGGAAGGTATCAGGCAGTGCTTCTCAGCTCTTAAAACTCCCCAACAAAATGGGGTAGCTGAAAGGAAAAATAGGACACTCATTGAAGCTGCAGGTACATTATTGGCAGATGCTTACATGCCTCTATCCTTTTGGACAGAAGCTGTAAATACTGCTAATTATGTCCTGAATAGAAGCCTTATACATAAGCTCAAAAATAAGACCCCCTATGAATTGCTTAAAGGGAAGAAACCTAAAATCACATATTTTAAAGTTTTTGGTTGCATATGTTATATTCACACAAACAACAAAAGATTTATTAGAAAGTCTGAGGCTAAGGCTGAAGAAGGGATTTTTCTAGGATACTCCCAAGTAAGTAAGGCTTATATGGTTTTTAATAAATCCTCTCTTAAAATTGAAGAGTCAGTCCATGTATCTTTTGATGAAGCTAACATTTCTTATAAGGAGAAAGAGATTTCTACCAATAGCTTTTTGCAGGTTCCACAACTATGCGAGTCTATGGATGGACTAAACCTTACCCAAGAGGTGTCAATCCATCCTTCTCCACAGGTTGCTGAAGACAGTGAAGAAGAAATTCAAGTGGAAGTGGTTGAACTTCCCTCAACAGCTAATAACATTCCTCAAGAGAAATTAATTATAGAAGCTGTTGCTGAACAAACTCCACCAACTGATCTTGTCACACTTAGAGATCACCCCAGATCTCAAGTGATTGGAGACATTTCAACAGGTGTACAAACAAGACATCAACTCAACCAAGACTTGATGCACGCATGTTTTCTCTCTCAGATTGAACCTTTCTCCATCCATGAAGCTGAGCAAGATCCCCACTGGATCATTGCAATGCAAGAGGAACTAAATAAGTTTGAGAGATATAGAGTTTGGGATTTGGTTCCAAGACCTCACAACTACCCAGTTATTGGAACTAAATGGGTCTATAGAAACAAGCTAGATGCTCAAGTAAATATTGTGAGAAACAAGACTAGGCTTGTTGCTCAGGGCTACATACAAGAGGAAGGAATTGAATATGACCAAACCTTTGCCCCTGTTGCAAGGTTAGAGGCCATAAGAATATTCCTTGCCTATGCAGCTCACATGAGATTCAAAGTTTTCCAAATGGATGTCAAGAGTGCATTTTTGAATGGAGTGCTTCAAGAAGAGGTTTATGTGGAACAACCTCCAAGTTTTATCTCTCTAACTCAACCCTCTTTTGTATTTAAATTGCATAAAGCTCTCTATGGTTTAAAGCTAGCTCCAAGAGCTTGATATGAGACCCTAACAAGCTTTCTTTTAGAGCATAAATTTACAAGATGAACCATAGATAAAACTCTTTTCACTAGACATCATAAGGACCAAATTTGTTTAGTACAAATATATGTGGATGACATCATCTTTGGGTATACTGATCCCAAATTATGCAAGAGGTTTGCTGACCTCATGCATTCCAAATTTGAGATGAGTAGCATGAGTGAGCTTTCCTACTTCCTTGGTCTCCAAGTGAAGCAGCTCCCTGATGGTATCTTCCTCTGCCAAGCTAAGTATGCTAAAGAGCTTATTAAGAAGTTTGGGATGGGTGATGCTTCAGGAATGAAAACACCTATGGCTACCAATGCTGTTGTGGATTCTGATGCAGCAGGGAAACCTGTAGATCAGAAACATTATAGGGTAATTGTTGGATCCCTATTATACCTAACAGCTAGCAGGCCTGATATCATGTTTGTCACATGCCTTTGTGCTAGGTTCCAAGTGAACCCCAAAGAATCTCACCTTATTTTCTTAAAAAGAATTTTGAGATATATAAAGAGTTGTCTAAATCTAGGACTCTAGTATCCTGTAGTGTCAGAGTTTGAGTTAATTGGATATTCAGATGCTGACTATGCTGGATGTAGAGTGGACAGGAAGAGTACCTCTGGAACTTGCCAGTTCCTGGGTATGAGACTTGTCTCCTGGTTTTGTAAAAAGCAAACATTCATGTCTACATCAACTATAGAAGCAGAATACATGGCTGCTGGCAGCTGCTGTCAAATGTTATGAATACAAAACCAACTCCTAGACTATGTTGTCAACATAAATAATTCAACATTATTTTGTGATAATACTAGTGCTATTGCTATAGCACAGAATCCAGTTCACCATAGTAGGACTAAACATATTGATATAAGGCATCATTCATTAGAGATAATTTAGATAAAAAGAAAATTAACCTAATCCATATTCCTACTGACCTACAGAGAGCAGACATTTTCACCAAACATTTGGATGAGAAAAAACATCTGTTCTTTATAAATCAACTGGGAATGATCAAGGGAGAAGAGTTAAATTAATTTCTGTCTGCATTCGACGAATTTTCCAGAGTTCGTCGAACGAAGTTCGATGAATTAGGGAAAGTTTGAGAGATGCTCATCGAATGGAGATCGACGAATTCTCTGTGTGTGGAAACAATTTTTGTCGACCGGAGATCGACGAACCTTGCTTCAGAAGATATTTCGTCGAACGGAGTTCGACAAACTGTTTTCGTTTCTTCCGGATGAGATCGACGACTTATTTGTCCTTAATTTATTTCGTCGACCTCAGTTCGAAGAACTGTTTCTTTTTCGTGGAACGGAGATTTTCGATTCATATTCTGGAAAACATTATATCTAGGTTTTCTTCGACCTCCGTCCCGCGCTTTCAGTTCCTGTGCCCTTGATCACCGTTTTCTCTGTCTGTCTTGCAGGTAATCTCAATGGCGATTCCAGCAGGAGCTTTAGCTGCAATGAAATTCAACACCGGCTTTGACATGGACTTTGATTCATTCCAGCACTCTAACCCAATATTTCTCAACATTCTGGAACTTCTAGAAGAACTTGGTCTCAAGGATTTTATGACCAGAAGAATTAAACTGTATGCAACTAAAATTAAAGAATGGGTATACACTTATTCTGTTTCTGAGGAAAATGTCTTGATAGGAAATATCGGGAGTAATGCTGTTTCTTTATCTCCCTCCATTCTTTCTGAAATTTTTGGGTTGGTAAATGGAGAAGGCGATTTGGAGATAGATTCTGAAGAATATAGTTCGATGCTGAAATTTATGGGGTTTACTGGGAGTAACCCTAATAAGTTATTAAAGAAACAACTCTCTACCGTCTACCAGTTCTTGGAGGATATTGTGGGAAAAGTGCTGATGGGCAAGCACTCTGCGCACGACTACATAACAAGACACCAATTCCTTGTCATGTGCGTAGTGGTCAACAAGAGTCAAGTTGATTGGGGCCAGATTTTCTTTGAGTTGATTAAGAAGAAGAACAGTAAGAAAGAGGTTTGCTTTGGAAGAATCCTGGGGATTTTCCTTCAAACAAAAGCAGGTGAATATATGGTCTCCCCGACCATCTTCATCAATACCAGCAAGCGCCTCACATGCGCTTTGTTTGGCAGATGGGAGAGGACGATCACCAAGCCATCCAAGGCTTCCTCCTCCTCCATCCCTGCTTCTGAGAGCACAAGGGTTGTAAAGGCCACTCCCCACCCTGCAGCAGAGGTTATCCCATCTCCACAACCCCTTCCAGCAACCCATCTTCCACCTTCAACCCATCTTCCATCTCCTCCAGCACCCCAATCAAACCAACACTCTCATGTCCCTACTCCTCCTCCATCTCCACCACTTGACATCCCTGATAGTCCATCTACCCCCCTTCAAGAGAATCCACACCAAACTCCTCCAGCATCACCTACTCTACCTCATCTATCTAACATTCCACATTTTCATATACCATCCCCTTCTCCACCTCCACCAGACAACACCATAACAGATTCCAATCCCCATGTATCTCCTCCATATGTTCCCCCTACTTCATCTACTTCTCTACCATCACCAACTACCTCTCCATCTTTGGAACCCTCTACTGTATCTACAATCATAACCCTGCTCACTCCCCTCATCACATCCCTAATCACAGAGGCCATTACACCTCTTGTGAATTCTATCAATTCTTTATATGCCAAAGTTTCTCTCCTTTCTACTGCCCCCTCTTCATTCAGGGGCCTGGCTCCAGGTTCTCCTGAACCCAGGTAGGGGGAGATACTCTATGATGAAGAAGCAGCAGATACAGCAGCAGATGCAGATGCAGCATCAGATACAATAGTTTCAGATAAAGATGCAAATATTTTGCCAGAATTTGATTCAGATTTGATTGAATTGGTTCATTTCATGGATACTGATATTGACTTAGATGAGTCAGTTCCAGAGCAGATCAAAACTGTTGGTGATTTCCATTTAAATCCCACAGTTGATTTGGCTAGCTTGATGAGAAATTTTGACACAATTTATGTACAGTTTCCTTCCACTAAGCCACAGTTGGCTATTGTACCCTATACATCTCCAATAAGTCCAGCAGTTGCTAAGTAACTCTGTGACAGTTTTGCAATTCCTGTTGTTGCTCCAACATCTAAAGTTATTCCAGAAGATGTCTGAGCACCAATTTTTGTTATGGATGACTCACCAATGCCAGATCTGGATGAGTTAATCTTGGCTGATATTGAAGAGGAAAATAAGGCAGCAGCTGAAAGCTCTGTCCCAATCATTTCTGATTCCTATATAGTTTCTGAAACTCCAGCTTCTGAATCTTCTGCCCCTCCTCCAGAAAAGGTTGTCATTGATGATAAAGCTTTAAAAACATTGGATGCTGATAGTTAAAACTCCAAAATTATTTACGGTCACGCGGCGACCCGGCGGTTTTATTTGAGAAAAAGGCGGAAGTGATTTTATTTAAGAAAACGGGGCGCGCGTATTTATTTATTTATTTTGGATATAAAATAGGTTTAGAAATCGAGTTTTAACGAAAGGAGGCAAGTGCACCTATCGTGAGTAGTACAGGATATTCCGGGTGGAATATCGAGGTCGCATTGTTCTCGGGTCCGGTTCGATTATTTCTACTCTTCCCTGGAGGGGACTATTATTTTACCGATAATTATCTTGTCGGGATATTTTATATATAATAAAATGCAGAAAATGACAGAAAGAAAATGAAAGCAATAAGGTGGTGCCGATGAAGAGCTTAGCTCGATGGCACCGAAAAAAAACAATTGGACTAAAATAGACTTTAAATAAAAAGAGCTCCTAAGTTTCTAATTAATTAAGGCAGAGACTTGGCCGTGGAGGTTCCACTAAAATGAGCTCACCTATCTCTAGGACTATCGCTCACCTGAATGCTAAGACTATTCGACCGGGCTCTCGTCCGACGAAGGATTCCTCTTAACGCCCGCATTACGCTAAGAACCCCGCTATTGGGTGGGGAACCAAATCCGGTAGAGTTGGCGCGCCTCCTCTCTCGAGGGCTAGTGCGGAACTCTCTTTACCAAGGGGTGATCTGTCCATACGCACGGCCTCTCGGCGAGCGTATGGAAAACGGAAATAGGGCCCACACATCGATATGTGGTCCTACGCGTCGTTAACCCCGGGCAAACCTTAAGTACTTTTAATCAATTAGAAAAATTAGACCTTTAGTTATTTTAAGCTATTTTATCTGTCCCAATGCTCTTCGATGCCGAGGGCTAAGAACGATTAGCCACTCATCGGAATGGGGACGGCTTGCGAGAAAAGCAGAAAATAAAGCGATAAAGGAAAGCAGTAAAATAAAGCTGTAAATTGAAAGTCCTACCCAAACGAGTAGGACTGAAGAAAGCAGTAAATTGCGAGTCCCGGCGCAACTGCGTGGGCGGGAGAAAGAAAGCAGTAAAACGCACACACGCAAGTCCTACTCAAATGAGTAGGAGAAAATAAATACGGGTCCTACTCAAACGAGTAGGACAAAATAAATGCAACGCACGCACACTCTCTCTCGACATAAATGAAAACGCACACACTCTACAGGAAAGTAAAACACACGCACACACTCGACAAAATTGAAATAAAGCAAAGCGCCATTTAACTCTTAACGAGTAGGCGGAAATAAATGCGCACACACAAACGAGCGAAAAAATTAAGAAAAACTAAGTTGACGAAAAATTAAAACAACTGCATTTCTACCGCTAAAATGCGGTAGAAATGAATAAAAAGGGAAAATAAAAATAAACGGAGCGAAAAAGTTTGCAAATAAACGCAAAATGAAAGTGATCGAAAAATAAAAACGAATACATTTCTACCGCTAGAATGCG
Organism: Platanthera guangdongensis; assembly: GCA_039583875.1. Lineage (NCBI taxonomy): Eukaryota > Viridiplantae > Streptophyta > Magnoliopsida > Asparagales > Orchidaceae > Platanthera > Platanthera guangdongensis. The sequence goes on from CM077152.1 coordinate 151,000,337, forward strand.
GTAGAAATGCATTAAAAGAGAGCGAAAAAATTAAATAAGGAAAAAGTTTTAAATGAAAATCAAAGTGCGCGAAAAATTAAAACGACTATATAATCATTCTTATAACTCCGTAAAACTGATTAAAAAGTGAAAATAAACTGAAAATAATGAAAAGGTTTTACGAAATAAAAAGCTAAGTTAAAAAAAAGGAAAAACACTTTGAAAACGTTTTTACGGATCTATAGGGATGAATTAGAAACTATAAAAATCTAAGTTAAACGAAAACAAAGTAAAAATAACTAATCATAAAAAAAAACAAGAAAACTAATCTCATACACACACACACGCATATAAAAAAGAACGAAAGAAAACTAAGTTAAGACAAGGAAAAAAGATAAGATTGCATAGAGGTAGTCGTTTAGACTCATTCCAAAGCCAAATAAAGGGATGAAAAACACATTTTATTAAGCTAATAATAACGGGTTACACAGGAATGAAAATAAAAACTAAGGAGAGGGGGAGAAAATATCCCTTACATAGCATTTGGACTTCATCCGAGCAGCATAACTCTATACAAAATGGAACCAAAAAAAGGAACAGAAATCCAGAGCAGAACACTGGAATTTATAGAAAAAATTTACATGGGTCACGCCCTTGGTCACGGGCGTGACAGGGGGCGTGACAGTACTATTTGGAAGGCGGCCGATGATTTGACGGGAAAGTTGACTTCGGGCTGGACACGTGGCGGTCTCGCAGTGGTCACGCCCTTGGTCACGGGCGTGACAGGGGGCATGACAGGCAGGTGGATCTGGGCGCGATGCGCGCCGAAAGTCTTCGGGCAGGTCTTGTCGGGCTAGCTGGAAAGGTCACGCCCCAGGTCACGGGCGTGACTCTGGGCGTGTCGGCTGGTGTCGATACTCGACGAATGTCGAGCTGAAAGTGTCGAGTTGAAAATCGTCGAGCGGAAAGAGGTGTCACGCCCTAGGTCACGGGCGTGACTCTAGGCGTGACTGCTAGTGTCGACACTCGACGATCGTCGAGATGAATTCGTCGAGTGGAGTGAACACGGGCTTGGGTCACGCCCCATGTCGGGTGACACGGGCGTGACCCCGGGCGTGTCAGGCTTTGGTCTTCAAAATTCGCAGATTTCACGGCTTTTGACGTGTCACGCCCTGGTCACGGGCGTGACCAACATGTCACGGGCGTGACAGGTCAATTTTTGGCAGATTTTCATTTTTTCCTGAAAAATAAAATAAAATAAGTTAGTATAATATTTACAAAAATAGGAGCATTTTATTGAATAAAAATAAGAAAAAATGACAAAAATAAATGAAAACAACTAAATTAATGTACACAAAAATAGGTATATTTACAATTCATCAAATACCCCCATACTTAAGCTTTTGCTATTCCAGAGCAAAAGTTGGAGATGAACTTATAAGGAATAAAAGAAATCCTAAGTTTAGCTACCACTTGAATTAATTAAAAGTAAGATCAAAATAAACATCCGGGGTTAAAGAATTAAATCCTAATTTATGAAATGTTATGAATAGAGGAAGAGTTTCAAAAAGACTTCTAGAAAAATAAAATAGAAAGCAAAAATTTATTTTTGTTAGTTTAACAAAGATGGATTGGATTTATACAAAAAACTTTAGCTTAAAAGAAGTTTAAAGGAAATAATGCAATTTAAAAATTATGCTCTCAAAAAAATTTTAAATTAAGTCTAGAATCATTGAAATAAGATAAGTGGTTTGGTGGTTTATGAAGAAGGCTTGGATATTGAGGTGAGGTAATTTTTTCTCGAACCTCCAATTTTTTTCTTTTTGGATAGTTAGGAAAACGAAATCTTATTTTCCTAACACATAAAATTTTTTTTTTCTTTCTTCATAATAAATAAAATTAACCCAATGTATATTTGTAGGAGTAATGAATTTTATCCTCTTACTCCATATATAATCTTTTTAAATTATTGGGTGCCTATGTTTACAGAACGAAATCTTATTCCCATTGACATAGGATCTTTTAAGGGATAAAGGGGTAATCATGTCAAAGTAAGACATGAAAAAAAAAGGAAGTGGGTTTATTATTTTTTTTTTCAAAAAGAAAACTAGATTTTAATAAAAAAGTTTTGAGGGCAACCTTTTTAAAATGAACGTTCCGATATTTCTAAAAGCATGAAGTAGAAATAATTGAAATCCATAGAAGTTATTTTCTAACATAAAAAACGAGCTTCTATTTATAAAATTAGAAGTGGTGGTGAAAAATAAGTTCCCTATTATAAGGAAAAGACATAAAAAATTCTTTAAGACTTAACCCCAGACACTTAAATCTATCGAACTTTAATTAATAAACGAATAGTAAGCAAAGAATAACTAAAATTCGCATATAAATTAACTCGAAACTAGATTGTTGGAAAGCAAAAAGAGTTAAGATATGGTGTATTCGAATTATTTTGTTACATAATTTAACAAAACATTTTTTTTGATTTTTAGAGTTTTTATCATTTTTTTGTGTTTTAATTATTATCTTGTTAGGATTTTTTTGATTTTTTTATCTTTTTAGGGTTTTTGGGTTTTTCTAATTTTTTTGATTTTTAGTTTTTGAGGATAAATTATTTACAAGAATGAGGAGAGAAAGAAGAGTTATTTACAAAGAAGATAGGGGGGAAAGAGAGATTTTTACAAAAAAGCAAATTAAAAACTCGATTGCGGCCCCGCGAACAGACTCTTATTTGAATGGTTGGTTCGATGAGTCGAACGTCGCGGGCAGGCAAGACGCAAGTTTTTACAAAAAAGAAGAAGAGGGGGGAAGAGAGATTTGTTTTGTTGTTTTGAAGTTTTATGAAATAAAAACAAGGAAAAACAATAAAAAAAATTTTAGTTTTTTTATTTTTTTGATGTTTTTGTAATTTTATGCGTTTTTGTAAAGTGCAGAAATAAAGAAATACGAAAACACCCCCATACTTAAACCCAGCATTGTCCCCAATGTTACAATCTAAGTATGCGGAACAGATAATATATAAAATATAATAAGTACGAAAAGAAAAAGGGAGGGTAGGAGCTTCCCTAAGACGAGTCCGGGAGGCCAAATTGGAAGCCCTGCATTATTTAGAAAAGAAAAAGCAAAAAGATAACAGAAAAAACAAAAAAGATACACTCGGCCAAAAGATTGCGGGCGGTAGGGGGGTGTGCGTGGGGGAGTCGGAGGTAGCTAAGGCCTTAGCGACCACTGCGTGATAAAAAAGTGATCCCCTAGCGCGCACAAGAGTGAAAAGCGCGCCGAATCAAAAAGAAGTTAAATTAAATTAAACAAAATATATACTTACATTTTTTTTTGGGTTGTTTTTTTTTTTAAATTCAAATTATTAATTTTTTGTTTGTTTTGTTTTTTTTTTCATAAGGAAAATATATTTTTAAGTTTTTCATTTTTCATTTTTTTTTTGTTTTTTTTTGTTTTGTTTTGAGTTGTTTTTTTTTGTTCAAAAACAATAATGAAAATAAAAATATTTTTTGTTAAGTTTTTTTTTTTCATTTTTTGGATTTTTAGTTTTTTTTTAGTTTAGTTGTTTTTAGTTTTATAAATTTTTCAAATTTTTAATTTTTAAGGTTTTTTATAAAAAATTTTTTTGTTTTGAGTTTTTCAATTTTTTTGGTTTTATAAATTTGTAAATATATATATATATTAGTTTTTTTTATTATTATTATATTGGCCATATTTATATATATATATATAATAAATATATAGGTAAAATTAATAGATTTCCAGGGTTTAAAATAACGAACCTAAAATTCCCCGGCAACGGCGCCAAAAACTTGATAGTTAAAACTCCAAAATTATTTGCGGTCACACGGCGACCCGGCGGTTTTATTTGAGAAAAAGGCGGAAGTGATTTTATTTAAGAAAACGGGGCGCGCGTATTTATTTATTTATTTTGGATATAAAATAGGTTTAGAAATCGAGTTTTAACGAAAGGAGGCAAGTGCACCTATCGTGAGTAGTACAGGATATTCCGGGTGGAATATCGAGGTCGTATTATTCTCGGGTCCGGTTCGATTATTTCTACTCTTCCCTGGAGGGGACTATTATTTTACCGATAATTATCTTGTCGGGATATTTTATATATAATAAAATGCAGAAAATGACAGAAAGAAAATGAAAGCAATAAGATGGTGCCGATGAAGAGCTTAGCTCGATGGCACCGAAAAAAAACAATTGGACTAAAATAGACTTTAAATAAAAAGAGCTCCTAAGTTTCTAATTAATTAAGGCGGAGACTTGGCCGTGGAGGTTCCACTAAAATGAGCTCACCTATCTCTAGGACTATCACTCACCTGAACGCTAAGACTATTCGACCGGGCTCTCGTCCGACGAAGGATTCCTCTTAACGCCCGCATTACGTTAAGAACCCCGCTATTGGGTTGGGAACCCAATCCGGTAGAGTTGGCGCACCTCCTCTCTCGAGGGCTAGTGCGGAACTCTCTTTACCAAGGGGTGATCTGTCCATACGCACGGCCTCTCGGCGAGCGTATGGAAAACGGAAATAGGGCCCACACATCGATATGTGGTCCTACGCGTCGTTAACCCCGGGCAAACCTTAAGTACTTTTAATCAATTAGAAAAATTAGACCTTTAGTTATTTTAAGCTATTTTATCTGTCCAAATGCTCTTCGATGCCGAGGGCTAAGAACGATTAGCCACTCATCGGAATGGGGACGGCTTGCGAGAAAAGCAGAAAATAAAGCGATAAAGGAAAGCAGTAAATTGCAAGTCCTACCCAAACGAGTAGGACTGAAGAAAGCAGTAAATTGCGAGTCCCGGCGCAACTGCGTGGGCGGGAGAAAGAAAGCAGTAAAACACACACACGCAAGTCCTACTCAAATGAGTAGGAGAAAATAAATACGGGTCCTACTCAAACGAGTAGGACAAAATAAATGCAACGCACACACACTCTCTCTCAACATAAATGAAAACGCACACACTCTACAGGAAAGTAAAACGCACGCACACACTCGACAAAATTGAAATAAAGCAAAGCGCCATTTAACTCTTAACGAGTAGGCGGAAATAAATGCGCACACACAAACGAGCGAAAAAATTAAGAAAAACTAAGTTGACGAAAAATTAAAACAACTGCATTTCTACCGCTAAAATGCGGTAGAAATGCATAAAAAGGGAAAATAAAAATAAACGGAGCGAAAAAGTTTGCAAATAAACGCAAAATGAAAGTGATCGAAAAATAAAAACGAATACATTTCTACCGCTAGAATGCGGTAGAAATGCATTAAAAGAGAGCGAAAAAATTAAATAAGGAAAAAGTTTTAAATGAAAATCAAAGTGCGCGAAAAATTAAAACGACTATATAATCATTCATATAACTCCGTAAAACTGATTAAAAAGTGAAAATAAACTGAAAATAATGAAAAGGTTTTACGAAATAAAAAGCTAAGTTAAAAAAAATGAAAAACACTTTGAAAACGTTTTTACGGATCTATAGGGATGAATTAGAAACTATAAAAATCTAAGTTAAACGAAAACAAAGTAAAAATAACTAATCATAAAAAAAAACAAGAAAACTAATCTCATACACACACACGCATATAAAAAAGAACGAAAGAAAACTAAGTTAAGACAAGGAAAAAAGATAAGATTGCATAGAGGTAGTCGTTTAGACTCATTCCAAAGCCAAATAAAGGGATGAAAAACACATTTTATTAAGCTAATAATAACGGGGTACACAGGAATGAAAATAAAAACTAAGGAGAGGGGGAGAAAATATCCCTTACATAGCATTTGGACTTCAGCCGAGCAGCATAACTCTATACAAAATGGAACCAAAAAAAGGAACAGAAATCCAGAGCAGAACACTGGAATTTATAGAAAAAATTTACATGGGTCACGCCCTTGGTCACGGGCGTGACAGGGGGCGTGACAATACTATTTGGAAGGCGGCCGGCGATTTGACGGGAAAGTTGACTTCGGGCTGGACACGTGGCGGTCTCGCAGTGGTCATGCCCTTGGTCACGGGCGTGACAGGGGGCGTGACAGGCAGGTGGATCTGGGCGCGGTGCGCGCCGAAAGTCTTCGGGCAGGTCTTGTCGGGCTAGCTGGAAAGGTCACGCCCCAGGTCACGGGCGTGACTCTGGGCGTGTCGGCTGGTGTCGGCACTCGACGAATGTCGAGCTGAAAGTGTCGAGTTGAAAATCGTCGAGCGGAAAGAGGTGTCACGCCCTAGGTCACGGGCGTGACTCTAGGCGTGACTGCTAGTGTCGACACTCGACGATCGTCGAGATGAATTCGTCGAGTGGAGTGAACACGGGCTTGGGTCACGCCCCGTGTCGGGTGACACGGGCGTGACCCCGGGCGTGTCAGGCTTTGGTCTTCAAAATTCGCAGATTTCACGGCTTTTGACGTGTCACGCCCTGGTCACGGGCGTGACCAACATGTCACGGGCGTGACAGGTCAATTTTTGGCAGATTTTCATTTTTTCCTGAAAAATAAAATAAAATAAGTTAGTATAATATTTACAAAAATAGGAGCATTTTATTGAATAAAAATAAGAAAAAATGACAAAAATAAATGAAAATAACTAAATTAATGTACACAAAAATAGGTATATTTACAATTCATCAGATGCTTTATATGATAACCCTCAGGGTTCTGGTACTGAAGATGATGATGATGATGATTCTGATGAAGAAGCTGCCAAGAAGAAAAAGAAAATGCTGTCAAAGAAAAGGAAGGCTGCTCCTCCTCCTCCTCCTAAGCCCAATCCAACTACTGACACTCCCTACTACATTCTGCATAATGCTACTCCTTATAAGGGAATGCCTGCTTGGATGTGGTTATCTAAGAATCAGCAAAAGGAAAGGAAAAGAAGTAGGAGATATTCTCCTCCTCCAGTCCACAGATATAGAAAGGATCCACCTCCTCCTCCTCCTCCTCCAGCAGCTGGTGCCACTGGCTCTAGCTCTCAGAAATCTGCCCTCATACAAACCTATCAGAGACATTCAGGGAGATCCTTTGGAAGCAGCCAGCAGAGTCAACAATCTTCAGGTAATCAACAGCAGCAGCAACAGCAACATATATCTGAAGAACAGAAATCTAAAAGTCCTAAAAGGCCATACTCTCCACCTATTCCATTTGAAGATCCTGAAACAGCCAACACTGCAAAAATGGCTAGATTCCAGGAACTAAATGGCTTGTGTCGACACTGGAGAAAAGCTGTGTCAACACTTGGAGCTGATTGTGTCGCCACTTGGAAAGGTTGTGTCGACACCTGAAGAAACTAAGTCGACATAAAGAGGCAGTGTCGACACACAGTGAAGCATTGTCGACATCAACTGCATCGACACCAAGAGGCAGTGTCGACACACAAGAATACTTAGTCGACATCAACTGTGTCGACACCAGGAGGCAGTGTCGACACACAGAAGACCTTGTCGACATCAACTGTGTCGACACACAGGACTTGTGTCGACACACAACAAAGTTTCAACTATGTTAAAGAAGAGAAGTGATTGTGTCGACACACAGAATCAGTGTCGACACATTCTATAGTAGGCTGTGTCGAGAAGCATTAACAATAACAAAGGAGATGTGTCGACACCACCAAGGCTTGTGTCGACACTTAGTCCACTTGTGTCGAAACTTAGTCTACTTATGTCGACACATGATGAAGTTCAGTCTCGACACTTTCAGACAGAGACAGTATTTCAAGAAGTGACTGGATGACTTGACAGCTGCCATTTCTAACCGGTCTACTGCAACTGTCAAAGCTGTCAGAAGTTTGTTAGAAACCGGATCAACCGGTTACCACGGAGGAAGATAATATAAAGGCTTTCTCCTTCAACAGAAGAAGAGAATATACACAGATAACTAACAACACAAAAAGAAGAAGTCCTTCGACAGAAGATCTAAGAAGTTGGAGAGAGAGCGCTCCATCTAAGAAGTGCAGTTACTGAACCAGGCTACCAAGAAAGATTCAGATTGAGATCTGAATCTCAAGTCAGAAGCTGATTGAAGATCAACTTCACAGGAGATTCAACCCTACTGAGTTAAGATTCAAGAAGTTTTGAAGAAAGCTTAGAGAGGTTGTTCTCTGCTATCAGATTCTTCCAAAAACTGATCAAGAAGCCATTTATCCATTCTCTCTACTAGGGTGGTGGTAAAATACCTTTGTTAAATGAATTTTATGTAGGATCTATTGTAGATCTGAGCTGTAAGCCTGTGTTATAAAGGCTGAGTGTAGGAGAATATTTTCTCTGAGTGGTAGGACTTGTTGAAGGCTGAGGTAGGGCTATGAGCCTGAGTTGTAGGCGATTGATTTCTCTGAGTTGTAGGCCTTGTATAGGCTGAGGTAGGGCTGTGTGCCTGAGCTGTAGGAGTGTGGACTCACTCTGAGTTGTAGGAGCCCTGTTCGGGTTCTGAGCTACTGTAAGACCTGAGGATCTGAGGTGAAGAGAAGAAGTTAGGCCGAATCTAGGACACTGCTAGATAGGCGAAGGGGGAAAGTGGATGTACCCAGACCTTGGGGAACCACTATAAAAATCTGTGTGCAATCTGTGTTGTGATAATTTTGTGAATCTATGCTGTGTTAGCTATAGAATTATCTGTTGTTAAGTAATTAATTGAATAGATTTGCTGCCTTAAAAAGAAAAAGGAATTACACATATTCACCCCCCCCCCCCTCTAGGTGGTTAGGTACTAATTCTTTCAAGTGGTATCAGAGGGAGGTTACTCAAAGAAGGACTTAACAGTGTGAGTTAGATCCTTAAGGCAGGTTCACGATCAAGAAAATGGGTTCAGGAGAAAATCATAAGGAACTAGGTTCTATGAAATTACCCATATACAGAAAGGAGATATTTGGCATCTAGAAAGAAATGGTCAGACTGTTTATGGAGGCTTCTGATCCAAGGATCTACATTACAGTGAAGGAAGGTCCTTATATTCCTATGAAGATTTCAGTTCTTGATGCCAACCAAAGAATTCCCAAAGATTTTTCAGAGATGACTAAGGATGAGATCATCCTGACAACTATGGATAAAAAGCCCAGAATATTATAGTAAGTGCCATAGATGATGCAACTTTTCAAAATTTGATTCACTGCAAGACCTCCAATGAAATGTGGGATACTTTGATAGTCTACATGGAGGGTTCTGAAGAAGTCAGACAAGATAGAAAGTCTATGCTGAACCAGGAATATGAGAGTTTCAGACAAGGAAAGTCTGACAGTATAACTGAGTGTTACAAAAAGTTCTATAGAATAGTAAATGAGCTGAAGTCCTATGGAAGAATCTTCAGTACATATGAACTGAATGATAAATTCCTAAGATCCTTGACAAAGGATTTGGACACTAAGATTTGTTTCATTAGAGAAGTGGCCAAACTTTCAGATATCTCACCTCCAACTTTGTTTGAAAAATTGTTGTCATGTGAGATGCAGTTGATGGCTAGGAGAGAGGAAGAGAAAAGTGCAAAAGGGGAGCATAGAGAAACGTCGGTGGCCTTCAAGGTTGAAGCCACTAGGAAGAATAGGAGGATGTCTTCATCACCTCCTAAGATAGTTGCTGAAATTGCTTCAGATAATTCAGACAACCAAAGTTCAGACAGCAGTGACTCAGATGAAGACTTTGCTGCCTTCCCAAGGCAGTTTCAGAGATTCCTGAAGAAGAAGCAGTGGAAGTCTATGTAACAGCCCAAAGTTCTGAAACGGGAAAATTTGGGTGACACGGCCTGGGACACGGGCGTGTCCCAGGGCGTGTTAGGTGGACACGGCCTGCGACACGGGCGTGTCGCAGGGCGTGTCAAGGCAGTGTCGACAGTCGACTTAGGTGTCGACGATTTTCGCTCGACGATCGTCGAGAGGAGGCACACGGCCTAGGACACGGGCGTGTCCATGGCCGTGTCGTTGAGTGTCGAGTGTCGAGATCGTCGGGTGTCGAGATCGTCGAGTGTCGAGTGTCGAGTGTCGAGATAGGTGACACGGCCTGTGACACGGGCGTGTCACAGGGCGTGTCAAATCGGAACGACGAGCTCAGCCCGCCGAATGATTTTGACAGGGCGTGTCTGGGTGCCGTGTCTGGGCACACGGCCGGGGACACGGGCGTGTCCCAGGCCGTGTGAAGTCTCGGGATGATTTGGGATTTTTTTCACCCAGGTACACGGCCACAGACACGGGCGTGTCTGAAGGCGTGTTGGTGACACGGCCCATGACACGGGCGTGTCCCATGGGCGTGTCACTGGTTTGGATAGGTCGGTTGACCAACGCTTGAGGCACACGGCCAGGAACACGGCCGTGTTCGAGGCCGTGTCGGGTCAAAATATGTGTTTTTGGCAGAATCGTGGCCGTCCATTTCTTCAGTCTGAATCCAAGGGCTGAAAGCTCTTCTTCTTTTTCCTTAAGGGCCGAATTCAGAAAAGAATCCTCACTTTGAATTGGCCTTCATCTTTCTTCAAGAGAGAGAGAAAGAGTGAGAGAAAGGAGGAGGAAGAAGGGAAGGGGGCTGCTGTTGGTGGTGCTGCGGTGTACCGGCGAGAGATCCGAAGCCAGCGTTGCGGAGGAAACGCTCTTGCGAGTCTTGCAAGCAAGCTTTCAAGCCATGGCACCGAAGCGATCGTCAAGGGTAACGACTTTTCTTCCTAGCCATGTGAAGGCTTCTGTTTTGGCATATCTTTTGATTCCCCCACCAAGAGGTGGCTGCTTTTGGGAGTCGTTTGGGTGATTCTTGAAATCCCCTTTTGTTGTGCATATAGATCCGGAAATGGAGTACGGAATAGGCATGCTGTGTGAAGCCCATCTGGACAGGTTGGTCTGGATTGGTGATGTTGCATACGAACCGGAGAAGACTCCGTGATAACGTGTAGTGTAAGGAGTCTCGGGTTATACCTGCGAAAAGGAGTAGCAGGAAGTACTGGGGTGGTAGCCCAGGAAAATAGCCTTGTGATGGTTTTGGGTCCAACCTGTGAATGAGGCAACAGGTAGTACTGGTGAGACCAGGAAAAGCCCTTTTTGTGATGCTTGATGTCATAGGGTGTCCACCTGTGAAGCGAGTCACAGGAAGTACTGGTATGCCCAGGAAAGACCCCTGACATTTGTGCTTGTGCGGTGTCCACCTGTGAAGAGAGTAACAGGAAGTACTGGTGTGCCCAGGAAAGACCCGCTGTTGTTGTGAGAAAATGGGTGTAAGGCTTATGCCCAGGCTTAACTGCCAGGAACAGGATTGGTGAGACCGACCCGCGCCTTTGATATAGCCATGAGTACGCTGTACTCGGAGAAGGCAAGGCGATTTGAGCAACGGGGGGTGGAGGATCCGACCTGCGCTATGTCCGTCCGATGTGAGACCAAAGGTACGGTCTGTTGGAGCGCATAGCAAGAGTCTTCGGCCTGCGCGCCATGACACAATGGGGGGCTACGGGCCATCCCGGTGTCCGAGGACTAACTCCGGCTGCACGCCATGGAGTAAATGCTCAAGATATTTACCGTTGGGTGATAACCCTGATACGGTGGTGGGCAAGAGGTTGCCAGAACACCAAGAATGTGCCCTGAGTGCACGGACCGTTGGGCCGGGTGGCGAACGGTTGTGATGGCTTGTGTGCGTGAAAGCAAATTTTGATATATTGTCATACGTGTGATATGATATGCCTGCAGGGAAAAATACCGCTGCCCCGAGAGAAGGGGTAGGGTCGTTATAATTTGGTCAGCTGAACGCTGACCGTTGCTTTTGTTTGCCACCGGTGGGTGGATTGTCCCTTGCACAGGTGCTGGAGAGCCGAGCGGGACGCATAGAGGTTGATGCTCCTGCTGGTGTTGCTGCTGCTGCTGTTTAGCCCTCGAAGGCTATGTTTGAGATGTGTGTTTTCTTTTGTTGTGGCCGGCCTGCGCGCCCATAGTTGTAGCCACTGTATGAAAGCTATGTAAGGCCATAAGGCCAACACTTGTTCTTATTGTAAGACATTCCTATATGTATATAAAATGTGGAGTTTTATGTTTGGGCATTCATGAGGAGTTCAAGTAGTTTAGGCTTCCGCTAGAATGCATGTGATAGGTGCGATGCGCTACTCTGGTATCATCCTGTACCTTCACCGACTGTTTTGTGGTATATCCTGTGGGGCCCCGGCCGGACCTTCTAGAATATATCATATGAACGGATGAGGTTGTTACATTTTTGGTATCGGTTGTTTTGGTCTTCCCCTCTCGAAGTCGTGGTCGACTTCTTTTGTGGGGTGGCGAGCACGTGTTTGTGCAAACCAAAGTCTACGAATGAACTCCTGAATGTCCATGATAGGAATGCAAATTGGTTTGTTTGAGGAACCTGCGTGTTCCTATTTTGTGTTGTTTGCTTGGGTACGACCGCTAATGTATGTGTCTTGTCCACCTTTAGGTGACACGAAGTGGAGCTGGGCCGTCTGAGCCCCAGCGTTCTGATGAGAGTAGGGCACCAGCGGAGGTGCCTACACCTCCACCGTCTGCCGAGCATGTGCGGTTAGTTGCGGAGGCATTATTTACCATGATCCAAGGCCAGCCACTTAGGCAGGAACAAGTGGATGTTAGGCCAGAACAGGTGGAGGCAAGGCCGGAACCTGTAGTGGATGTGGCTCCTCGAGCAGCTGAGAAGCAACTAACACGGTTCATGAGTTTCCATCCGCCTACATTTTCGGGCGCGGGTACTCCGACGCAGGCAGAGGATTGGTTATCGCGCGTCAAGAGAGTTATGGCGGCGATTGGCACGGCGGAGCGTCAGAAGGTTACCTTAGCTACATTCTTGCTTGAAGGAGAAGATCGCTTGTGGTGGGATGAGATAGAGTTACATCATTTGGCGGGTCGTCCGTTAGCTCAAGTCTCCATGGATGAATTCTCTCGATTATTCCTAGCAAAGCACCTTCCTGTGGCTCAGCGGATAGCCATGGAAAATGAATTCCAACGGTTGACTCAAGGTGAGGGCAGTGTTGACGCGTACCTGCATGAATTTACGCGCTTGGGGCGGTATGCGGGTTCGATATTTGCTGATGAGCAGCGAAAGACCAATAGGTTCTATGAAGGCCTGAGGGACGAGTTGAGGTTCCTTGTGTCAAGTTCTGTGAACCAAGGTTTCCAAGCGTTGGTTGACACTGCAACCGCGTTGGAAAAGGATATGAAAAGGGTGCAAGGAAAGAGAGCTTTGACTGTGACGCAACCGGAGTGGAAGGCGCCCCGATCTGGGAAACCATTCTATAAGAAGAAATGGGGTAAGAAGTCCAAGCCGAGTGGACAAGCTCCTTCATCAGTTGCAACGGGAGCAACGTCAGGGGCTACTTCCAAGCCAGATACTCGGGTCTGCTATAATTGTGGCCGCATGGGGCATATTGCGCGAGATTGTCGGATGCCGCCGAAGAGTGAAAAGAAGGCGGGAGCATCATATGCGGAGAAAGGAAAGGCGGTGGTGGATTCCTCTGCCTCGCAAGCGCAACCCCGGGTCTACAATCTTGGCCTGCAGGAAGCCATCAAGCAGAGTGACGTGGTCACAGGTTTTGTGATGATTCGGGACACGCTGGCGCGAGCACTATTTGATACAGGTGCATCGCATTCTTTTCTGTCTTGTGATTTTATAACGCGGCTTGGGATACCCAGTCGTGCAAAGACAGATAATGTCAGAGTGGTGTTGCCGAATGGCTGTTGGATGCTTGCGGATCAAGCTTGCGATGTGGCGGTTCAGCTAGGAAGTCGGGATTTTTGTTTAACCGCATTTGTTTTGCCAATATCGGAATTCGATGTGATTTTTGGGATGGATTGGCTTGCGGAACAGCATGCTATGATTGATTGTCAGTCCAAAGAAATCACGTTGGGCCAGAATACCGAACAGGAGACAAAGTTCGCGGGTATGCGAGGAGTGGGCGGGACATTGATGTCTGCACTCCAGGTAGTCAAGGCTGTTCGGAAGGGTGCGGAGTGTTACTTTGCACTAATTCAGGCTGTTGAGCCTAAGGCCAGTGTGTGCGAGGTTCCGATTGTGGCAGAATTTACAGATGTGTTTCCCACGGATCTCCCTGGGCTACCACCCCAGCGGGAGATTGACTTCACGATCGAGTTGGTGCCAGGTGCGAAACCTGTGGCCCGCTCACCATATCGCGTCGCGCTAAAAGAGATGGCGGAATTGAAGATTCAACTGCAAGAAATGCTAGAGCAAGGGTATATACGCCCAAGTATGTCACCTTGGAGCGCGCCTGTGCTTTTTGTAAAGAAGAAAGACGGTGGATTGCGATTGTGCATCGACTACCGTGAACTGAATAAGCTGACCGAGAAGAATAAATATCCGATCCCCCGGATTGATGAGTTATTTGATCAGCTGGTAGGTTCTACCGTCTATTCGAAGTTGGACCTGAAGTCTGGTTATTACCAGTTAAAGATTCGGGAAGGTGATATTCCCAAAACTGCATTTGGAACACGCTATGGGCACTATGAGTTCACAGTCATGCCCTTTGGACTGTGCAATGCGCCCTCTGTGTTTATGGATTTGATGCACCGCATTTTCAGTGAGTACCTGGATCTGTTTGTGATAGTGTTCATTGATGATATCCTGGTGTATTCAAAGTCGAAAGCTGAACATGAGATTCACTTGCGGTTAGTGTTGAATACGTTGAGGCAAAATCAGCTCTATGCCAAGTTCTCGAAGTGTGAGTTTTGGCTATCGTCAGTGGCATTTTTGGGCCATGTGGTGAGTGGAGCGGGCATTGCAGTGGATCCAGCGAAGATAAGAGCCATACAAGATTGGCCAATATTGTCTTCTGTGGCCGAAGTTCGGAGTTTCCTTGGACTTGCGGGCTACTATAGAAGATTTGTTGAAAACTTCTCGCGGATCGCTTTGCCGCTCACCACACTGACGCGAAAGGATCAGAAGTTCGTTTGGACGCCAGAGTGTGCACGAGCTTTTGAAGAGCTGAAGGTTCGGTTGACCACGGCGCCGGTGTTGTCTTCGCCATGTGGGACCGATGGTTTTGTTATTTATAGTGATGCCTCAGGGAGCGGCTTAGGCTGCGTTCTTCTGCAGAATGGAACGGTTATTGCTTATGGCTCACGCCAACTGAAGGTGCACGAGCGAAATTATCCCGTCCATGATTTGGAACTAGCGGCGGTGATTTTTGCACTGAAGCTGTGGCGACACTACCTTTATGGCGTGAAGGTGGAGATCTATACGGATCATAAGAGCCTCAAGTACCTTTTGGAGCAGAAAGAGTTGAACATGCGACAACGAAGGTGGTTGGAGTTCCTTGGGGACTACACTTTCGAGATTCACTATACACCCGGGAAGGGAAATGTTGTCGCGGATGCCTTGAGTCGGCGAGTTCCGGCTAGAGCGAATTGGTTACAAAGGCATGATGAACGTCTGATCCAGGAGTTGGAGGCATTGGAGATCTATTGTGTTGACAAAAATTCCACTGCCATTGCGTGTTTGAACTGGACTGAGGTGCAATGTGACCTTGCGGACCGAGTTCGACGGGCAACGGAGTTGGATGAAGATCTCTCGCGCTATGGGAATGAAGGGCCAGAGGGCAAATTCACCTGGATTGACGGTCTGTTGCGAAGAGAAGGCCGATTGTGCATCCCAAATGTGGGGAAACTGAGGGAAGAACTGATGTATGAAGCACATTATACGAAGTATTCCATTCACCCCGGGAGCACAAAGATGTTCAACGATATGAAGAAGCTTTTCTGGTGGCCAGGGCTTAAGAAAGATGTTGCCCTTTACGTGGCCAAATGCCAAACATGTGCGATGGTGAAGGCGGAATGCCAAAAGCCGGGCGGATATTTGAAGTCACTGCCGATCCCAGTGTGGAAATTTGATGATATTTCCATGGATTTTGTGCATGGGTTGCCAAGATCGCAGCGAGGAAATGATTCCATTTGGGTGATAGTTGACCGGCTAACCAAAGTAGCACATTTCTCCCGAACAGACGGGATGATTCAGTTGAATATTTGGCCAAGTTATATGTTGATCAAATTGTGCGGCTTCACGGTGTTCCTCGGAGCATCGTAAGTGATCGAGATGGGCGGTTTACGTCAAATGATTGGAGGCTAGTTCACCGACTGTTGGGCACGAAATTGACTTTCAGTACGGCCTTTCATCCCCAAACGGATGGCCAAACTGAACGTACCAACAGAACAATGGAGGACATGCTCCGAATGTGCGCCCTTGATTTCGGAAAGAAATGGGAAGATCATCTCTATATGGTCGAGTTTGCATATAATAATAGCTACCAAGCAAGCATTGGGATGGCACCATATGAAGCTCTATATGGCAGGAAGTGTCGTACTCCCTTGGCTTGGGTAGAAGCGGGTGAAGCTCGGATTGTTAAACCAAATGAGGTGGATGAAGCAAACTCAACCATTCGGACTATTCGAGAGAGATTGCTGATTGCTCAAGATCGACAAGCGAAGTACTACAACGCCAAGCACCGGAATGTCGAATTTGCGGTTGGCGATTGGGTCTACTTGAAGATCAAGCCATTCAAAGGTGTCTCCAGGATTCGACGATTGAAAAAGTTGAGTCCAAGATATTTAGGTCCTTTTGAAGTGGTTGAGCGAATTGGCGAAGCGGCTTATCGGCTAGCTCTGTCGGCGGACTTGGGTGGATTACATGATGTTTTTCACATCTCGGTACTGCGGAAAGCCGTGAAAGATCCAGCTCAAGTGATCGCGGATGATCGTGTGCCGGTGGAGTATGGGCTAACAACGAGAGTTAGACCCATTCAGATCGAAGATCGAGCAGAGAAACAGTTGCGGAACAAGACGGTCGATATGGTAAAAGTCCGGTGGGACAACTGCGGCCGTGAAGAACTGACATGGGAGCGTGAGCAGACCATGCGAGAAGAGTTCCCTGAACTGTTTGTGTACAGTTGTAACATTAAATTTTATATGTTGTAACCTTTTTCTTGCTGGTTTCTGTTGCTTTCCTGTCTCCAAATTTCGAGGACGAAATTTCCTGTAGGAGGGGAGGATTGTAACAGCCCAAAGTTCTGAAACGGGAAAATTTGGGTGACACGGCCTGGGACACGGGCGTGTCCCAGGGCGTGTCAGGTGGACACGGCCTGCGACACGGGCGTGTCGCAGGGCGTGTCAAGGCAGTGTCGACAGTCGACTTAGGTGTCGACGATTTTCGCTCGACGATCGTCGAGAGGAGGCACACGGCCTAGGACACGGGCGTGTCCATGGCCGTGTCGTTGAGTGTCGAGTGTCGAGATCGTCGGGTGTCGAGATCGTCGAGTGTCGAGTGTCGAGTGTCGAGATAGGTGACACGGCCTGTGACACGGGCGTGTCACAGGGCGTGTCAAATCGGAACGACGAGCTCAGCCCGCCGAATGATTTTGACAGGGCGTGTCTGGGTGCCGTGTCTGGGCACACGGCCGGGGACACGGGCGTGTCCCAGGCCGTGTGAAGTCTCGGGATGATTTGGGATTTTTTTCACCCAGGTACACGGCCACAGACACGGGCGTGTCTGAAGGCGTGTTGGTGACACGGCCCATGACACGGGCGTGTCCCATGGGCGTGTCACTGGTTTGGATAGGTCGGTTGACCACCGCTTGAGGCACACGGCCAGGAACACGGCCGTGTTCGAGGCCGTGTCGGGTCAAAATATGTGTTTTTGGCAGAATCGTGGCCGTCCATTTCTTCAGTCTGAATCCAAGGGCTGAAAGCTCTTCTTCTTTTTCCTTAAGGGCCGAATTCAGAAAAGAATCCTCACTTTGAATTGGCCTTCATCTTTCTTCAAGAGAGAGAGAAAGAGTGAGAGAAAGGAGGAGGAAGAAGGGAAGGGGGCTGCTGTTGGTGGTGCTGCGGTGTACCGGCGAGAGATCCGAAGCCAGCGTTGCGGAGGAAACGCTCTTGCGAGTCTTGCAAGCAAGCTTTCAAGCCATGGCACCGAAGCGATCGTCAAGGGTAACGACTTTTCTTCCTAGCCATGTGAAGGCTTCTGTTTTGGCATATCTTTTGATTCCCCCACCAAGAGGTGGCTGCTTTTGGGAGTCGTTTGGGTGATTCTTGAAATCCCCTTTTGTTGTGCATATAGATCCGGAAATGGAGTACGGAATAGGCATGCTGTGTGAAGCCCATCTGGACAGGTTGGTCTGGATTGGTGATGTTGCATACGAACCGGAGAAGACTCCGTGATAACGTGTAGTGTAAGGAGTCTCGGGTTATACCTGCGAAAAGGAGTAGCAGGAAGTACTGGGGTGGTAGCCCAGGAAAATAGCCTTGTGATGGTTTTGGGTCCAACCTGTGAATGAGGCACAGGTAGTACTGGTGAGACCAGGAAAATCCCTTTTTGTGATGCTTGATTTCATAGGGTGTCCACCTGTGAAGCGAGTCACAGGAAGTACTGGTATGCCCAGGAAAGACCCCTGACATTTGTGCTTGTGCGGTGTCCACCTGTGAAGAGAGTAACAGGAAGTACTGGTGTGCCCAGGAAAGACCCGCTGTTGTTGTGAGAAAATGGGTGTAAGGCTTATGCCCAGGCTTAACTGCCAGGAACAGGATTGGTGAGACCGACCCGCGCCTTTAATATAGCCATGAGTACGCTGTACTCGGAGAAGGCAAGGCGATTTGAACAACGGGGGGTGGAGGATCCGACCTGCGCTATGTCCGTCCGATGTGAGACCAAAGGTACAGTCTGTTGGAGCGCATAGCAAGAGTCTTCGGCCTGCGCGCCATGACACAATGGGGGGCTACGGGCCATCCCGGTGTCCGAGGACTAACTCCGGCTGCACGCCATGGAGTAAATGCTCAAGAGATTTACCGTTGGGTGATAACCCTGATACGGTGGTGGGCAAGAGGTTGCCAGAACACCAAGAATGTGCCCTGAGTGCACGGACCGTTGGGCCGGGTGGCGAACGGTTGTGATGGCTTGTGTGCGTGAAAGCACATTTTGATATATTGCCATACGTGTGATATGATATGCCTGCAGGGAAAAATACCGCTGCCCCGAGAGAAGGGGTAGGGTCGTTATAATTTGGTCAGCTGAACGCTGACCGTTGCTTTTGTTTGCCACCGGTGGGTGGATTGTCCCTTGCACAGGTGCTGGAGAGCCGAGCGGGACGCATAGAGGTTGATGCTCCTGCTGGTGTTGCTGCTGCTGCTGTTTAGCCCTCGAAGGCTATGTTTGAGATGTGTGTTTTCTTTTGTTGTGGCCGGCCTGCGCGCCCATAGTTGTAGCCACTGTATGAAAGCTATGTAAGGCCATAAGGCCAACACTTGTTCTTATTGTAAGACATTCCTATATGTATATAAAATGTGGAGTTTTATGTTTGGGCATTCATGAGGAGTTCAAGTAGTTTAGGCTTCCGCTAGAATGCATGTGATAGGTGCGATGCGCTACTCTGGTATCATCCTGTACCTTCACCGACTGTTTTGTGGTATATCCTGTGGGGCCCCGGCCGGACCTTCTAGAATATATCATATGAACGGATGGGGTTGTGACAGTCTAAGCCTTCCACATCTCAGCCTAAGGATGATTATTATCAAAAGAGGAAGTCATCCAAGAAGGACATGAGCAGGTCTAAGCCAAGCAAATCTACAACATCAAAGATAGTTTGCTACTGCTGTAATAGGCCTGGACATGTTGTGGCTGAGTGTACAGATAAAAGAAAAGAGTTTGCTGATAAAAAGAAGATTCAACACCAGAGCAAGAAGGAGAAATCCTTTGTTTCTAAGAAGGAGAAGAGCTTGACAGACCAATCATCTTCAGAGTCAGAATATGAAGCTGAGGCATACATTGGTCTATATGCAGCAGATGAAGAAGAAGAGTTTCTGCATGTGCTGAACTCTATCTATGAACAACAAGACCATCAGTGTAAGGGACTGATGGCTGTGTCAGATGAATACAAGTGCCAGTATCAGCCGGGTCCTAGTAAGGTACAATGTTTTTCTAGAAATTCTGATTGTAGTACTGGGTCAGAGTCAGCAACTTCTGCATCAAGTGTTGTGGATGAGTCTGAGTCTGAAGGTGATATTCATCAGCTGATAGATGAATATGGGGACTTGTTGCAGGCACTAAAGAAAAGCAAAAACCTGGCCAAAACTCTGGCTAAGGAAATTGCAGATCTTAAGATGGCTGCAACTGATTTAGAGAAGTTGCTGGATCAAAAGCTGAATGAGATTGCCAGATTGAAAAACATAACTGTTATTCAAATGGGAACAATCACATTCAAGAATGATCAAATAAAAAATCTGGAGATTAGACTTCAGAAAGAAAACGAGATTGTGGCTAATTTTTCTAAGCCAAAATCTGTGTTACCCTTAATAGATGACTTTGTGTCACAAAAGGGTAAGGCAGGAATGGGCTTTAAGAAAACAACATGGGCTGCCAAGTCCAATAAGAAAGGCAAAGCCCCAACACAAAACAAGAAACCTTCTATAAATAATTCAGCTAAGGTTGTACCTAAACAAAGGTATAACAAGTTTGAGTGCTGGTGTTGTGGCAAGGTAGGCCACTTTGCCTTAGACTGTTGGCACAATACTAGTGTCAAGGAGACTAGCAGTCTGCCTGTTAGAAAAGCTGCAGGCAGATTTGTTAAATTTCAGGCTAACATGAACTAAGGACCCAAAACTCATTTGGGTTCTAAGGTTAAGTAATTCTTTATTGCAGGTGAGTCCAAGTTGTCATGCCCCAATATGGTACTTGGATAGTGGATATTCCAGGCACATGAATGGAAAAAGGGGGTTGCTGAAAGACTACTCACCTATCATGAATGGGCCTAAAGTAACCTTTGGTGGTTCTGAAAAAGGAATCATCAAAGGATTTGGTCACATTTCTAATAACCAGATTACTATCTCTCAAGTGGCCTATGTGAAGGGTTTGAAACATAACCTTATAAGCATAAGTCAGTTGAGTGATTTAGGATATGACATTTCATTTATTAAGAATGGATGTCATATCAAAAGGTCAAGTGATCAAAAGGTCATATTGACACGATATAGAAGGAGAAATGTGTACTGTCTTAACTTTAAGTGTGAGAATAATGTTTCTCTTATTTGTCTTGTAGCTGATGAGAGAGCCTCTCATTGTGTTAAATGACACAAGAGGCTGGCCCATCTTAACTATAAGACTATTGACCAACTCTTTAGCAAAGAGTTAGTGAGCAATGGTCCTCAAGTTAAGTGTATAAAGGATGGGATATGCTCAGCTTGTCAAAAAGGCAAGCAGACCAAATCCTCCTATCATAGCCTTGAAACCAAGGATTCAGTGAGGTGTCTATACCTCTTGTATATGGATCTATTTGGTCCTATGCCTGTTCATAGTCTAGGTAGGAAGGTCTACACTTTTGTGGTGGTAGATGACTATTCTAGATATTCATGGGTATTCTTTCTGAGACAAAAGTCTGAAACCCCAAGTGTTTTATATAGTTTTGTCAAACAAATTCATAATGAGCTGGACAGTACAGTGGTCAAAATCAGAAGTGACCATGACACTGAATTTCAATCTTAAAGTATGACAAGGCTGTGTGAAGAATTTGAGATTTTTCAAGAATTCTCCTCACCTAAAACACCACAGCAAAATGGTATTGCTGAAAGGAAGAATAGAACACTGATTGAGGCTGGTAGAACTTTATTGAGTGACACTTCTCTCCCAGAATATTTCTGGGCAAAGGCAGTAAACACTGCATGTCATGTGATCAATAGGGCTTCTATCACCAAGAGCCACAAAAAGACTCCCTATGAGATTATGAAGGGCAGAAAACCAAACTTATCCTATTTTAGGATCTTTGGTTGCAAGTGTTATGTCATTAACAATGACAAGTCTTATCTAACTAAGTTTGCTGTCAAATCCCAAGATGAGATATTTGTTGGGTACAACAACAATAGTAAGGCTTATAGGGTCTACAACTTGATTACTCAAGTTATAGAAGAGTCTGTACATGTTGTCTTTTATGAAACAAGACTGATTAACAGTGAGATGCCAAGTAGTTCTTGCAGTTCTACAGGTATAACTGAGAGAATGGACAAGCTTACCATTGCAGAAGATTCAACTGCAAATCAGGAAGTGGAAAATGGTGGATACTGTCCAGGGGGTGTACAAGACTGTCCAGATGCTGATGAAAACCAAGAGGTGCAGCATAATGAAGAGGCTGAAGGTGTTCAACCTGAAGATAGACTACCTCCAACTAATAGACACTTAAAGGATCATCTAGCAAATCAGATAATTGGTGATCCAAGATAAGGAGTACAAACAAGTAGCAGGAATCTGAACACAGTTCTTTGCTCTAGCATCTTATCACAAGTAGAACCCAAGAAATTTGAAGAAGATGTTCTAGACCCATATTGGATTGATGCTATGCAAGAGGAGCTTAATCAGTTCAGAAGGTGCAAGGTCTGGAAGTTAGTTCCTAAACCAAAAGACCACAACATCATTGGAACAAAGTGTATCTTTAAGAACAAACTGGATGAGAATGGGATCATTATGAAGAACAAAGCAAGACTTGTTGCAAAAGGATACATGCAGGAAGAGGGTATTGATTTTGATCAAACCTTTGCCCCAGTAGTAAGACTGGAAGCAATTAGGATGTTCCTTGCTTATGCAACATATCAAGGCTTCACGGTATTCCAAATTGATGTAAAACCAGCATTACTAAATCGAAATCTAAAAGAAGAAGTCCATGTAGAGCAGCCCTCAGGTTTTGTTGATCCTCTCAAACCTAATTATGTTTATATACTTAGGAAAGCTTTGTATGGGTTGAAACAAGCCCCAAGGGCTTGGTATGAAACCCTGTCTAATTTCCTCATTGAGAATAAATTCTCAAGGGGGAAATAGACAAGACTATATTCCTTAGGGAATCCAAAGGAAAGATAATCCTAGTCCAAATATATGTTGATGACATAATATTTGGGTCTACTGAAAGTAACCTTTGTAGAAAGTTTGCAAAACTTATGCAAGGAAAATTTGAAATGAGCATTATGGGAGAACTTAAGTTCTTCTTGGGTCTCCAAGTAAGACAGACTGAAGATGGCTTGTCCATATCCTAGTCTAAGTTCACCCTGGAGTTAATAAAGAAGTATGGTATGGAATCATCCACTACCATGAGAAGTCATATGGGGACAAGTGTACCTCTTAGCAAAGATGATGCATGGAAACCTGTAGATGAAACTTTGTATAGAGGGATAGTTGGCTCCCTCCTATATCTGACTGCTAGTAGAACAGATATCATGTATGCTACATGTGTTTGTGCTAGGTACCAATCATGCCCTAAAGAATCTCATCTGACTGCAGTCAAAAGGATTTTGAGATATCTTAAGGGCACACCTAATCTAGGCCTTTGGTACCCTAGGAATGGAGATTTTCTACTGACAGGCTATTCAGATGCAGACTTTGCAGGTTGCAAAGAAGATAGAAAAAGTACTACATGCACCTGTCAATTTCTAGGAGGAAGATTGGTGTCTTGGAGCAGTAAGAAGCAGACTAGTGTGGCAATTTCCACAGCTGAGTCTGAATATGTGGTAGCAGGAAGTTACTGTGCACAGCTGTTGTGGATTCAGCACCAGCTACAAGACTATGGTATACAGATAAGTAGAATAGCTTTGCTTTGTGATTCTACAAGTGCTATTTCTATTGCTAATAATCCTGTTTCACATAGTAGGACTAAGCATATAGAATTTAGATACCATTTTCTTAGAGAACATGTAGAGAAAGAGGACATTTCACTATAATTTGTCAAAACAGATTATCAAATTATAGATATGTTTACTAAGCCTCTAGATGAAACTAAATTCAATATGTTTAAAATTGAATTAGGAATGTTGAACATAGATTTGTGTAACAAAATTGGCTAAGTAAAATTGTGTCGACACAAGGAGTTGTCTGTGTCGACACATAGAAGTGGTGTCGACATTCCAGGGAAATGATGTCGACACATCTAGGAAATTGGTGTTGACACTTCAGAGAAATAGTGTCGACACATCCAGGAGTGGTGTCGACACATCCAGAGATGGTGTCGACACTTAGGTTCAACATAGATCTCGTCGAGTGGAGTATCGACTAATCGTCGAGCGCAAATGTATAAGTGTCGACACATAGAAGTCAACACTTATGTCGAGACATTAGACGTCTGTGTCGACACTTTTCAACAGTGTCGACACATTTAGAGGATTATGACGTGCCTTTTCACCTTCGTTTTGAGAAAGGTATAAATAGGTCAACAACATTGTCTATCGACATGCTCTCCATAGTTTCGAGACCAAAACAATGTGTCGACAAATTATCTCATCTACATTCAAGATTTCTCTCAACCCTAATGGCGCCCAAGCTTGAAGACAATGTCAATGAAGGATATGAGCTGGTACGCAATGCCTTTGACCATGCGGAACCTGAAATTAAAGCTGTTGTAACCATAATTGCTGAGAATGGGTTGGAGTTTCTAGTTTCTGAACCAACAAAGATTTGGAAGAAAGAAACACTAGAATTCTTTGGTGCTGCTACCCTAGATCAAACTGGACTCAAAATTAGATCCACAGTCCATGGAGTAAAGGTTAAAATCACCCAGAAGAGTTTAAGGAAAGTTCTTCACCTGCCAAGAACATAAGAAGAAGTAGATGTACCTGCATCTAAGCTAAGGGAAGCACTTCAATGGTGTGGACTGAATTCCACCATGAAGATTGGCTCAGCTTTGAACAGGAAAGGCATGAATATGCAAGGAAAGTTCTTGTCTGAAGTAGTTGGCAAAGTCATACTCTGCAAACCAGGGGGCATGATAAGATATCATACTATATGTTCAGTCTGATGACCAGGATCATCTACAGCCTAAATACTGATTGGACAGCAGTAATATTTGAGAAGATTAAGGAAAGTATGAAGAAGCCCAATCTGGGAAGAATTGTGAGCTTGTATTTAGCTGCAACAATACCAGAAGTAATGGACCAGTCAGCTGGGACTAAGATAAATCACATGAGAAGGATGGACATCAGGATCATTTCCAGATGGGATAAGGTCCTAACTAAGGATGTGCCTGAGGAAGAAAGGCAAGATATTCCTGAAAAATCTACAGCACAAGATATTCCTGCACAAGATCCTACAGATAGTGCTCAAGTGCAGGGGGAGCCTCCTGTTGTGGAAGAATCAATACACTTAGAAAGTGATATTACTACACAAACTATACTTGAGGTAATACATGAGGTTAATCAATCAATTTTTAATGATAAGGATGAATCTCTAACTGAATTTTTGATTGATGTTGACCAGCCAACACAACTACACAGTCAAGTTCAAGATGTAATCATGGAGGATACATCAGCAGTTGCTGATGCTCCAGAGATAAGAGAATCTCTAGTTCCTACTCAACAAGAATTCACCCTTGAAGAGTTGTTTCTAGATATAGTACAAACTGAATTTGAGGGGGAGAAAGCAGATTTTGAGGGGGAGAAAGTTAACCTTGAGGAGTAGCAAGCTAACCTTGAGGGGGAGCAAGTAGAAACTCAGGGGGAGAAAGCAAGATTTTAGGAGAAGCAAGAAACTCAGGGGGAGCTACCAAGGACTGAAAAGGAATTGCCTTCTAGTCCTAAGGATAGAGTTGATATAGCGAGCACCTCAGCTTCAGAAGATGAAGCAGAAGTTCAAGATAAAAAGAGGAAGCTGATGGTATTCAAAAGGAGAAGCCAAAATAATAAAAGGGCTTTACAAACTGCTCCTCAACCTGCCCCAGTAACTGATTACAGTTCTTTGTTGATATCTTTACAAGTAAAATTGGATGAACAAAGGCAGGCAGTGGAAAAATATATGGATGAAAGCCATAAGGATTTACAATTCTCCTTGGCTCAAGCCATCAAATCTATAAGATTTGAGGTGAATCAAAATAAGAATGAAATGACTGATTGTTTCCACAAGGGTGGAAATGTTGTGGTTTTCCTAGCCACACATCAAGAGCAAATCAAGACTCAAGTTGATGATATAGCTGTCAAGCAAGGCTATGTCTTAGAGAATCAAATTAGAATGAATGAAAATCTGACAGAATCACATAATGTGATTGTTACTAAAATGAAGAATATTGCAACTGCCCAGACTGCAACAAGGAATCAAGCCAAAGCAGAGTTTGATAAGCACTTCTAGGAAGGCTTAGATACTGTTCAAACAGCTATTACAGATTCTCAAAAGACTATTTCTGCACAGCTACTGAATTTGAAGTCTTTTTATAAAGATGGTGTAAATTTTCTGGATGAACAAATAAGATTTCAAAAGGATGAACTTAGAGATCATGTTGCCAGAGAAGTCATAAAGGGGGTGAGAGTATTAGTCAAAGCTGGATCTGACCATGCTAAATGGATTTCCAATAGCATCAGAGCCACACTTGGATATCCACCCCTCTGTGATGATGACAATGTGGCTGAATCTGGTATACATCCTTCTTATTTTGGAGGTGAACAAGCTGAAGTTGCTCAAGTTATTTATCCTCCAACTGATTTTGAGATGATATATCAAGAAGTACAGTCTATGTATAGTCCTCCAGAGGGTAATAAAAATATTATCCTTGAGAAAATAGACAAGCCAATGTCAAAGCCAGTGTCAGAGGAAGTTTTGAACAAAGAGCAAGAAACTCTATTATCTAAGAAAAGATTCAGAGAACAGGCAGAATTGAAGCCTGATTTTGAGCAGTGGAGTCCAACATCCAGGAACATTATACTGACTGCTTGGAAAGCTGTAAAGGATAAAACCCATGATAGGGGTAAATAGTACTCTGCACAAGCATTGCAAAAGCATGAAGCCTGGCAAGAAGCCATAGTTCAGTATAGAAGAAAGGCAAAACTGGGGAAGCTACCTCCTAATGCTCAGGAGCCTAGCAAATATTTCCCTAAGCCCTTTCACTACTTTGAAAGATAAAAAATAAGGGTTGAAGAACTTAAGAAGAAAGATCTAAAGGGCAAGAAGCCTGCTGATGATACTGATGCTCCAATTCAAGCCAAGGTCCAACCAGGCAAAGGAATTGTCATCAAGGAGCCAGAGCAACCTTAGATTAGATTTACTAGATTTTATCACATTGTAAACATTAGTGTTTAAAATCTATGTAAAACTATTATGAAAGAATCTTTTGAAAATTGAACAAAACATGATTAATGCTCATTCTGGTTGCATTGTTATTCTGTGATAATTTGTTATATATGTTTTGTTTTAGTAATTACCATGTCATATAATATTTTTATACATCATAATGTGTATTTGTTATGAATAGTGTATATCATTGACTAAGGGTTATGACTTCTCCAAATAGGGGGAGATTGTTGGGTACATTGGAAAATGTGTACCAGAATTGAAGAAGCCTCACCTTACTCAATGATATGCATCAAGGTGTATTTGATGTTGTTTTGAGTTTATATGTGCAGGTTAAGTAAATGCAGGAATGCAGAAAAATTTCTAAGTCCATATGTCGACACTAGGAAAAGCTGTGTCGACACTTATGGAGGCTTGTGTCGACACTGGAGAAAAGCTGTGTTGACACTTGGAGCTGATTGTGTCGACACTTAGAAAGGCTGTGTCGAAACCTGAAGAAACTAAGTAGACATACAGAGGCAGTGTCGACACATAGTGAAACATTATCAACATCAACTGTGTCGACACCAAGTGGCAGTGTCGACACACAGGAATACTTAGTCGACATCAACTGTGTCGACACACAGAAGACCTTGTCGACATCAACTGTGCCGACACACAGGACTTGTGTCGACACACATCAAAGTTCCAACTATGTTAAAGAAGAGAAGTGATTGTGTCGACACACAAAATCAGTGTCGACACATTCTACAGTAGGCTGTGTCGAGAAGCATTAACAACAACAACAAAGTAGATGTGTCGATACCGCCAAGGCTTGTGTCGACACTTAGTCCACTTGTGTTGACACTTAGTCTACTTATGTCGACACATGATGAAGTTCAGTCTCGACACTTTCAGACAGAGATAGTATTTCAAGAAGTGACTGGATGACTTGATAGCTGTCATTTCTAACTGGTCTACTGCAACTGTCAAAGCTGTCAGAAGTTTGATAGAAATCGGATCAGCCGGTTACCATGGAGGAAGACTATATAAAGGCTTTCTCCTTCAACAGAATAAGAGAATATACACAGATAACTAACAACACAAAAAGAATAAGACCTTCAGCAGAATATCTAAGAAGTTGGAGAGAGAGAGCTCCATCTAAGAAGTGTAGTTGCTGAACCAGGCTGCCAAGAAAGATTCAGATTGAGATCTGAATCTCAATTCAGAAGCTGATTGAAGATCAACTTCACAGGAGATTCAACCCTACTGAGTTCAGATTCAAGAAGCTTTGAAGAAAGCTAAGAGAGGTTGTTATCTGCAATCAGATTCTTCATAGAACTGATCAAGAAGCCATTCATCCATTCTCTCTCTACCAGGGTGGTGGTAAAATACCTTTGTTAAATCAATTTTCTGTAGGATCTATTGTAGATCTGAGCTGTAAGCCTGTGTTATAAAGGCTGAGTGTAGGAGAATATTTTCTCTGAGTGGTAGGCCTTCTTGAAGGCTGAGGTAGGGATATGAGCCTGAGTTGTAGGAGATTGATATCTCTGAGTTGTAGGCCTTATATAGGCTGAGGTAGGGCTGTGTGCCTGAGCTGTAGGATTGTGGACTCACTCTGAGTTGTAGGAGCCCTGTTGGGGTTCTAAGATACTGTAAGATTTGAGGATCTGAGGTGAAGAGAATAAGTTAGGCCGAATCTAGCACACTGCTAGATAGGCGAAGGGGGAAAGTGTAAGTACCCAGACCTTGGGGAACCACTATAAAAATCTGTGTGCAATCGGTGTTGTGATAATTCTGTGAATCTGTGCTGTGTTAGCTATAGAATTATCTGTTGTTAAGTAATTAATTGAATAGATTTGCTGCCTTAAAAAGAAAAAGGAATTACACCTATTTACCCTCCCCCCCTAGGTGGTTAGGCACTAATTCTTTCACTATGAACTCAGCTAGACGATTCTTGTTCTTCATTCGACGATTCCAGATTAGGTCTTCTCCAGTTTTCTGTCTCTTTTCTTGGCAATAAATCCTGAGTAATTAATGCTCAATCTTCTCGTAATGTTACCGTTGGAACGAGCATTGATCATGGATTATTACATGCCATTTTTCCATGGGACAGTTAAGGAATTCATTGATTGCCACTTCCTTCCCATACTGACTCCATTTACTGCTCTGGGTTTCAAATTTCGAATTTTCTTCAGTCAGACTTCAGTTAGTAAACAAAAATAAGAAAAGATTAAGCAGTCAGACAGAGACACAGACAGACAGTACACTCAAGAACAGTCTTACAGAAATTTAAAGTTTTCATACTGCAATCAGCCTAAGGCAGAGATCATCAAGAAGAAGAAGAACATTCAATCACTATCAAGAGTCTTCTTCTTTCAACCCTACAGGACAACTTCAGAAGGACATCAATCTCTATCTGTCAAAGAAGTTCCTGAAGCAATCTCTAGTCAAGGTAATCAAGCGTTGAAGACCTGTTACCCTGAAGCAGTGCTCCAGATTTCCTGAACCATTCAAGATCTCAGGGGGAGAAATCTGCTGAAATCAATCCCCAAGTCTTCTCAGTTGTTATTGAGAAAGAGAAGACCCCATCACCCCTTTTCCATCTTCTGTACAGGGTTTTAATTCCCTTCAAAATTATTCCTGGTTGCAAGTCTCCTACCAAAAGACTTGAGGTTTTGGTTTTTGAGCACCTGAACAAAAGCTCATTGGTGTCAGGCACCTGATCAAAAACCTGAGTGGATTCCTACCAGGATGGTAGAAGAGTGGATGTACCCAGGTTGGGGAACTACTATAAATTTCTTGTGTCGTCTGGTTGCCCTCTTTCTTTTGATTTGGCTGTGATCTGTGATTTGTTAGGATTGTTGTGCTTATTTATTTATTTGTTAATCTGTTCACTTAGTATTACAACATAAGTTGTAAAGAATTTTTTAAGAGAGCACAATACTCTATTCACACCCTCTAGAGTATTTCAGATCTACCTTCACTTTCATCTTCTCCGGTCATTAATGCAATACAACATCACCGATAAAGACCAACTTGTTCGGGTAGGCTTCACACATCATGCTTATGTCCAATTCTCGATTACGGACTTTACATGTACACAACAGGCACTATTCATGTCTACCCGAAGGAACGCCTCAACTCACCACAAACTCGCGAGAGCGGGCTTCCTATTCAAAGGAAAACAGGACTTCACATGTCCTAGGATGAGAATCGTTACCCTAGCGTTTTTCCTTGGCACCATGGAAATCTATGCAGATGAAAAGCACCACAATCTCCTTGCCTCCGTAGATCCAAAGTCGGCTCACAATTTGGATCTCCGAAGCTCCGCCGGTGACCAGATCTAGCCTCCTTCTTCTTCCTTGCTCTCCCCTCTCTCTTGATCTTTAGAAAGAGATTGGTAGGATGAAATGAAGGATTTACAACCCTAAACCCGGGTATATCCCATCAGGAACAACCCCCTAGCCGTCGGATCCCAAAGTAAGGAAACGGATGGCCATGATCCAGATCTGAAATCCAAAATATGTGCTGAACACGGCCTGTGACATGCCAGTGTCCAGGGCCGTGTTCCCCATTCGCTGTTGAAACTGACATGTACCGAAAAGGACACGGGCATCCGACATGCCCGTGCCAAACTTGACACGCCCATGTCAACCAGTACAGGGCCATGTTCCCGGGCGTGTTCCTCCATCGACACAGGACCAACACTAACCCGAGAAGGACATGGGTCTTGTACATGCCCGTATCGAATTTGACTCGCCCGTGTCTACCCGACACGACTCGTGTTCTGACCCCGTGTATCAACCACGCTACAACCCGGCTTCAACCCTTGAAGGACACGGCCTGTGACACGCCCGTGTCTCTGGCCGTGTTCGCTGCTCGACGATTGTCAACTCCAAAATTCATTGACCACTTGTCCAGATCGTCAACCCGAGCACGACACGCCCCTGGGACATGCCCGTGTCCCAGACCGTGTGCCCCCTACCAAGTTCCAAACTTGGCTCAAATGCCTCCCGTCGCTCTTTTGTGTTTCGGGGCGTTACAACCTATCACCACGAGACATAGAGGTGAATGAAGGTGAACCCTAGATTTACTAGTTTTTCTTGAATTCCAATTTTTAACTACAGTTTAGGTTAGCCCAGGACTGCCCAAGGTATTCCCCGTGAAGGTCTCTCGAGGGACCTAGGAACTATGATGGGATTACACCCAAAGCTCCATTTCATAAGGCACTTACTATTGTTGGTTAATACCGATCTCCTAGTCCCTTAAATGTTGTACTGGATCTAACCCTAGTGTATTTGACACTTCCTCTCCATGGGAAAGACGATCTTTCGTCGATCCCAAGCACCACCTATCACTAGTCAAACCAACACTCTACTCATCCTAACTTCCAATGATGAACTCATTTTTATTTATCCAAACCAACAAACAACTAACCCCAACTCATGTGCCCAAATTCATATTCCAACATAATTTCTGCAATTTTACTAAATGCAGACCAAGTTAAGCTATTTGACGTGTAAAATGGGAGGTACACAAAATAATCACCCAGTACCCCTATAATAATAATTATTGGAGGGCTATCATGATATTTGTAGCGTAAATCGAGAAATTCATTATTTTCCTAATTATCTGATAATTTATTTAATTATTCTAGTAAATCAGAAACCTAAATTTGAACATGAAGTGCCCATTTGAGACAAACAAATGCTCCACAAACTTTATGATAAATACAAGATGATTATTTAACACAGAATCCAAAGTGAAAGTCCACCTAGTGTAAACTACGTTCACCTATGGGGGGGAATAAGTGACCTGCAGCGTTTTTGCGGAATTAAAATTGTACCTGCACACGAAAATAAAACAGCACAGCAAAGAAAGTACACAAGCAATTTATAGTGGTTCCCCGATTTGGGTACATCCACTTTCCCCCTTCGACCTATCTCCCAAAAAGGGATGACTCGGTCACTTCACCAACAGGATTGAAATCCAATCCTTGCACTATCGGAAGGAACCCTTCCACACATAGGAGACAACACTCCCACAACACGGGTTGCACCCAACCCTTACAACTAGGAACCAACGTTCCTTTACAACAAAAATGAACTAGAATGTACAAGAAATACAAACTACTTTTGGAGACTAAGGTGTCCCTCTTCGTTTGATGACGTGATCTTGAAGTCAACAAAGAGTCCACAACCCTAGATATCTCTTGGAGAGAATCTCCCCGGAACCGACGGCGGCGAGAAGGGCGGCGGCTTGGTTCTTGGGATCGGTGGCGACGACGGTGTGCGGCTGCTGTACTTTGGAGATTCAAACTTTGTAGCAAAGCTAGCAAGGTCTTCCAACGGTCACACTAGGATCGATCGTCTCGATCGATTCGGACGGGGAAGGTTCTCCTGATCAACAAATCAAGAGACAAAGGATCTCTGGTTAGACGCGTGAGACGCTATGCTTGGCTAAGCTTCTGTCGCCGGAAGATCTGGAAGAAACCACGATCAAGGTCGGCGAACAACTTGCACGAGCGGCGACGGCGGCGGAGCAGGTTTCACGATTTAGGTCACGTCGGCGGCTCGGCTTCGTATATTTTTCTGTATATTTACTGTTCAAAATACGCGTGTATTTATACGATAGAAATACTCCATTATGACCATTATGGGTCCCACCTGAAGAAACCCTAAGCTCGGTTCAAAACAGCGCCAGCGGCAGAGTCCGGTCCAGCGGGATCCAAAATTCGCCCAAGGCAAAATCGGCGAGAATCGAAGGTGATTCTCGTCGAATCGTCGAGAATCAAAGGTGATTCTCGACGATTCGACGAGAATCAAAGCTGATTCTCGTCGAAGTTGACTTGTTTGCACGCACTGTTTTAGCCGGAAAGAGACGGCGAGAATCAGCCAGTGATTCTCGATGATTCGGCGAGAATCACTAGTGATTCTCCCCGAATCGGCGAGAATCACTTGGTGATTCTCGTCGATTAACACTTAGACGATTTTTCGTCTATCCGCCCATGGGCTGCTCTTTGACCCATCCTTGCTCCTTGTCTGCTCTTGCAATGTCACAGCCCTGTACTTGAAAATAAGTACACTCCAATAGAGAGAATACACATAGGCCAACACACTGATCTGCTCAACGAGGGATTACGTCGTGCAGACTCGTGTATATTGACCTACTGCACCCTGACATTGGTGTACACTTAGCGTGAAATAACTGCAAGCACAACTTGAAATATTTTATCAAATACATTATTTATTTACCTTAGCTTGTTCAGGGGCTTCTTCAAATCAGGTACGTTGTGGATACAATACCCAACAATCTCCCCCTATTTGAAGAGGCCTAAACCCTACAAGCTAAGGTGAATAGAGCGTATGGGAATGAAAATCATAAACTTGAAATTGAGTTGAGAGAGATATTCATTATCAATACCAATTTCTTGAGAGCAGACTTGGAACCACCTTAGCCTTAGCCGAGAGGGTAATC
This sequence comes from Platanthera guangdongensis, assembly GCA_039583875.1. Lineage (NCBI taxonomy): Eukaryota > Viridiplantae > Streptophyta > Magnoliopsida > Asparagales > Orchidaceae > Platanthera > Platanthera guangdongensis. Next base: position 151,033,771 of record CM077152.1, read on the forward strand.
TCCCACTTTTTGGCTTCTGCAAATCTGGGTCTGTTGCATTTGACCCCTTGCTCCCCCTCAGGACGTGCACCGGTGCTCACACTTGATTTCCTGGCAGAGGCTCCCCATAGAAGCACGAGCCTGGAGCTTCTGTAGTCTTCATTCCTCATAGTTTAGCATCCCCAATTCAGTTTTGAAAAGACTGAACTTGGCTTCGTCGAAGGGCTTTGTGAAAATATCTGCAATCTGCTTGTCCGTGGGGACATAACAGAGAGAGATGTCCTTGTTCTCCACGTGCGACCGAATGAAGTGGTAGCGCACTTCAATATGCTTCGTTCTGCTGTGCGATACCGGATTGTTGGCGATTGCAATTGCACTGGAGGAGTCGCAGTACATTGGTACTTCCTTGAACGGAAGGTCGTAGTGGGCTAACTGGTTTCTGATCCATAGGAGTTGTGCGCAACAGCTGCCTGCCGAGATGTACTCAGACTCTGCTGTGGAGGTAGCTACACAATTCTGCTTCTTGCTGTTCCATGAGATAAGCCTTCTTCCGAGGAATTGACACGTCCCGGAAGTGCTTTTCCTGTCATCCATACTCCCTGCAAAATCAGCATCTGAAAAACCTATTAGCTCGACATCATTGTTTCTCGGGTACCACAAGCCAAGATTGGGAGTACCTTTAAGGTATCTTAGAAATTGCTTTGCAGCGACATAGTGAGATTCCTTAGTGTTCACCTGATATCTGGCACAGACACATGTGGAGAACATGATATCCGGTCTACTGGCAGTAAGGTAGAGCAGGGATCCAATGATGCTTCTGTATTTGGTTTCATCGAAAGGTTTACCTTTCTCATCCTTATCCAGAGACATAGTGGATCCCATTGGAGTCCTCATAGAGGTTGCACTCTCCATACCGAATTTCTTGAGGAGTTCATTTGTGAACTTCATTTGAGAGATGAAGATTCCATCCTCAGACTATTTCACTTGAAGTCCCAAGAAATACTTTAGCTCCCACATGCTGCTCATTTCAAACTTTCCTTGCATAAGTTTAGAAAACTTTTTGAAAAGATTGTTGTCCGTTGAGCCGAATATAATGTCATCGACATAGATTTGCACTAGCAAAATCTTGCCTTTGACTTCCCGGAGAAACAATGTCTTATCTATTTTACCTCTAGAGAACTTATTCTCAAGAAGAAAACTAGATAAATTCTCATACCAAGCTCGTGGAGCTTGTTTTAAACCATATAGAGCTTTATTAAGAAAATATACATGATTGGGATAAGTAGGATTGACAAAACCTGGGGGTTGAGCGACATATAATTCCTCTTTCAGGTTTCCGTTCAAGAATGCTGATTTCACATCCATTTGATAGACTGTGAATCCTTTGTGCGAAGTATATGCCAGGAACAATCTGATTGCCTCGAGCCTTGCCACTGGTGCAAAGGTCTGGTCGAAGTCAATCCCCTCCTCCTGTCTGTAACCTTGAGCCACCAGCCTGGCCTTGTTCTTTATGATGACACCATGTTCATCCAGTTTGTTTCTGAAGATCCACTTGGTGCCAATCACATTCTGCTTGTGTGGTCTGGGAACCAGCATCCAAATGTTGCATCGTTCGAATTGATGTAGTTCATCTTCCATGGCCAAGATCCATGCCGCATCTTTGTTCGCCTCGTCGAACTTCTTTGGCTCAACCTGTGACAGGAAGCTAAGATGGAAAATCTCGTTAATAGTACCTCTTCGAGTTCTGACACCGTCACGAGGATCTCCGATGATCTGATCTCTAGGATGATCCCTCACGTGCCGGAGCTCTAGAGGTCTGGCGTCTGGAGCTTCGACTACTTCTTGAGCTTCTCCTTCTTCTACGAGATTTGTTCCATTTTGATCTTCAACAGTCCCAGTTGACATTGAGGTGGAGACTTTGGCGTACTTAGGAGTTTCATCTTTAGCGGTCTCATCGAGACTCAGCTGTTCAAGTCGTGTACCTGCATCTTCAAGAATACCGCTGGAAGAATTACTGTTAAGCAAACTTCCTTCATCAAATACAATATTAATTGATTCTTCTACCACTAGGGTTTTCTTATTGAAGACCCTATATGCCCGACTGTGGGAACTGTAGCCCATGAATATGCCTTCGAAGCATTTTTCACCAAATTTAGTACGCGGGTACTTCCCATTATTCAGTACATAGAATTTGCAACCAAAGATCCTCAAGTAGGACATGGTTGGTTTCCTGCCTCTCAGTAGCTCATAAGGCGTCTTATGATGATACTTGTTGATCAATGCTCGGTTTTGTACATGACAAGCTGTATTGACCGCCTCTGCCCAGAAGTATTCTGGGAGAAAAGCGTCTTTCAACATTGTCGTGCAGGCTTCAATGAGAGTTCTATTTCTCCTCTCCGCAACTCCATTTTGCTGAGGAGTGCGCGGGGAGGAAAACTCATGAAAGATACCTTGTTCTTCACAAAACTCTGTTATGGCACCAGATTCGAATTCTGTTCCATGGTCACTTCTGATTTTGACCACTGAGCAGTTAAATTCGTTCTGAACCTGCTTGACAAAACTAGTGAAGATGACAAACTTATCCGACTTTTGTTTTAAGAAGAACACCCATGTAAACCGAGAATGATCATCAACTATCACTAGCGTATAGGACTTGCCTCCCAAGCTATGAACTTGCATTGGACCAAACAAGTCCATATGTAGAAGGTAAAGACATCGGGAAGAGTCTTTGTCTGCAATGCTCTTAAAGGTAGCCCGAGTTTGTTTGCCCATCTAGCATGCAGGACAGGGGCTATCTTTGATGCACTTGATAACGGGAGCATCCCTTACTAAGTTTTTAGAAAACAGCATACTAATTGTTTTGAAATTAACATGTGCCTATCTCTTGTGCCATTGTTCACAAAGAGACGCACTGTTGTTGCCACTAGGAATACGGGGGTAGATGAATCTAAACTAAGAAAATTTAAGCAGAAGGTATTTCGGCTCCTAATGACTGTTAATACCGTCTCAGAAGAGGCACATGATATTATCAGGCATTTATCCTTGCAGAACTTAACGTCATAACCTTTGTCACATAACTGACTTACACTGATCAGGTTATGGTTTAACCCTTCAACATAAGCCACGTCGGTGATAGAGATTATACGTTGGAAATCATACCGTAACCTCTGGTGACTCCTCGATCCGACCCCCCAAAGATGACTTTGGGTCCATTCGCGACTGGAGTGTAATCACGCAGCAGGCTTCTTGTCCCAGTCATATGCCGGGAGCATCCACTGTCCAAGTACCATATTGGCATTTTGGTGGTCTTTGGACATTCCTGCAAAACAAAATTAATTTCCCTTAGGAACCCAATCAAACTTGGGTCCTAGATTCTTGGTTAGCATACTCCCCCTCGGGTGGTTAACCCTACGAGTGGTCGGCCTCGCATTGCTAACATAGGGAGTCTCGTTATACCTCAGATTAAACCAACAATCCATGGCAAAGTGACCGACTTTGCCACAACAGCAACAGTCAAATTTGTTGTACCTCTTCCTGGACTCCTGCTTTACCCTGGGAATGGTGGGTACAGCCGGGGCCTTGGATCTGGAGGTGGAGGCCTCATAGTGATTGCAGTCATATGACTTCTTCACCTTCTATTTCTTCAGTATAACAGGCTTGGCTCTTGGTGCCTGCTTTCCATTATGGCCGCTAGAGAATTGACCATAATTTCCAATGTGGATTTCCTCATAAGGTGCCTTGAAGGCACTCTCACCGAAGTTCCGGGGAAAGGTCCAACCATCATATCGGCTCTTTGGCTTTGTAACCGAGGGCCGGAAATGATGACCAAAGGTTGATTCAAAGTCATGTTGGTTGCAAGGAAAGCTAGGCTTTCTGAACGTAATAGGACTGAGCGGAGCCTTTCCCTTTTTAGCAGCAGAGGCCTTCTTGGCGGCCTTATTCTTCCTCTGGTTCCTGTTTCTCCTAGATGAGGAACCAGATACCCCTACATGCCCCAAGCCAGCTCCTTTGGCCTGAGAAGAGAAGGTATCAACCACTGGAAGAACTGTTTTTAGCATAGAGAAGCTCTTGACGATCTTCCTTTCTGCCGCAAGTTGTTCTTCCAACTTGTCGACTTCCTCCTGCTTAAGATCAAGGAGCTTAAGAGACTCTGAATGCTTTGAAGTCAGGTCTAGGTGCTCCTGTCGGAGAGAGATCAAACTGGTGATCTCTTCCCTTAGGGAGACACTCTCACCCTTAAGGAATTTCACTTCCTTTTTCTAAGCCTTCAATCTCTTACGATACTCCTCAAAAGTGTTGAGCAGAAGCTCATACTTCTCGAGGAGCTCCGCTTCACGGGCCGAAAGGCTATCCTCAGGGTCATCATCCTGAGACTCGGGATCAGATTCAGAGTCGGAGAGAGGGGTGTGAGCCTTTACCTTCCCAGTAAATGGAGGGCATTCTCCTTCTGAGTCGGAGCGACCCACCAGCCCGAAGTAGGCTTCCTCATCATCACTGGAGTCTGAGGAATCAGACTCACTCAGTGTCTTTGGCCTTTTGGCGATGTAGCTCCGCTCTTTCTTCTTATCTCTAGAGGATTTGTGCTCCTCTCCTTTCCCTTTTTCTCTCTTGCCTTGGTAGCAGTCGGCCACGACGTGTCCTAGTTTATTGCATCCAAAACAAAAAAAAGTCAGAGGAGCGATGTTTGTTCGGTTTAGAAGCATACCTGTCAGAAGAATAATTTTTCTTCAGATGCCTGGAGGAGGAGCCGTCTCTCTTTCTTTGATTCCTCATCTTGAGGAACTTCTTGAATTCTCGGATGATGAGGGAGAAATCCTCCTCAGATTGCTCTGAACTAGAGGAGCATGGCTCGGAGTCCTCCTCCTCATCCTTTTTCTTGGCACGGTGAGAAACCGCACCCTTGCCCTTTCTGGAGTGAATGGATTTTAGGGCCACAGTCTTTTCCTTGGCTGCAGCCTTCTCTACTTCTTCTTCTGCTTTCCTGGTGTTCAGTTGAAGCTCATAGGACATCAGCTTCCCAAACAGAATTTGCGGGTCAGTTTCAGCAAGTCTGCCAAACTCTCGGATGGCGCAGATCTTTGTGTCCCATTCCTTAGTAAGGGACCTAAGGAATTTATCATTAAGTTCACCATCAGTGAACACTCTTCCATATCCTTTGAGGGCATTGACAATCTTGAGGAAGTTCTCGAAGGTGACTCCGATCTCTTCCTTAGGCCCTTGTCTGAAGGCCTCATATTTCTGGTTCAGAAGGGATGTCCGATCATCCCTCACTTCATCAGTGCCCTCCATCAGGATAATCAGGCAGTGCCAGATCTCCTTTGCTGTCGTGCAGTTGCAGAAGTTCTGCATCATTGAGTCATCGACTGTGCTGACCAGAATATTCTGCTCCTTCTTGTCAAGTCCCACCAGCACCATCTCATCCTTGTCCATTTCAGAAATTTTCTTTGGCACTTTCTTGGTAGGGTCAATGGTGGAGACCTTAGTGGGGACATAAGGTCCCTCCTCCACGATCATGAAGAGTCGAGGATCAACTGCTTCCATGTAGAACCTGATCCTTTCCTTCCAGATAGGAAAGTTGAGCCTGGTGCACACTGGGATCTTGCCTGTGTACTTGAGCCCGTCCATAGTAGATGTTTGTCTTCTTCTTGACACTAGTGGCAGGATACTACTCAAGGTGTGAACCTTTTTGATGAGCAACCTGGCTCTGATACCACTTGAAAGTCCACCTAGTGTCAACTACGTTCACCTATGGGGGGGGGGGAATAGGTGGCGTGCAGCATTTTTGCGGAATTAAAATTGTACCTGCACACGAAAATAAAACAGCACAACAAAGAAAGTACACAAGCAATTTATAGTGGTTCCCCGATTTGGGTACATCCACTTTCCCCCTTCGACCTATCTCGCAACAAGGGACGACTCGGTCACTTCACCAACAGGATTGAAATCCAATCCTTGCACTATCGGAAGGAACCCTTCCACACATAGGAGACAACACTCGCACAACACGGGTTGCACCCAACCCTTACAACTAGGAACCAACGTTCCTTTACAACAAAAATGAACTAGAATGTACAAGAAATACAAACTACTTTTGGAGACTAAGGTGTCCCTCTTCGTTCGATGACGTGATCTTGAAGTCAACAAAGAGTCCACAACCCTAGATCTCTCTTGGAGAGAATCTCCCCGGAACCGGCGGCGGCGAGAAGGGCGTAGGCTTGGTTCTTGGGATCGGTGGCGACGACGGTGTGCGGCTGTTGTACTTTGGAGATTCAAACTTCGTAGCAAAGCTAGCAAGGTCTTCCAACGGTCACACTAGGATCGATTGTCTCGATCGATTCAGACAGGGAAGGTTCTCCCGATCAACAAATCAAGAGACAAAGGATCTCTGGTTAGACGCGTGAGACTCTATGCTTGGCTAAGCTTCTGTTGCCGGAAGATCTGGAAGAAACCACGATCAAGGTCGGCGAACAACTTGCACGAGCGGCGACGGCGGCGGAGCAGGTTTCGCGATTTAGGTCACGTCGGCGGCTCGACTTCGTATATTTTTTTGTATGTTTACTATTCAAAATACGCGTGTATTTATACGATAGAAATACTCCATTATGACAGTTATGAGTCCCACCTGAAGAAACCCTAAGCACGGTTCAAAACAGCGCCAGCGGCAGAGTCCGGTCCAGCGGGATCCAGAATTCGCCAAAGGCAAAATCGGCGAGAATCGAAGGTGATTCTCGCCGAATCGTCGAGAATCACCTTTGATTCTCGACGATTCGACGAGAATCAAAGGTGATTCTCGTCGAAGTTGACTTGTTTGCACACACTGTTTTAGCCGGAAAGAGACGACGAGAATCATCCAGTGATTCTCGACGATTCGGCGAGAATCACTTGGTGATTCTCGACGATTCGGCGAGAATCACTTGGTGATTCTCGCCGAATCGTCGAGAATCACTTGGTGATTCTCGTCGATTAACACTTAGACGATGTTTCGTCTATCCGCCCATGGGCTGCTCTTTGACCCATCCTTGCTCCTTGTCTGCTCTTGCAATGTCACAGCCCTGTACTTGAAAATAAGTACACTCCAATAGAGAGAATACACGTAGGCCAACACACTGATCTGCTCAACGAGGGATTACGTCGTGCAGACCCGTGTATATTGACCTACTGCACCCTGACATTGGTGTGCACTTAGCATGGAATAACTGCAAGCACAACTTGAAATATTTTATCAAATACATTGTCTATTTACCTTAGCTTGTTCAGGGGCTTCTTCAAATCAGGTACGTTGTGGATACAATACCCAACACAAAGTCTCCCAATTTTCGAGTAAGGTTAAGCCTCTAATTATAATTTTGAATATAACCTTTTTTAATCAATTTTAAGAGGCAAGTGCAGCACAAATATTTCCAAAAATTCTGAGAAAATTCAAGAATGATTGTAAAGACATATATAATGTCTAGGTCAAGTTGCATAATTTATCAACAAATAATGAGCTCCAAACAAAATATTGAACAAGTATCCAAATTAATGAGCTTGTGAAGTTGGTACTGTAATTATGTATTAAAAAATTCTAATAAAATTCATACATGAGCATAATGGTCTAAAACGTCATCTGCCTAATTTTCATGACTTTCCAATTGATAGTGAATTCACAATAACCAAATATTTAAGTAGGGCTAATTCATGCATTACAAAGAGAGTACTAGGGTCAATGTTCCAAAATTTCCAAATAAATTTCCAGAGGTTCAAACTAATCCTAAGACTATCTTACCCAAATTTCATCACTGTTCAATGAGTTTTACTAACTTATTCTAACACTACAATATTTTTGCCCTAAATTAGGGTTAGGTTTTTGAGGTGCCTACCCTTTCCTAAATCCCCTAAGATTTTTACCAGAGGGATTTAGATACCCTAGTACCCTTCCTACGAAATTTCAAGTCTATACAAGGTCTTTGGCCCCATGCCCTTCACAAGACCCAAAAGCCCTTCCTTAGGGTTTGGTCTTAGGTCCTAGGGCAAATCTATTCCAATCCACCCCATTTTTCATGTGAAGGTGTTAAAAGCCATGCCAAGTCAGTGGTCCCAATTTCAACCTCCGTTGAGGTGATTTGGGCACTTAAAACCCAAAGTGCACTTTTTGACCTAAATACCCTTATTATGGCAAGGCTAGGGTTTGCATGATTTCAATTCAAACCATCTCCAAATGAGATGAAATTTTAACCAGAGCCTTATAATGACCCCAAGTACCACACACCAAACTTTGGGTGAGTTTGGCGATCATTTGGTCCCTAAATTAATTTACCCTATAGAAATTAATTTTTTTTCCAAAACTATAGAAAAATTGTTCCCAAAAATTCTCATTTTTGGGCAGGACTAGATATAGACTAGGGTGAATCTCTGTCCAATTTTCAAGCTATTTGGGCAAGGGGTGAAGTGTGGGGACCCATTTTAATTTTTGCCTAGCCATAGGTATAGTCCCCACCTGTACAACCCCGTGTCCGGCGAGCGGGGTGAACCAGGAACCCGGCCGGCCGGCTCATATTACCAAGGCCCCAGGCGAGCTCGGTAGAGAAACTCGAGCCCGGGCTCGACATTCATCGACCGCGAGCTTGGTATTCCCCGAGTTAAGCCAAGATTCATCGAGTTGAGGTCGACTGACGTAGGCCGACCGATAGGCGAGCTCGTCGTCCTAACTCGCACTCGTGCAAAGGAGCTCGGCAACAACAGGCGAGCATGATCCGCCGATGTGGCCAGGCTCCTCAGCTCACCCAGATCTACGAGGTACTTTTTACTGTTTTGCCCCCGCTGGTCTGCCCATAGCCCTTCAAAACAGCGGAGTTTGGCTGTTGGCAGACCAAACCAAGGGTGTTTTGGTAACTTCAGGTCAGTTCAGCTTGGTTATTGGCAGTTTAGATTCTGAAAAATATAAATAGCGCCCAAGGGGTACCCCAGAAAGAGAGGCTTCCTATTCTCTCTTGCTCCAATTTTCAAGTGCTTTCTGAGGGTACCTTAGCTCGGCCTTTGGCTAAGGAGGGGAAGCGCTCTCAGATCTTCCGGGTGTGTGGTGGGTCCTCCCTGCCGAGCCCTTGGGTCAGTTCTCCCTTGTTTCTTTTATTGTTTTGCTTGCAGGAGTGAAGTAGGTGCGCGATCACTCCTTCCCAAAGGGTGAACTCCACAGGAGACCGAATTTCGGTTTCAACATTTTGGTGCGGTGAGCATGGAATGTGATCAGTGCAGAAAAGCTTCAGCGAGCTCAATGACAGGAGGACAGGGATATGACAGGCCGGACTCGCCGCCTCCCCCCCACCTCTAGCCACGGTGGGGATGTTTGAAGATTTCAGGAACGAGGTGCTGGGCTTCGTCAATTTCGCACGAGGCACGCGAGCCGAGTGCTCGACTCCAACAGTGCAGATCGTAGCTGCCCCCTCTCTGGGCGAGGACACCCCCGGCAAGCGAGCTGGGAAGGAAATTACTGAGGAGGGTCGGGGGTGCGAGCTTCCCAGGCGTGAAACTCTTCCCAGGCTCGGCAGGCCGAGGCCGGTTCGGCGAGCTGGGCTCGCGAGACTCGCCAGCTCGCCCATTAGCGGGAGGCAGCCCCTTCAGCGAGTTGGTCTCTTCAGCTCCAGTCCCAGAAGGGTTCAAGGAACCCGAGATGTCCTACTACACCGGGAAGTGAGACCCGGTCCAACACGTCCAGTGGTTTGAGGATGTGGTCTCGATCCGGCAGATGTCAGATGGGTTCAAATGCTGACTCTTCTCCATCACCCTCAAGGAGAAGGCGAGGGAGTGGTTCCATCAGCTGCCGGCCAGCTCCATCTACTGTTTCGAGGACCTGCGCCGGGGGTTCATGCTGAGGTTCACTACCTCGAAGAGGGGGAAGAAGGAGTCGGAGTCCCTGTTCCACATCAAGAAGGGAGTGAACGAGACACTGGGGAGCTACGTAGACCGGTTCCAGGAGGAGTTAACCTAAGTCCAGGAGATGTCGGGCAATAGTTTGATGATGGCTTTCACCCTGGGCCTGTAGTAGGGTTTCTTCAAGATGGAGTTGAATAGGATACCCCCCCCTCTCCTACGAGGAGTTGATGGAGAGGGCAACGAGAGAAGTTGACGGGGAGGCGTCAAACCTGTAGTTTGCCCAAAAGCTGGCCAGGTGGTCCACGGAGGAGGAGAAGGAGCCAAAAGGAGGAAGAGGATAGGAGGAGAGGAGAGCCCCGACCGAGGGAGCAGAGGCAACTCTAGGGGCAACAGCAGCCCAGGTGGGGGCATCAGGAGCCTAATCGTCAGCTGGGCTGGAGGCCCGAGTGGCAAGGGCAGGGGCCACATAGAGGGTACCAAGGAAGGGACCGCCACTAGGGGGGTCAAGATCAATTCCACCCCCGAGTTGGAGGAGGGAGCAGAGGCCTCCTCTCCACAATCAAGAAGAGGCTATGGCCATAGCCATAGGGGAGAGGAGGAGAGCAACCAGGAGGAGTAGGAGAGAAGTTAGGTTGGAGTTACCCTACTGAGACTTCCATCAAGAGGAAGGGCACGCCACCGCCACGTAACCGGATTTCCTTGAAATGAGGGGAAACAGGGAGCAGCAGCAGCAGCTGCAGTGGCGTCAGGAAGTGAGTCTCGAGGAGGTCCTGCCTCGGGAGGAGGAGGATCGTTGCGATGACCGGGTGGATGTTGGGACCCGAGGGGGTAACAAAGTGATCCACGGGGTGGGGGGGTGGGGTGAGGGAGGAAGCTTCCCGGAAGGAGAGTCTCCACACCATGTATCGCCGGATCGTTGCCTCCACATCCTAAACCCCACCCCCAGAAGAGAGGATCACCTTCTGCAGGTGCGATATGGCGGATCATGAGGATCCTCTTTACGATGCGATGTTCATCCAGACAACCATCGAAAATTTTACCGTCTCCAGGATCCTCGTCGACAACGGAAGCTCCGTCAACATCATCTTTAAGAAGGCATTTGATGCGATGAAGGTGGAGGCGAAGAGGGTGCTGGCCTCGGATGGGCCCCTGTTCGGATTTTCTAGGGAGTGGAAGTAAGTGGAGGGAGGAGTAGGCCTCCATGTCACCCTTGGGGGGGGGGAAGTCCAAGAACTGCAGTTTTGTTATCGTGGATACCCCCAGCAGCTACAATGCCATCTTCAGGAGGCCCCTCATCAGTGCCTTCCACTGCGTCCCCTCATCATTCCATCGATGCTTGAAGTTCAATGCAGAGGGGATTCTGGTCAGTGTCAGGGGGCACCCCAAAGTGCCGCGGGAATGCTACGTCACCGCCGTGAACTCCATTTCTTGGAAGGAGGTAGCCAAGGAGATGGAGCGAAGGATGGAGAAGGTAGAGCAGGAAGCTGGCAGGGAGGAGCTGGTGGAGGAGAGCTGCATCGGGGTAGAGGCAGCAGGAAGATATCGGGAGGAGTTGGCCGAGGCGATGGCCGTGGAAGAAGAGGTCGAGGCGGAGATCCTCATCCGAGAGGAGAGGGATGTTGAAGAATGGGGAGAGGAGTCCAGGTTGGAGGCTGCGAAAGAGGTGGTGGAGCTGGAGGTCCTCACCCGAGAAGGCAAGGTGGAGAAGGTCCGCGTCAGCGGAGGGCTACCCTCGGAGGCTCAGGGCAGGATGCTGGAGTGCATCCAAAGGAATGTGGACATCTTCGCATGGAGCACCACAGAGATGTCGGGGGTTGACGCGGATGTGGCTTTCCACCGCCTCAACTTGGACCCGGGAACACGCCCCGTCCAACAAAAGAAGAGGTCCACCGCGGACAAGCTGGCAGAGCCAATCAGGGAGGAGGTGGTGAAACTTCTCAAGGCCGTATTCATATCCGAGATCCAATACCCCGGCTGGGTCTCAAATGTAGTCATGGTGAAAAAAGGGGACGGCCGGTGGCGTATTTGTATCGACTTCTCCTTGCTTAATAAATCTTGTTCTTAGGACTGTTATCCATTTCCTCAGATCGATGCACTGGTTGACTCAGCCGTTGGTTTTTTTGTAATGCGTTTTCTAGATGCATTTTCAGGTTATCATCAAATCAGAATGTATCCCCTGAACTTCAAGGATGTCTCGTTCATCATGGGATATGGATGCTACTGTTACAATATGATGCCCTTCGGGCTAAAGAATGCATGAGCGACCTACCAGAAGATGATGGATAGGGTCTTCAAAGAACAAAGGGGGAGGAACTTAGAGGTGTACGTAGATGATCTCATGATCAAGAGTTAGGATGTGGACTCTCACCTCCAGGACCTGGAAGAGTCCTTTGCCACCCTGCGCAAGTACAAGATGCAGTTTAACTACCAGAAGTGTGTCTTCGGGGCTAGCAGAGGAAATTTCTTGGGACACCTCCTCACACCTTCAGGTGTCGAGCCAAATCCCGATAAGGTCAAGGCTATCATGGAGCTGGGGTCGCCGCGGAACACCAAGGAGGTGCAACGACTAACAGGGAAGCTGGCAGGGCTAAGTAGGTTCCTCTCCCGGGCTGGGGAGAAGTGCTCCCGCTTCTTTAAAACACTGAGGGGGGCGTGGGGGGGGGGGGGCGGGTAAAAAATTCGAGTGGACCATGGAGTGCGAGGAGGCATTCTAGGCCCTCAAGGTGCAATTGACTCAGGCCCCATTGCTCCAAGGGCCAAAGGAGTGGGGGGACCTGTTTTTGTTTCTTGGGGTCGGGGCGGAGGCCCTAAGCTCTGTCCTACTTCGTGAAGAGGGGAAGGAGCAGCTACCCATATATTATGTGAGCAGGGTCCTGAGGAAGGCTGAGCTCCTGTATCCGATTTTGGAGAAGCTGGCCTTCGCCCTGGTCATCTCAGCCCAAAGGCTGCGACCCTATTTCCAGGAACACTCAATCTGAGTGGTGACTGACCATCCCCTCCGCAACATCTTTGAGGGGGTGGAGCATTCTGGAAGGCTGGCAAAGTGGTCGGTGGAGTTTAGTGAGTTCAACGTTTCCTTTGTCCCCCGCCTCTCGATAAAAACTTAAGCAATGGCCGACTTCTTGGACGATTATGTGGTTGAGGTGGCGGAGGAAGAGCTCACTCGTCCGACTCCTTCGAAGGTGAAGGTGGATGGCGCCTCGAGGAAGCACTCCCTAGGAGTGGGAGTGATCTTGGAGAGTCCGTAGGGGACTAGAATTGAGCAGGCGGTGGTGGTGCACTTTCCCATCACCAACAATCAGTCCGAGTATGAGGCTGTGATAGCAGGGCTATGCTTGGCCAGGGAGCTGGGGGTGTTGGATGTGGAGGTCCTTACTGACTCCATGGTAGTAGTTTCCCAGATCAATGGGGAGTTCGAGGCGAGAGAGCCTACCCTGCGCTATATTTAGCCAAAGTAAAGGGGGTCATTGGCACATTCTAAACTTTTTTCCATCCAGCATGGGCCCCGGGAGGAGAATGAGCAGGCCGATCAGCTAGCGAAGCATGGTCCCCGGGTGGGGGGTACCATGACCGACTTGTTCCGCCCTTCCATCAAAGAGGGGGAGCTTATAGAGATAGACCAGCGGCCTTCATGGATGGATTCGGTCGTAACTTTCCTTTCCACAGGAGAGTATCCGGAGGGGTAGACAAGAAGAAGCTCAGTCACAAGTCGGTGTACTACCTCCTCCAGGACGAGCAGTTGTACAGAAAGACTCTCTCGGGGATGTTGGCTAGATGCATGGCCGAGGGGGAAGTATAAAGAATCTTAGAAGAAGTCCACTCTGGGGAGTGTGGAAGTCAACCAGATCAGTGACTCAAGATTACCACAGCCCCCTGTCCCTTTGCCATGTCGATAATGGATTTGGTTAGACCGTTCCCCCAGGCCAGTGGGCAGAGAAGGTTCCTGTTGGTAATGATCGATTATTTCTCCAAGTGGTTGGAGGTAAAGGCTCTGGCCAAGGTGACTTCCCAGGTCATCAAGAACTTCGTTTGGGGGGAGATCATCTGCCGCCACGGGTATCTCCAGGCAATAGTCACAAACAATGGGCCCCAGTTCGCCAGCGCGGAGTTTACCAGTTTCTACGAGCAGCTTGGGATCGACCTCAGGTTCGCCTCGGTCCACCACCCCAGGAGCAACGGGCTGGTGGAGACCGCGAACAAGATCATTGTCAACATCCTAAAAAAGAAAGTAGAAAATCTGAAGGGGAGCTGGGGGGAACAGCTTCCCGCGGTTCTCTGGGCCTTGAGGACCACCCCCAACACAGCCACAGGAGAGACCCCCTTCAAGCTCTCCCATTTGTGCGAGGCAGTGCTCCCAGTGGAGTTCGAAGTTAAAACGCCTCGAGTTGTTGCAGAAGGGGAAGGCAGGGAAGAATGACAGGCTGAGAACGAGGAAGAGCTGCGTCTCTCCCTTGACATGGTGGAAGAACTGCGGGACCTTTCTGCCATCCGAAAGGAAGAGGTGAAAAGAAGGATGGCCAAGTACTTTGACAAGCACGTCAGAGTCAAGCAATTTGTTGAGGAGGACTTGGTACTAAAGAAGGTGGATGCAGCAGGAAGGTCGGAAACCGTGGGGAAGCTCAACCCCAGTTGGGAAGGTCCATTCATTGTAAAAGAAGCTTTAAGATCAGGGGGGTATCGACTCCAAAATGTAGAGGGCGAGACCCTAAGTCTCACCTGGAGTGGTGACGACTTAAAACACTTTTTTCCTTGAAACTTGTAAGTGGTACTTTGATTTTTAATAAAAGTTCTTTAACATGATAATGTTGTCCCAATGTGTTTGCATGGAGAAGTGAAGTGTACTTGGACCCCGAGCAGATCCCGCTGCCAGCCTCTCACCTAGCTGGCAGGGCTGGAAGTCACTCGATGGTATCAGCCTTGTATCCCGAGAAGATCCCGCTGTCAGGCCCTCACCTAGCTGGCAGGGCTGGAAGTCACTCGTTGTCATCCTTAGACTTCGAGCAGATCCCGCTGTCCAGCTGTCACCTAGCTGGCAGGGCTGGAAGTCACTCGATGGTTTCGGCCTTGGTTCCCGAGCAGATCCCGCTGCCAGGCTCTCACCTAGCTGGCAGGGCTGGAAGTCACTCGGTGTCATCCTTCGACCTCAAGCAGATCCCACTGTCAGGCTCTCACCTAGCTGGCAGGGCTGGAAGTAACTAGATGGTACCAGCCATGGACCCCGAGCAGATCCCGCTGCCAGGCTCTCACCTAGCTGCCAGGGCTGGAAGTCACTCAGTGTTATCCTTAGACCCCGAACAGTTCCCGCTGTCGGTCTCTCACCTAGCTGGCAGGGCTGGAAGTCACTCGATGGTATCAACCTTGGACCCCGAGCAGATCCCGCTGTCAGGCTCTCACCTAGCTCGCAGGGCTGGAAGTCATTTGGTGTCATCCTTAGACCTCGAGCAGATCCCGCTGTCAGGCTCTCACCTAGCTGGCAGGGCTGGAAGTCACTCGATGGTATCCGCCTTGGATCCCGAGCAGATCCCGCTTCCAGGCTCTCACCTAGCTTGCAGGGTTGGAAGTCACTCGGTGTCATCCTTAGACCTCGAGAAGATCCCGCTGTTAGTCTCTCACCTAGCTGGCAGGGCTGGAAGTCACTTGATGGTACCAGCCTTAGAACCCGAGCAGATCCCGCTGCCAGGCTCTCACCTAGATGGCAAGGCTGGAAGTTACTCGGTATCATCCTTAGACCTCGAGCAGATCCCGCTGTCAGGCTCTCACCTAGCTGGAAGGGCTGGAAGTCACTCAATGGTACCAGCCTTGGACCCCGAGCAGATCACGCTACCAGGTTCTCACCTAGCTAGCAGGGCTGGAAGTCACTCGCTGTCATCATAATACCTCAAGCAGATCCCGCTGTCAGGCTCTCACCTAGCTGGCAGGGGTGGAAGTCACTCGATGGTATCAGCCTTGGACCCCGAGCAGATCCCGCTGCCAGGCTCTCACCTAGCTGGCAGGGCTGGAAGTCACTCGGTGTCATCCTTAGACCTCTAGCAGATCCCGCTGTCAGGCTCTCATCTAGCTGGGAGGGCTGGAAGTCACTCGATGGCACTAGCCTTGGACCTTGAGCAGATCCCGCTGCCATGCTCTCACCTAGCTGGCATGGAAGGAAGTCACTCGGTGTCATCCTCAGACCTCGAGCAGATCCCACTGTCAGGCTCTCACCTAGCTGGCAGGGCTGGAAGTCACTCGATGGTACCAGCCTTGGACCCCAAGCAGATCCCGCTGCGAGGCTCCCACCTAGCTGGAAGGGCTGGAGGTCACTCAGTGTCATCCTTAGACCTCGAGCAGATCCCGCTATCAGGCTCTCACCTAGCTGGTAGGGTAGGAAGTCACTTGATGGTGTCAGTCTTGGACCCCGAGCAGATCCCGCTGTCAGGCTCTCACCTAACTGATAGGGCTGGAGGTCACCCAGGGAAGTCCTGCACCCCCCAGGTAGTGCCTAACAAACTTGTCCCTGCTAAGATTAAGAGGAGAGCTCGACATGGGTGAGTTCGGGCTCGCTAATTTAGCTCGACCTCGGCAGAAGGGTGACGAGCCAGGACCTTAGACCTTGCTAAGGGGAGGTGGATCCCGTCGAGATGCCTCGCCCATACTTTGTTTTTTACTTGGAAAAATTTAGTGAATTTGGTTTTCAGATGATAAGATCATGGGCAGCCCGCGAGCGAGCTTTGGCGAGGCATGAGAATTGCCGAACTCTCAAGATATGCTCTCATGGGAGAGTCCTAACGATTATCCTACTCGCAGTACCTATCTATGCAAGGTCGCTGGGGAGAGTACTCGCAGACAAACAAGACACGTCAGAGAAATCCAGCAAAAGAAAATATATGTATAATGACATTACTATAATGGACAAAAGGTATCTAAAATATTCTTTCATTAAGTAAAAATATTTACAGGTTGAGCTCGCCTCGGCGAGACTACAGGTTATGTACATTCAGACCTTGCCGCCCCGGCCAGATTGGTGGCCCTCCCCTCCTTCACCTGACAGATCCTGGAAGCCCTTCGCAAACAACTCGTCTAGACTGTATTCCTTTTCGCTGGGAGGCGTCGCCGGGAACAGGCTTGACATCAGGTCCCGGGCCGAAATCTCCTCGCATCCCTCCAACAGCACTCCAGTGTCCATCATCTGGAGGGTACATTAGGCAGTCTGGATGGAGTTGATCTGCAACCTCTCGGCAAGGTCGGCATCGCCAAAGATCGTCGGCCTCTTGTAGGGGAGGGTAGGATTGGCGCCGCTGGGCGGGAAGAAAATCTCTGCCTGACGGCGGACCTCGCGGCTAAGGTTTTGGTTCTCATCCTATAGCTTCGCATTCGCCCCCTCAAGCTCGGCAATCCGGGCACGCAGCTGCCCGATCTCCTCCCCCTGCTCGACATTGCGAGCCTGCAACTCTCCAGCGGCCTTGGCATCCTGATAGAAGAAAAAGTTCGTTAGTGACAACGCCAAATATTTCAAGTAAAAGGGAGGAGAAGCCTAATACTCACCAATCCGCCGGCGGACTGGGCGAGAAGACCCTCCGCGATGCCGAGCAGCCTCATCTAGTCGGCGACCTTTCCCTTGGCAACGTCGCGGGCCTGCTCTGCTTTTTGCAGTTGATTGCTACGGCCGAAGCTGCGGCGGACCAACATGTGATGAAGCTCCATGGCCCGCAGGTGGGCCTGCAGGCCCTCATGGTTGAGTTGCCCCAGGGTCATGTTCTTGTAGGCCTCGGCATCCTCCCGGCCATAGAGGCCGAAGCCGAGGGCATAAGCGTGACCGGTGGAGGGCTCGCGGTAATGCCAGGAATGGTGCAGGGTGGAGATGGAAACCCGGTGGGCCAGCTCGTCCTACTACACCATGGGATCGCCCACCGAGTCTTTACACCTCCCCCCAAAGCTGAAGAGGGGATGAAGTTTCGGCGCCCCGCGTTCGCTAGCCGCCCTCTTTATCGAAGGAGGTGGGGAGATCGCCATAAGGGGAACATGAGCCTCGCCGCCCTTCTTCCCCTTGCTGATGATCTCCTTCAACGGGTTCTCCGGCGATGCGTCGGGGATGGTCTCGGGTGAGCTTATGTACGTGGGGCTGGATTGATGTTGTTTCCCCCGTGGAGCGAGCATGACTTTCTTCATCTTTTTTAGTAATTGCTTGAGGTGTGGTGGGTTCGACCCCGCATCCTTAGAATGACTCTTGCTAGAAGAGGGTTGGGAGAAGGCCGCCTCATCTCGGCAGGCCGCCGCCGCCGCCTTCTCGCGAGCAAGGGGGTCCGGGTACAACCCCGAGTCCGCAAACAACGTGTTTACGGGAATTAGCCGCTCCCCTGCAAGAAAAAACTTGGAAACAGTTAGAAGATTTTCAACAGCAATATGGCGAGATCGGCAACCTGGCGAGCTCGGCAATGTGGAGAGAATAATACCTTCGCCGGGTAGGACGGGAAGAAGTGCGTCGAGGCCCCTTCGCAGGAAGGCGACCTCGAAGTCATTGTGGAGGAAAAACTTATGGAGGTCGGCATCGTTGCCGGACACGGCCGGGGGGCGGTGGACCTCCTCTCCCTTCTGCTATGGCGAGTACGGGATCTTACCGACATCACCCTTGATAAAGGACATCATGTTCATCCAGTTTTGGTGCTTGTTTGAGATCTCACAAACTTTGATCAGCGAGCCGCCGAAGTAGGTGACCCCATCCGGCATCGCCTTATAAGAGAAGAGTTCCCTGAATACTATCAGGTTAGACTCAATCCTCTCTCGCCGGATGTAGCTCGCGAATGCCACCATCATAGCGATGGCGTTGGAGTTCAGCTACGCGGGCACCGCGCCATAATACTTCAGAATCTGCCGGATTTCCGGCCAGAGGTGGAGGCGCAACCCCACCTCAAAGTGAGAGATGGGGAAGGCGAGCTCGTCGTCATAAAAGGTATTGATGGCTTCCCCCTGCCTCGACCGGCGCGCCTCGAAGCCCGGCGGAACGTGGTCGCCAACAAATTCTACGAGTTCCTCTTCGGTCGTATTCCCCTCGAAGAAGCAGTAATCAGTGAAGTGCTGGGCGCACTTGGTGCGGCCATCAGTGTTGGGGTTGGTCTTGCCCATGCTCGCGAGAGAACGCGGAGCGCGAGTAGACAAGAAGAAAACTGCAGGAAGAGAGAGAGAAAGAGTAAGCAGTAAAAGCAGCAGTACGAGGGTTGGTGGGGGGGGGGCTATTTATAGAAAAAGTAATCAGAGGGTCAAACTGTCCAATCGGCCCAGCTCGGCAACCCCCAGCTCGCCAACTTCTGGCGCGTTCCAACCAAGGCAAAGTCAAATAAAAAGCAATATATTATTATGAATACCGCATGTCTAAGAATGTTTGTTATTTATTACAAAGACCAAGTGCAGGAATATGAAATTAGGGCGCGCGGGCAGGGGGTAGACCAGGAGGCGAGTACCAGTCTTCTCGACAAAAGAGCCTCCCTTTATCTACCCCGGTCTCGCACCTCCCATCCCCCAGACTGCCGCGTGCGGAGTAGCTCGCGTATCCTCCCCGAGTTCCTCTGCGCCACTGAGAGGCCGTCGTCTATCTCATCCAGAAGCCGGGAAGGGGACATCAGCTTGCCAGCCTGGCCGCTTCCTACCCCGTCAGCAAGACGCGCATAGTCGCGTTGTAACGCCTCGTTGACCCCCTGCACCTTGTGCAGCCCACACACCAGTTTCTTTAAAATCTTGACCTCCATCCTCGCTAGCTCGCCTTGATCCACTTCGGGGCCCAGGTAAGAGTCCAGCGAGCTTGGGGGAGGGGAGGGTAGAGTAATGGGCTGCCCGCGAAGATTCCTCGGCAGAGGATTGGCTGGGGGGAACTGTTGAGGCAAACATCCGCAAAAGGAGGTATGCATGAAAATAACATGAAGCAGGAATCCGGGCAAAATCTACCTGACGAGCTCGGCAACTCGAAGGAGATGAGGGGAGGGATAAACCTCTGATCCTTCTCGCGACCTGGGCCGCGCGTCCCTGGTGAGAGAAGCTCGAATCCCAGGATGGGGATGGTTTCCAAACCCGCCCGCGTGCTCATGATAGCTTGCTGGGGAGAGCGGGCGCGCACCGACGAGCTCGGCCTTTGTGAGCTCACCCCCAAGGTCCCAAAGGGAGGAGACGGGTCCCAGGGACGGTTCTCCGGAGTCGTGAATCGCGAGTCCCCCAGAGTGGTATTGGCTCGCGGGATGGTGTCTCGCGGCGCAGTGTCCTCCGTGCCGTCAGGGTGGAAGTCTGGGCCGTCGCAGACCTCGACAATATTCCTCCTCTTTTCAGGAGCAGGCAAAGTGGAGGAGCCGGTCTCGTGCTCCTAAGTGGTCCTCAGGTCGTCATAGATGGGCTCGGTCGCCTAAGGGAATGTTTTCATCTTCTTGGAGTTAGGCTCGGTAGAGCCACCCTGCGACACGGCAGCTGGGACCGCTGTCAGGGAGGCTACGTGAGCAGCTGAGGTCTGGCGGGCGTGCATAAGCCGCTCTTGAATCTCCTTGGGGATTGGCATCTTTTCAGGATTAGAACAAAGGGAATGGCAAGAGTTAGGCAGGTATGCAGATGCATATATATAGCCACAGGTGGACCCCACCCGAAGATTCCCTTCAGTCCACCCCACACTTGCCGAACACTTGGGGTTGGATGTTTCTTTCCGAGCTTTGTCAAGCTCAAAAAGAGCGGGGATTATGTACAACCCCGTGTCCGGCGAGCGGGGTGAACCAGGAACCAGGCAGGCCGGCTCAGATTACCAAGGCCACAGGCGAGCTCGGTAGAGAAACCCATGCCCGAGCTCGGCATTCGTTGACCGTGAGCTCGGCATTCGCCGAGTTAAGCCAAGATTCGTTGAGCTGAGGTCGACTGACGACGGCCGACCGATAGGCTAGCTCGCCATGCCAACTCGCACACGCGCAAAGGATCTCGACAACAACAGGCGAGCAGGATCCGCCGAGGTTGCCAGGCTCCCCAGTTCGCCTAGATCTACGAGGTACTTTTTACTGTTTTGCACCCGCCGGTATGCCCATAGCCCTTCACAACAGCGGAGTTTGGATGTTGGCAGACCAAACAAGGGGTGTTTTTGTAACTTCTGGTCAGTTCAGCTTTGTTATTGGTAGTTCAGATTCTGAAAACTATAAATAGGACCCAAGGGGTACCCTAGAAAGAGAGGCTTCCTGTGCTCTCTTGCTCTAGTTTTGAAGTGCTTTCTGGAGGTACGTTAGCTCGGCCTTTGGCTAAGGAGGGGAAGCGGTCTTAGATCTTCCGGGTGTGTGGTGGGTCCTCCCCGCCGAGCCCTTGGGTCAGTTCTCCATTATTTCTTTTGTTGTTTTGCCTGCTGGAGTGAAGTAGGTGCGCGATAACCCCTTCCCCAATGGTGAACTCCATAGGAGACCAAATTTCGGTTTTAACACCAGCCAAATGAGTGCCCTGGTCAAACCAGGTACCCAAATTGGTTCAAATCAATTTAGAAATAAAGTAGACCCATAGGGCTACAAATCATGTGTTGACCATTTTCTCTGAATTAGCATCTAGGTATTTTTAATAATTTAAAACATTAAATACATTATGTGTGACAAAGATGAAATGATCATACATCATAACCTATAGTTTAATTTTATTCTTACACGAATCTGGGCGCATATTTGGACGGTATCCCATCATTTTCCCCATGCACCAATGACCAGGATTGACCCTTCCTGGTCCATTTTTAAACTGCTGCCGCCAGCCACCCAGCCACCACCCTGGCCAGCCACCGCCACCACCACCTCCGTTGAGGTGGTGGCTGTCGCTAGGCGGCGGCACAGCCGCTGGAGGGGCTTTTTCCGGCGATCCCAACAAAGTGAAAAAAATGTGGAAAACCAGGAAATTTCCAACTTTGATCAGGCTCAACTGAGCCTGGTTCCCTTTCTAAATGAATCCTATGATCTACCCATGGAAGAAGGAGTGGAGGAGGACCAGAACCGTGGCCTGAGAACTCGTGTTGTGCCTCCTCGCCATTTCTGACCACCAAGCTTCAGCTCCTCTGCAACCTCCACACCAACCTCTCTATAACTGGGATCTGATCGGGGGAAACTCTTCCCCTTAACCTGGTGAAGGTCTCTAATGAACGAATTGGGGAAAGGAGGTTTGTAACTCCCCAATTATTCATGACACCATTAAAGCCATTAATGGTGATTTTCGGTTTTACCAAATTTGAGATGCTGAGCCTCCCCACTGGCCGGCCACCTCGTGAAAACTCCTCCCCTGCCTCCAAAGGGTTAAAGCCCCATCAAAAGGGGGAGTTATGGGGCCTCCATGGCCATGATGGCAATTTAGATCCTCTTTCTCTCTCTTCCAGGTTTGGGTAACTCCCTCTTTCTCTCTCCTAGTCACCCATTTCTGAATTTGGTTGGCCCAAAATGCGTCTCACCACCTCTTAGACCAATGGGCCACACATGCCTAGGGCTAGCCCACTTGGATTGGGCTTCAGTTAGCCATTTATGTAGTTTGATTATTTTGACCCAAGGGTTGACTTTGGTCAAATTTGCCACTAGGGCTGACCCCAATGGGTCCTTGATGACCCATGGACCTCCTCTAAAGTCTAGAAGTACTTGGGTAGGGTTAGCTTGCACAATGTAGGTCACTTACCCCTTAGTTAGGGCACTTTGACCTATTTATGGCTAAGGTTGACTTGGGTCAACTTAGGCTCTGGAGTTGACCCCAATGGGTCCTAGGTGACCCATTGACCTCTCATTAGGGTTAGGAGGACATGAGTGGGATCCACTTGGCTAAGGGAAGGTCAGTTGACCCTATGTAGGTCAGTTTGACCCACTTAGGGTTAAAATTGACTTTGGTAAACTTAACCACTTTGACTGCCCTTCATGGGTCCTTAGTGACCCATTGATACCCACATTAGCTCTAGGAAGACCCTGGTACGGTTGGTTGGGTTATATTATGGCATACTGCCCTTAGTTAGGGCACCTTGCCCAATTTAGGCCTAGGGTGGTTCTAGGTCAACTTGACCACCCTGGGTCGACTCCAATGGACCCTTAGGGCTCTAATGAACCTCACAATGGATTGGTGAGACCATGGTGAGGTCTTGGAGTCTTGGTGAAGCCCCATGATCATCTTAAACTAGGGTTTAGAAATCTACTGTTTGCATACCATAGTGATCTCACCTACATTCCTAGCTTCACTTGGCCTTCTTGGGCTTCCTAAGATTTTGTCATGACCTAGTCATGACAAAACCACTCCTAGTGGTCTAGTTGTTTGAGGGATGTTACAGCTGAAAGGAAGAATAGAACCCTAATTGAATCTACATGCACATTACTTGCAGATGCTCATTTGCCCCTATCCTTTTGGGTAGAGGCTGTGAGCACAACAAATTATGTACTGAATAATATTATTATACACAAGCTTAAGAATAAGACTCCTTATGAGATACTTAAAGGAAAGAAACCTAAAGTAGACTATTTTAAAATTTTTGGATGCTTATGTTACATTCACAACAACAATAATAAACACATTAGAAAATTTGAAGCCAAGGCTGAAATGAGAATTTTTCTTAGATATTCCCAAGTAAGGCTTGTAGGGACTTTAATAAATCTACCATGAAAATTGAAGAATCTATACATATTTCAATTGATGAAACTAACATGTTTTACAAGGAGAAAGAAATTTCTACCGGTAACTCTTTGCAGGAACCAGATTTGTGTGAGAAGCTGAATAAATTAACCCTCACCAATGAGGCTGCTAGCCATCCTTCTCCATAAATTGCTGAAGACAATGAAGCTGAAGACAGTGAAGATGAGGACACTGAAAACAGTGAAGAGCCAACAACAGCTACCATAATTCCACAAGAGGAATTTATTCCCCAAGTTGTTGCTCAACCAACTCCGCCTACTGAATTTGTCACACTTAGAGATCACCCTGTATCTCAAGTGATTGGAGACATTTCAGTTGGTGTGCAGATCAGGCATCAACTCAAACAAGAATTGATGCATGCTTGCTTCATATCTCAAATTGAGCCCCAATCCATCAAAGATGCTGAGCAAGATGCACACTGGATTATTGCAATGCAAGAGGTGCTCAACTAATTTGAGAGATGCAGAGTTTGGGATTTAGTTCCAAGACCAAAAGACTACCGAGTCATTGGAACTAAATCGGTATTTAGAAACAAACTAGATTCCCAAGGTATTATAATAAGGAATAAGGCAAGGCTGGTTCCTCAGGCTATAGGCAAGAGGAAGGGATTGACTATGACCAGACATTTGCACCTGTTGTAAGGCTGGAAGCAATCATAATCTTCCTTGCATATGCTGCCTACAAAATGTTCAAAGTGCACCATGGATATCAAGAGTGCTTTCTTGAATGGTGAACTTATAGAAGAAGTTTATGTGGTGCAACCACCAGATTTTATCTCTCCAACTCATCCCTCATATGTCTTTAAATTGCATAAAGCTCTATATGGTTTAAAGCAAGCTCCAAGAGCTTGGTATGAAACCTTAGCTAGCTTTCTTCTAGAGCATAAGTTTTCTAGGGGCATTGTAGATAGGACATTATTCACTAGACACCATAAGGATCAAATCTTATTAGTACAAATATATGAGGATGACATTTTTTTTGGGTCTACAGATTCCAAACTATGCAAGAGGTTCTCTGACCTCATGTATTCAAAGTTTGAAATGAGTAGCATGAGTGAGCTTTCTTATTTCCTTGGTCTCAAAGTGAAGCAGCTACCTGATGGCATCTTTATATCCAAATCTAAGTATGTTAAGGATCTAATCAAAAAGTTTGGGATGTCAGATGCCTCAGCCAAGAAAACACCTATGACTATAATGTTGTAATTGACTCTGATAAACATGGGAAACCTGTTGATCCGAAATTATATAAGGCCATTGTCGGGTCCCTGTTATATCTTACAGCAAGTATACCAGACATAATGTTTGATACATGTCTTTGTGCTAGGTTCCAGGTGAACCCTAAAGAATCTCACCTTATTTTCTTAAAAAGTATTTTAAGATATATAAAGAGTTGTCCTAGTCTAGGACTCTGGTATCCAACTGAGTTAGATTTTGAGTTGACTGGATACTCAGATACTGAATTTGCTGGATGTAGGGTAGATAAAAAAAGTACCTCAGGGACATGCCAGCTCCTTGGTATGAGATTAGTGCCTTGGTTTTGCAAAAAGCAGTCATCTGTGTCTACATCAACTGCTGAAGCAAAATACATAGTAGCTGGCAGTTGTTGTTCCAAGATGTTGTGGCTTCAGAACCAACTCCTAGATTATGGGTTCAACTAAAATAATTCAACTTTACTATGTGACAACACAAGTGCAATTTCTGTTGCACAAAATATAGTGCAACATAGTAGGACTAAGCACATTGACATTACACAACATTTTATTAGAGAGTGTGTGAAGAAAAATAAAATTAAGCTTGTCTACATCTACACTGATTTGCAAAGAGCAGATACCATCACCAAACCCTTGGATGAAAGAAACTATCTGTTCTTTATAGGTCAGCTTAGTATGATCAATGGAGAGGCCTTAATTTAAATCTCTTTCTGCGGTCAAAGAATCTTCCTCAATTCGTCGAATGGAGATCGACGAACTGCGAAGATTTCTAGAGAAATTCATCGAACTGAGATCGACGAACTCTCTGTGTGTGAAGTTATTTTTGTTGAACGAAGATCGACGACATTGCTTCAGAAAATTTTCATCGATCTGAACTCGACGAAATGTTTTCACTTCTTCTGATTGAGATCGATGAATTCTTTTGTCAATATAATATTTCGTCAAACCCAGATCAAAGAATTTTTACTTTTCGTCGGACGGAGTCTGCTGCTTCATATTCTGAAAACCATATATCAAGCTTTTCTTCGAGCTCCGTCCCGCTCTTTCTGTTCCCTTACACTTGATCTCTTTATTTTTTTCTTGCAGGCAAACTAAGGGCGATTCCGGCAAACACCCTTGCTGCAATGAAGTTCGACAAAGGATTTGATGTAGATTTTGATTCGTTTTCACATATTGATCAGATTTTCATCGACATCCACCAATTATGCGAAGAACAAAAACTGAAGCAGTTCATGACTACCCGCATCAAGATATCAGCCAATGAAATAAGGGAATGGGTTTTCTCTACAACGTCACATGATGCCAATACAATGATAGGCACTATCAGCGGAACTCAGGTTATTTTGTCTCCTACAGTTCTTACTGAAATATTTGATTTATCTACCGGAGAAGATGACATAGAGATAGATATTGAAGAATATGAGAGTATGCTGAATACTATGGGGTACACAGAAGAAAACCCCAATAAACTGTTGAAAAACAATCTGTCTGCCCAATATAAGTTTTTGGCAGACATAGTCGGCAAAGTGTTGCTGGGCAAACATACCGCACACGATTACATCACCAGGCAACAGTTCCTTGTGATGTGTGCTCTGGTTAACAAGAAACAGATTAACTGGGGACATATATTGTTTGAATTAATAAAGAAGAAAAACACAAAGAAGGAAGTGTGTTTTGGAAGGATTCTGGGAATCTTTCTTCAAGAGATGGCTCCTGAACTACTGGTCTCCACGACAGTGTTCATTAATGCCTCGAAGAGGCTTACCTCTACCCTTTTTGGCAGATGGTAGAGTACAATCACAAGGACATCCAAGGCTTCTTCCTCTTCCCGGACTTCTGAGGGCAACAGGACAATGACAGCTGCTCCTCCACCTCCATAAGAAATTCCTCCCTCCACCAGAATTCCTTCACCTCCTCCTCAACAACCACCACAACAACCATCTTCTTATCCAGTTCATACTCCACCAACTCAACAACAACATCAACCCTCACCAGTTCCATCTCCAGAGCATACCACACCACCTCTATCTCCACCTCCACATTCTCCAACTCCTCCACTTAATATATATAAAATCAATATCTCTGAAATACCATCTACCTCAATTCAGGAACAATCTTTCAACCTACTGTCTCCTCAACCATCTCCACATCATTCTCCAATTTCGGAACCCATCTCCTTCCCCACAACCACAGTCCAACCTTCTACCACTGCAACTCCTTCTACCACTAATATCCCTTCAATCATCCACACTGACATTCCCTCTATTGCTCCAGACTACACACGTACATATTTTTCCAATGCATTCTCTGTATGTTAAAACTGTGGACATCACACTCCTTACTCCTCCTCTGCTCTAGAACCCCTCTATCTAAAATTTTTTGATATAGCTAAAGACCTTCTAGCATTTATTTCTCCTCCTCTT
Source organism: Platanthera guangdongensis (assembly GCA_039583875.1). Lineage (NCBI taxonomy): Eukaryota > Viridiplantae > Streptophyta > Magnoliopsida > Asparagales > Orchidaceae > Platanthera > Platanthera guangdongensis. The sequence goes on from CM077152.1 coordinate 151,060,852, forward strand.
GAGAAGCTTATAACTGTTGCTATATATCCTCTCTCTGATTCAATCCCCTCTCTATCTTCCAGAGTTGATGCTCTGTCCTTTTTCCCTTCTTTTGGAGGACTGGCTTCAGGACCCCCTGAACCCAGTTAGGGGGAGATGTTCTGTAAAGAAGTTCCAGTTCCCCGCTATACAGCAGCAGCAACAATAGATTCGATGTTGTCAGATGATTCATAAGAAGCAGCCATTCCAACTGAAATAATTGACTTAATTGATTCTGAAACAGAGATGGATGACACGGTTATAGCAGAAATAAATACTATTGGTGATTATGTTATAAATCCCACAGTCAACCTAAATTCTTTACTAGATTTATTCAGTTTTGTTTATAGAGATATTCTACATAGTCTTTCTCATCAGCATTCTATGGCTATTGTACCATATACATCACCAATAAGCCCCACAGTTGCTAAGCAACTTAAGGCAAGTTTTGCAAGAATAGAGCCTACAAAAGTATCATCCTCTCCCAAGATATTCCAGCTCTTCCAAAACCTTCAGTGGCTCCTCTGGCTGAAAAACAAATTTCCCAAGACATTCTGAAGGCACTTGATGACCCCTATATGACAATCCTCATGGATCTTCTGATGATGAAGATGATGATGATTCTGATAATACTAAAGCTAAGGAGAAGATTGTTAAGAAGATAAAAGTTGCTCCAAAAGCTGCACCTAAGCTTAATCCCACTCATGATACTCCATGCTATATTCTACAGAATATCACTCCATATCCAGTGTTGCCAACATGAATGGGGCTTTCCAAGAATGAGCAGAAAGCCAGAAAAAAAAGTAGGAGGTACACTCCTCCTCCTCCTTCTCAAAGGAACTGTAGAGGTCCTCCTCCTCCTCCTCCTACTGCTGGTGCTTCAGGTAACATTTCTTAGAGGTCTACTCCATATGCTTGAACATATTAAAGACAACCTTATAGAACCTAAAGATCACTTTGAAGCAGTCAGCATGGGTATTCCAGCAGCAGCAGACAGCAGTAGCAACAACAACAATAGCAAGACAATCAACACCAAGCTTCTAAAACTGGAAAAGCTGAAAGTCCAAAAAGGCCAGAATCACCCCCAATCCCCTTTATGGATCCTGAAATAGAAACTATCTCAAGAATGGCCAGATTTTAAGAGCTTGTTGGACTCTCTATGATTAATAAAGTTGAAGCTGAAGGCAGAGATCCTTCTCAATATTCCACTATGTAATCCTACAGAAAAGAAGAGTTGAAAAGGTATGATAAGGCTAACAAATCTTTCAATATAGATGCCTATATGAACATGCATCCAGAGGATGTTGCACCCACAGCTACATCTCACAACATAATTGGTGCTGCAGACATGACTATGTCGAAAAGAGGAGCAGCCAATCCTAATACAGAAATCAAGTTCACACAGCCTTCTGAGCAAGACAAAGCTGTCAAGGAAAAGCAGAAGAAGAAATGAACATCTTATTTAGTTTTGATTTTCTGAACTATATTTGTTTGAACTATCATAAAGCTTTTGATTATGTACGTATCTGCTGAATGATTTACATTTTCTGCCAGATATATTTATTTAGCTTTCTGTTCATTTTCTTTTTATATTGTTAGTGACCTCACCCAAATAAGGGGAGATTGTTGGATCCCTAGTTAGATTTGGGCTAAGTTCACTAATTAGGATATCTGACTCACAATATATAGCCAGGGTCATGTCTTTGTGTCCTAGAGTTTCGGCTGTCTTTATGTTCAACCTTATATGGACCAGCTAGCAGAAGACATCAGATTGACTCAAAACTTAGAAGAAATCAAGTTCAGCATATAAGTTTGACGTTCGTCGAGCTCAGCTCAACGATCGTCGATCGCTGATCGACAAACTCAGAGTTAATTCTCTGATTTGAGCTCGACGATATTCGAGCTTAGGTCGATGAAGTCTGGATTTCAACTTCAACACATTCTTTCCAGATTACTTTCGCTGAACTGAGCTCCACGAAGACAGATTATTAGCTCGATAAAATTGGAGCGCAGAATTGGCAAGTTATTCACAGAATGCAGTTCGCTGTGCTCAGGTTGACGAACTTGTTTCTCAGGTCGACGAATAGGATTTCTCAGCTCGACGAACTTGGATCTCAGGTCGACGAATAATGTTCTATGGTCGACGATTTCTTTTGCAGTTCCAGACTTAAAATTTTCCTCATTTTCTGTCCATATTTCATACATTATTTAGCCATAATTTCCTGAATAATTAATGCACATATTCTCTGAATATAGCCTTATTGGCAGCATTAATTATGGTTCTTATCATGTTAATTACTTGCTTATTTTATTGGGACAGTTGGGGAAACTCATTATAGACATTATTCTCCGGCCGATTTTCATTCTCCAGACAATCAACATTCAATATAGAGAATTCAAAATTCAAAGGAGAATTTCGACAAAGAATATATAAAAGAGATTTTTCCCTTTTCAGATATAGAGAATAAGACGACAATAAGATAACAGAACCAGAGAATACATAAACAACATTCAGAAATTCTCTGTGTAAAAAATACTTTGTTTTCTCCTTGATCTTACTGAAGAAGAAGAACAACAGTCACTATCAAGAGTCTTCTTCAACTTCAACTCGAGGAGCTTTCAAGGACAACAATCTCTGAATTAGTCAGAAGTTCTTGGATCATCTCTAGTCAAGGCTGAAGACCTACACCCTGCGCAAGGCTCCAAGTGATTCCGAAGGAGTCTTGACAACAACAATCCACTTGTCTTATCTATTGAATAGAGAAAGAGAAGACACCATCAAATCTCTCTCCCCCACTTGTTAAAGGGTTTATTAACTCCCTTCAAAAGTTTATTTTTGTTTTTGGGCACCTGATCAAAAGCTCAAAGGTGGCAGTCACCTGATCAAAAACCTGCTAGTGGATTCCTTCCAGGGTGGTAGAAGAATGGACATACCCAGGTTTGGGAACCACTATAAAATTTCTTGTTTTATCTGGTTGCCCCTTTTTCTTGTTGTTCTTGCTGTGGCTATGATAGACTAGTTTGTTGTGCTGTGGTAGATTAGATTAGATTATCTTTTCTTTCTTTTACTACTACTGGTATCACCTATTTTATTTACTCTGATAATATTTAAAAACAGCCAAAAGTTTTAAAATACTCTATTCACCCCCCTAGAGTAATCAGATCTAACCCCTATCTTTCAGTGGGGTCATGCACCTCCATCAGTACAATGCCTCATAAGAGGCCATGCCTATGCTAGACTGATAACTGTTGTTGTAGGAGAACTCAATTAGCGGCAATAGTCTCTCCCAGGGCTCCCCGCGGTCCAAAATGTATAGGCGCAGAAGATCCTCTTGTGTCCTATTGGTGCGCTCTATCTTCCCGTTTGTTTAAGGGTGGAAAGCTGTGTTAAAAGTCAAACAAGAGCCTAGGTAGGCCTGAACTGACCTCCACTTCTTAGATGTAAACCATCCATTCCAATCTGATACGATTGTCCTGGGCACTCTATGGTAGGGGACAAACCGCTCCACAAATCTCCGCACCAGATCACCGACAGGAGCATCCTTTCTAACTGGAATAAACTTGGCCTTCTTCATCAACTTGTCGACGATGACCCAAATCAAGTCATTCCCCGCATGAGATCGAGGCATCCCATGTATGAAATCCATGGCTATGTCCTCAAACTTCCACTCCGGCAGAGGAAGTGGCTGCAATAATCCGGTCGGACTCGTGCACTACGCTTTTACGAGCTAGCAACACTCGCAATGCATCACGAAGTATATAATATCCTTCTTCATGCCCTTCCAATACATCGTCCTCTTTAGATCTGCTGCCATCTTCGTGATCCCCGAGTGCACTGAATATCTGCTGCAGTGTGCCTCTGTCATGATAATTTCCAGAATTCGGCCTCTTGTCGGTATATAGACTCGGCCTCTAAAGCAAAGCAGCCCATCTCTCAGAGTGTAATCCCCTGTCGTGCCTTCTTCCAAGGCCCTAAATATCGGTTCCATCCTCGTATCCATCCTCTGCCTGTCCCTGATGCGATCCTGGATGTCATCGGTGGTACTCATCGACACCAGGTATTCCTTGTAAAGCTTCGGATTATCCTCGGATACTAGTGATATCTGCATCTCTTCCAACATCTGCACCAGTTCCATATCCATTAGCTATGGTCCTGCTCCTGGTGTGGTGGCTCTGTGGCTCATAGAGTCTGCTACCACATTGGCCTTTCTGGAATGATAGTGCATGGTATACTAGTAGTCTGACAAAAACTCAACCCAGCGACTCTATCGGATATTGAGCTCCTTCTATGTATCCATGTATTTCAAGTTCTTGTGATCCGACAAAATATCATCCATTAGGTTATAAATGCCAATCTGAATATTCATATATTTCTAGTTTTAGTTATGTGAAGAAAGAAGGACCCAAGGTAACCTAGGTCAATAATAGATAATCTGTTTCTTTGCATGTGAAAGGCTATCCCACCACAGAGCAATAGTGGTATTTGGATAGTGGTTATTCTAAACACATGACTGGAAAGAAGGACAATCTAATCGACTTCAACTCAAAGCTAGTACCAAATGTAATTTTTGGTGACTCCAATTTTGGCCAGACTGAAGGCTATGGAAAAGTCAAGATTTGAGCTGTCACCTTCAAGAAGGTTGCTTATGTAAATGGATTGAAGCATAATCTTAACTCCATAAGTTAATTTTGTGATGAAAGGTTTCAGGTATCCTTTAATAAAACTTCCTATATTATTACTTCTTTAGATAAACTTGTATTGACTGGCACTAGAGTTGTACAACCTCGGGCTCGCGAGTGGGCCTCAAGATGCGAACGGTAAAAACGGGCGAGAGGAACTAACGGGCTAGTGGGACCATGGGGTTCACTCGTAGGAGGTGAGATAGATGATCTCTACAATGGGCGAGACACCCCTTTTTGGAATGCGAGTAGGACTTTATCAGTGAGAGGGCCTCGTGGCGAAGGATGCCTGCGAGTCGACCAGGAGGGCTCGTCTCGCCGAGGGATGTTTCCCTACTTGCCATAAAGAGAGAGGGCCATTTTGACAATTCTATACCCATGGGGGATTTTACTCTTCTACCCCGGGTAATTTTTCCCCCTTTTCCCCTAGTGGTCTGCATATAACTCCTCAGAACAGTGGAGTTTGGCTGTTGGCAGACCCAAACATGGGTATTTTGGTAATTTCATGACAGCTCAGTGTGGTTATTTGCAGATCCAACTCAGAAAACTATAAATAGGCCCATAGTGGTTCTTCAGAAGCACTTTTTTCCGGGGACTTAAGACAGTTTTCCTGTGCTTTCTGAGGAGCTCCAAGCCCAGCTTTTGGCTTTGGAGGGGAAGCTCTCAGAGACCTTCCGGGTAAGTTGTGGGATCTACCTGCCGAGGCTTTGGGTCGGTTTCTTGTCCTTTACAACCAGTCAGAGGACAGATCTTGGGGCGAGTAGGTGTTGGATACACCCCTGAATTTCGAACTTTTGTCAAAGTCGATTTTGGCTTCAATAGTTCTGGTGCGGTGAGCGTGGAAGGTAGCTGATATAAGTAAGTTTTGAGTTTAGTCCGATGGCGGGAGGTGAAGTTGAAGGATATGGTTCAGGAGGTTCCCCCTCCTGGGGAGAGGAGGCGATAAGGAAGATGCTGGAGGACTTCAAGTGGGAGGACTTGCAGAATATCAGCTTGGACTTCTCGGCAAGGAGCAAGTGGGCAACACCTAAAGTCCCAATGGAGGCGGTCCTGCTCTTGGACGAGAACCCTCCAGGGCAGCACCGTAGGAAGGAGGTCCCGATGGAGGTTGGAGAGAGGGACGTGGCCTCACGAGAGCTCTTCCTAGGCCAGCGTCCCGGGGAGGATATTCCGGCAGAAGATGTCGAGCGGGATGCAGCTGTGCGAGAGCTCTTCCCTGGGCATGGTCTCATGGATCGGGCCAGCCTGCCGAGGCCACGAGACATGCCCTCTCGGCAGGCAGGAGGCGAGAGCCCTTTCAGCGAGCTCATCATCTCGGTCCCGGTGCCGGAGGGGTTCCGGGAGCCCGACATGTCCTACTACTCGGGGAAGGATGACCCTGTACATCATATACAGTGGTTTGAAGATGTCATTTCGATAAGGCAGATGACGGATGCCTTCAAGTGTCGGCTGTTTTCCATCACGTTGAAGGAGAAGGCACAGGACTGGTATCACCAGTTGCCAGCAAGTTCGATCTAACCATATGCTTGCCCTTTCGCATTCTCTCCATGGCACTGGTTTGGTTCACACACGAATCAATAGGACATTAGGTGAAGAAATGGGGCTTGGGTTTCGGTGAGGTAAAAAAAAGATAAACAGGAAGGCTATGCACCTAACCCAAATGAGCTAGTATAAAATGAATCCCTCTACTAAGCAAAATACACGCGGGTACACCACACCCCCAAACTTAACTTTTAACATATGGGTGTGTGCATCGCCTACTCCAAAAATACTCACATCTCAAATAGGATTTTCAATTTTACTTTTACTTTTCACTTTTTCACAATTAACATCATTTTTATTTATTTTTTTTAACTTTTCTTTTTCTTTTTCAAATTACTTTTCTTTTAACAATTTCAGCAAATAGAAGCTTTGGAGTACATCCACATATTTGCATGTAATAGCACCACATCAACACCCCAGCATGAAAAATGTAAAACTCTAAAGCTCAACTTGGGAGTGCGACTAGGATTGGCTTTGAGGCTTTGGTGAAATAATGGTGGAGCTGAATCAAAAGAATGGGTAGGCACAACGGGGCTAGTGAGGATAAGACGTTAGGAATGGTACAAAGCTCAACCGGGCCAAAATGATGGCCTACATCACGCTCATGCGAGTGAACTAACCTATAAACATGCTTAAAGAATAGCTTGGGGAAGTTCTTAGCCAACGAGAAAGACTATCCCTCCTCCCGACTCGAGCAATACGAACATAACGGCCGTTTACACACATCCCTAAGCTACCGTCGGATTCACACCAGATTCACCAACTTTTGAGTAGAATAAAAAGTATTTACGCAATTAGAAAAATATAAAACTAAAAGCATACAGAAAAATTAAATCTACTCCAATTTCTACACGAGATGAGAGCAGTTGACTAGGAGCACAGCAAGGTCAACATTTTACTCCGTCTCACAATCCTATGTCAGCACCATAATTTTCCCAAATCTAACGAAGAAATTAGTTTAACTCGCAGCATGCAAAAATATAAGCACGCGCTCATGTGGGTGCAGTGGTGTGTGATGCAATGAACTAATCAAAATATAACAATAAAAGCTTCTAGTATGCACAAGAGATGTGCACGTGCAATAGGTAACAGATCTCTCCCCCAGACTTAAGCTAAACTACACAGCAGATGATATAGAAATTAAAATCATAAAGAGCTAAGGGAAGACGTTACCCAATGCTCAGCCAGTGAGCATACCAGAAGCGGCGTGGAAACCAGAAGTAGGTCTGACATACGAAGAATCACAACACCGCCAATGCAATTTGCTATGAATACCTGCAGGGGTGAGCTCCGCAAAAACAAAACAAAAATATACAGACTATAAAGAAATACTATAATAAACTAGGCATTAAAAATAAAATGCAGAAAATGGAAGATAAGTACTAGGGTTATTGTCATCCCAGCACGACTTATACGGCTACGAAAATGTTCTAGCTAATGAGCCTATGAAAAGAAAATTGCACAGGTAAGTGTCCCAATATCCGTTTCGGTAATGGGTACTGATATGGCGATAGAACAGTTACCCCTCTACCTAAATAGTAATACCTGCCCAACATAGGTAGAGGAAATAGGAAATAAGAAAAGGAGGAGCACTGGTCATCGCTCATCTTGTCACAAAATAAATCCTTGCCTAGCAAGGTATCGTCTATCACAGGCCCGCAGGAGGCGATGGCAATGGCATGAGCACAAATCTCATCGTCATCCCAACGTACCTGTGGAGACTCATCCTGCACAGGCTCAGATAAGGAAGGGGGATGAAGTAATAAAAGAGAAGAAGAACTAAAAGAATCAGAAAATGGGAGAGTGATCCCGGTCTCACTCTCAGTAGGATCCAAGAAGAGATCATCGTCGGTATCATACGAGTCGTACTGAGGGGAATCCGAGAACTCAAGGTCCGCGGTGGTAAGAGGAACGACCTCATCCAATAAGGAGGTGCAAACCTCCGCATCGGAAAGGGGATATTCCTCATCCCACCGGGGTGCGTAAAAGTGTTCCGAAGATCCACCTTCTCCGTCGGAGATAGAGGAATCATCATCCCACTTCGGCGCAACCTCGGGCACCGAATTATCAACAAGTACGACATCATCAGCCGACTCACACAAAAATGGAGTAGCACAATCCGGCAAAAATTGCGGAGGGGCAAGGCTGCTCTCAAAATCAAGCACTGAATGAGCAGGCCCCATCGCAAAATCATTCTCTGACGCCAACCCGTCGACGACCGGAACAATCTCATCGTCCCATACAGGAGCGTCCATGAGTTCCTGCTCCTCTTTTTGTTGGCTAACACCAGAGTGATCATCATCACTTAAGGAAAGCTCGTAAAAAGGGATCGAGGGACCCATGAAAGAGCTGTATGCAGCCAGAGATTCTTCAGTAATCTCAATGGGTAAATAATGAGCAAAGTGCGTTATGTTAGTGTACGGGCCAAACAACACCCTGGTAGGCCTGTCCGGAACAGTCTTCCGCGAACGGGAGGTTGTTGTGCACATGCCCTCAGAGGGAGAAGGCTTGCACAAACGAGGGCAATCCTTCAACATGTGGCCCACACCTTGACATAACAAACACCGAATGCAATACTCGGCATTCATAACAGCAATGACATCGATGGATCGGCACAAAGTGTCAAGGATACGGCACTCAGCATCAGGATCCATCACGAACAAAAATAATTGCTGAAAAAGTACTACACAGCTAAAATAAAAAATAGCATGGATCTGCTATCTAAATCAAAAATCAGAAAAGGGTAAAAAGAAATAATCAAAATAAAAATCCTAATAACAAAAGCAAATAAAAAAAATGATATGCACAAATGGAAAAGGGCTTCAATCTATTATCTCCCTCTCCACAAACTCACACGACTGTGTTCCCCGGCAACGGCGCAAAAAACTTGATGCTTAAGATCACAGCAGTGAACCGGTCGCACAAGTAATATAAAATGGGGGTTTTCCCAAGTATCGATCTCACAAGGAACACAGTAAGGTGGAGTTAATTTCGAGGAGGTCTTGAGATTGAAGTCCTCAGGTCGGAGCTAACTAAGGGAGGTTTTGATGTTGCGGAAACAAAATATAAAAGGCTAACAAGTACTCTTATGCAACGTCGCTATGCGATGCTTCGCCAGGCGGGATGGGAGACTAGTCGGGCCGCTATGCACCGAATCACTAGGTGGATGGACGAGCAGGCTAGCGGATGAGGTGGTTAGAACGACGGAATGAGGGTCGAGAGCACCTCTTCGCTACGCATGCCACTAGCAATTTTCAAGCGCGACAAGGGTGGATGGTGGTGGATGGAATATGGCGCAACTCACGTAAATAACGAAAACATACAAAATCACATAGACATGATTGTATAAAAACATTTTACAAACTAAGCATACTTTATCAATATAAATAGTGTTAAACACCAATATTCAACAATAAAGCAATAACAAGTCAAGAGATCGACCAAATCCGAAGTCTTGTTGAGGATTCACGGTTGGAATCGTCGGGTTGTCATTCCGCGTCCAACCTCGGTCCTCAACTGCGTCCGGGGTAGAGAAGGGTTGTCACCACCTTCCAATGGCACGTCTTCTTCGTCTCACGATAGCGGACGAAGTTTGCTAGCTTTCCTTTACTTGATGGCTATGGCGTCAAACCCTACTTGAAGCTCACAGATGAAGTAGAAGGCCGAGAGGAAGCTCCAGCTTGGATTTGGCGGTGAAAGCTTGCCCGGAGCACCTCCCTAGGGTGGAAGATGAAGGGGAACGGCGGAGAAGGCGGAAAATGGCGTAGAAATGTCGAGCTCCGGATCCTCCTCTGAATTAGGGCGAGACCTGCACTATTTATACAAAGCAGAAACGAACAATGCGCACAATCACAGGCGCACGACCAGTGGTCGTGCGCACTATGTCCGCTGCTCGTGCGCACTGGCATGGAAGATCAGGAAGAAGAATTGGGATAACGTGCACGAGTAGTGGCGCACGACTAGTGGTCTTGCGCACTAAGTTCAATGGTCGTACGATTACCCCAGACAGGACACCATAAAAGAGGAATCAATGCACACGATCAGTAGCGCACGACCGGTGGTCGTGCGTATTATGTCCAGTGGTCGTGCGCTTACCCCAGGCTGATTCTAGAAAACGAAGAGTAGTGCGCACGATCAGTGGCGCACGACCAGTGGTCGTGCGCATTAGATCCCATGATCGTGCGCAATATTCCTGTTTCACAACCATCCCAGAACAAGCACACGACCCCTGTACCGAAAGGAAAAAAACCAATCACTGATATGTACAGACATTCCAAGCAATAACAAAAAGGAGAACAGACTATAAAAATAACAAAATACACAACCACAGGCATAAATGTGCACTTCATATGGAAATATAGGCAAGTTGAAATATATATGATAATGAACTAAAAGTGAAGTGCAAGCGATGAAAAACAAGCCCAAATGAGTCCGAAAATAGGTATATAAAGTGGACTCATCACACTCCCAGACTTAATTGTTTGCGCGTCCTGAGCAAACCAAATCTAAGTAGATACGGAAAATACTAGTTAACAATGAAATTGCAATACAGAGTACCATGCGAAGTCGCATGCTCGCACGCGTAAAAATATAATAGAAGAAATTTCTAAGTATACAAAATAGTTTATACTTTTCACAATGCGTATCAACATTTTATTATTACTCAAAAATGGAATCACGGTGAATCATCTGGTCATGCGTAGGGAGAAAGTAGACTAATCGCTAGACGAGCATTGCCAAATATCGGGGCTCCGGATAACCTCCAAAGGAATCCACCAATGTCGGTTACCATATGCTTGCCCTTTCGCATTATCTCCACGGCACTGGTTTGGTTCACACACGAATCAGTAGGACTTTAGGTGAAGAAATGTGGCTTAGGTTTCGGTGAGGTAAAAAAAAGATAAATAGGAAGGCTATGCACCTAACCCAAATGAGCTAGTATAAAATGAATCCCTCTACCAAGCAAAATACACGCGGGTACACCACACCCCCAAACTTAACTTTTAACATATGGGTGTGTGCACCGCCTACTCCAAAAATACTCACATCTCAAATAGGATTTTCAATTTTACTTTTACTTTTCACTTTTTCATAATTAACATCATTTTTTTTAACTTTTCTTTTTCTTTTTCAAATTACTTTTCTTTTAACAATTTCAGCAAATAGAAGCTTTGGAGCACATCCACATATTCACATGTAACAACACCACATCAACACCCCAGCATGAAAAATGTAAAACTCTAAAGCTCAACTTGGGAGTACGACTAGGATTGGCTTTGAGGCTTTGGTGAAATAAAGGTGGAGCTGAATCAAAAGAATGGGTAGGCACAACGGGGCTAGCGAGGATAAGATGTTAGGAATGGTACAAAGCTCAACCGAGCCAAAATGATGGCCTACATCACGCTCATGCGAGTGAAATAACCTATACCCATGCTTCAAGAATAGCTTGGGGCAAGTTCTTAGCTAACTAGAAAGACTATCCCTCCTCCCGACTCGAGCAATACGAACCTAACGGCCGTTTACACACATCCCTAAGCTACCGTCAGATTCACACTGGATTCACCAACTTTTGAGTAGAATAAAAAGTATTTACGCAATTAGAAAAATATAAAACTAAAAGCATACAGAAAAATTAAATCTACTCCAATTTCTACACGAGACGGGAACAGTTGACTAGGAGCACAGCAAGGTCAATGATGGAGACTACGGCGTGCAACACCTTGAAGATGGCGCACTAACAAATGACCATGAAGAGCATCGCCATAATAGGCGTCCGGATTGCAAGCCAATTTATTAATAATTAATAATAATTGTTATCAAATTATTATTAATTATTAATCCATGCTTTGTGTGTTTTTTTTAATAATTGCGCTTTTATTTCATGTAATATGTACATTATGGTTATGATATAAAATCATGATGTATGTGTGTGTTTTATTTTCATGTTTTCATGTTTGGGCTGCATGTAGCCAGTTGGAGTGTTGTTGTTGTTGTAGCCTATATATAGGCATGTCCCCCCCCCTCTATTTGGAGAAGATTGAATGAAAAGAATTTGAAAATCCTTACCTCTTGAAGCTTCCTCCTTCCTCATCTCTTGGCCGATCTTTCTCTTGCTCCCCCTTCTCTCTCCTTGGCCGCCGACCACCTCTCATCCCCTCTCTCAAATCTCGGCTTTTCCTCCTCCCTCCCTCTTTCTCCAACCCGGCCACCACTCCTCTCCTACCCGAGCCACCATCCAAAACTCCAAAGGCCGCCACCTCTTCCTTCTCCCTCCAACAAGAGCCGACCACCCACCTCCTCCATCCTACCCGAAACACCACCATCAGGGCCAACCCAAGCTGCCTCCGCCTCCACCAAGACAACCGCCACCTTATTTCTCTATTGCCATACTTGAAGATATTTACTTCCATATTAAGAAGATTTCGACGGGACTTTCCATTTCCAGCATAACGCGACGAAGGCGGACGAATTTCACTCCTACCGGTGTGATTCCGGTGGAGCCGTTGAAGAACGATCCTCGCCGAGTGAATCAGAATCATCCATTCCGGTTGGGTAACGAGCCTTTCCACTTTCGTGTGTTTCTTTCCTTAAATAATCTTGTGGTGGAATTTCTGGCATTAAATTTTGAAATCATTTGAAATTTCGTGATTAGCTTTAATTGTTTTGCGTTGTTTTCTTGACCGACTTAATTTCGTAAAGGGTTTGGCGAGCCCTCGTTGTCTTTTGTTGGGAGAGATCTACCTTTTCCAAATTCGTGATTATTTTCGGCAGATCTCTTTGGGTACAACCTTCGCTCGTCCGAATCCAATATTGGTCCTTTTTACCTCGATCGGATACCGGCCTATCGCCCTTATTTGATCTCGAAACGGTTGGGCTACCCGTACGCTAGCGTGAAATTGAATGAATGTGATAGCGTGGAGCGGCGTAGAATAATTGTGTGAGCGTAGAATTCATCGTGAAGAGATAGTCGTGCGCGTCCGTAGTTATAATTCGGCTCTAACGCGTACGTTTGCATCAATTTGGTATCAGAGGGAGGTTCTCGTCAATTTCCTAACTGGCACTCCTCCCCCTCTTCAAATTAAAAACAAATAAATTTCAAATTTTAAATTTCAAATTTCAGATTTCAAATTTCGAATTTCAAACTTCAAATTTCAAAATTTCAAATTTCAAATTTCAAATTTCAAATTTCAAATTTCAAAATTCAAAATTTAAATTTCGAATTTCAAATTTCAAATTTCAAAATTTCAAATTTCAAATTTCAAAATTTCAAATTTCAAATTTCAAAATTCAAAATTTAAATTTCACATTTCAAATTTCAAAATTTCAAATTTCAAATTTCAAAATTCAAAATTTAAATTTTAAATTTCAAATTTCAAAATTTCAAAATTTCAAATTTCAAATTTCAAAATTTCAAATTTCAAAATTTCAAATTTCAAATTTTAAATTTCAAAATTCAAAATTTAAATTTCGAATTTCAAATTTAAATTTTCAAAATTTTAAATTTCAAATTTCAAAATTTCAAATTTCAAAATTCAAAATTTAAATTTCAAATTTCAAATTTCAAAATTCAAAACTTAAATTTCAAATTTCAAATTTCAAATTTCAAATTTCAAATTTCAAAATTTAAATTTCAAATTTCAAATTTCAAAATTTCAAATTTCCAATTTCAAATTTCAAAGTTTAAAATTCAAATTTCAAATTTCCAATTTCAAAAAAAATCCAAAATTATGGCCTATGACGTTCATGTTTCCCGGTTGGACTTTTGGTATGATAAAGCCATGACTAAGTTTCCCCCTAGGCAATGCCACACTTGTCCTACTTATGATGGTTTAGGGTGTCCTAAAATTTTTAGGGATTGGCTTAAGGATATAGAACTTCATTTTAAGTGTTACGGATGGGATGACCCCCAAAAGATTCACTTTGCCCGAGAACGGTTAATAGGTCAGGCCCAGTTATTTTGGCTGAACGAAGAGCGTCGTGTTGGTGGTTATCAACATAATTGGCAGGCGATGCGTAGCCTCCTTTCAGATCAATTTGATCCCGTCTATCTCCGTACTACCAACACCGAGCCTGTGAGTGAGTATGGCTTACTACATAATTATCACACCGACCTAGACCTCACCTTTAGTACGACTTTGGAGATTAAGAAGCGCCGACCTCCTAGGAGAAAGGTTCACTCACGTCAGAAGATTATTACATTTGAGTCTAGTGGCGTATATAATCTTGGTTATATTGCGTGTCCTCCCATGATTATGCCCATAGAACCTTTTGAGTCTCCCCGTGAGTTGCCTGCTCCAGTTATTGAATCCTCCAATGAGTCAAAGGAAAGGCTTAGGATGGTGCCCGTCACTGAGGATGAGGATGTTGTCCCTGACGATTATAATGATGATGAGGATATTGGTTACCCTAGTGACCTGGATGAGGATTCCACCATTGAGGAATCATCCCTACTCCCCCTCGACGACATTTTGGAGCCTACGGTTACTCCTGCCGAGATTACACCTGAGTCGGTCGGCAATTTACCTGATGATGAGAGTTTACTTAGTAGTGATTTAGGAGATGATCTGTTCGGACTCGAGCTGGATCCTCTTAGACCGAGATATATTGAGGACTGTTCTGATGATCCTGATATATTGGACGTTCCGACTGATTGGGAAGACTTACCGTTGGTGAACGAGTTATGCTTGAATGATTTTAGTACTATGAGCTCGAACGATATTTCTTTGATACAAACACCTTTATCTGATGTTACCGATTTAAAGCTTCCGTCGGGCTCAATTCTACCCCAGTCTGAGACCATAATTGATTCTAAATTAAATAACTTGGATACTGTATCATAAGAAATTGTAAGCAAGGAAGTTGCATTATTGGACGAATTTTTGGATTGTACCCCGGGTTTGATTTTACCGACTCGTCCCCCTGACCCGTTGACTCGACATACTGATCATTTAGGACATGAGTGTGGTACGATTGATTTCTGGACTTCTACAGTGCCCCCTGAGTTCATTCTTCCAGTTCCCCCAGACGAGGTCCCATTAGTGCCTCCAGATCTCATATTATTGTTGCCGACCTATGACCCGACCACTGATTCTGAATTACATGATATATCTAATGAATTGGTAGACATGTCAGACGAATTTTCTGTAAGGGCGAATCCATTGTTTGAATTTTCATATGACTTTAATGGCTTTCAACCTGGTGATCTTTCTTGGACGTTAAACCCATGTTTCTCCGTTGAGAAGGACTTAGCTCCTCCTTGGGACATGTCCCCTTTGACGGTCTATTACCGTACGAGTCCATTGTTGGTCACACCCTCAGATGTTTTAGATTTTATTTCTGTGGCGACTATCTCCTTTATCCTAAATTTATCCTCCATGAATTTTAAATAAACTCACTTATCGAATTATACGTTTCGGATAGGGCCGCTTTTAGTGCCTCCTGATGAGATTCCCTCGGCACCACCAGATTTAGTTCCATTGGTGCCGCCTTATGTCGTTCTGTTATCACCGAATGCACTAAGTATGTTTGCGCATGATGATGCTCGTAATGAATTTCATTTACGTAAGCACTGTAGTGAAGCGCCAACCACGTTACAACAATCTATTCAAATTCTTGCTAGCTTACAAAAAAGTGCGTCTTACGGTATAATTTGTGATTTTGACTTGGTGCGTCTCGTCCCTGAACGGTTGCCTTTGGGCACTATAGAAAGTGGGCGAGTTGGCGAGCTGGACCATTTGCGGAATTTAATGACATCAGGAGAACGCGCACTATTTTTGAGGTTTTTCACTGATTGTGGTGATACCCCTATTTTTAATGTTTCTGATTTAACGCTGCATGTTTTTCCACCACTTGAGTTATTTGCCTGTCCGTTTGGCTCCACTTTGTTCTCTTATGGGTTGGGTAGTGAGTTTGTGCCTGGATCGCTTTCTTTTTTTGTCTTCACTGGTGGTACGTTTGTAGTTGATGTTGAAATTTTTCTTCCTTTATTGCCTAATGCTTTTCTGAGGTTCCCCAGGACCATCTTTTTGCATTACAGGATACTCCAGGTTGAAGTGCTTTCGTCTACTTGTGGCGATGTTGGCCACTACTTGCGTCGTTGGCGTGATTGTCTAGTATCCGATGTCCATTGGCCGTTTGGATCGGGGGTAGCTCGTTTGGTTGTAGCTCTCCCACGCTGGTGCAGTAACATCCACTCATCGGTGATGAGTATTTTTGAGCGGGGGAGGATTGACGGAGACTACGGCGCGCAACACCTTGAAGACGGCGCACTGACAAATGACCATGAAGAGCATCGCCATAATAGGCGTCCGGATCGCAAGCCGATTTATTAATAATTAATAATAATTGTTATCAAATTATTATTAATTATTAATCCATGCTTTGTGTGTTTTTTTTAATAATTGCGCTTTTATTTCATGTAATATGTACATTATGGTTATGATATAAAATCATGATGTATGTGTGTTTTATTTTCATGTTTTCATGTTTGGGCTGCATGTAGCCAGTTGGAGTGTTGTTGTTGTTGTAGCCTATATATAGGCATGCCCCCCCCCTCTATTTGGAGAAGATTGAATGAAAAGAAATTTGAAAATCCTTACCTCTTGAAGCTTCCTCCTTCCTCATCTCTTGGCCGATCTTTCTCTTGCTCCACCTTCTCTCTCCTTGGACGCCGGCCACCTCTCATCCCCTCTCTCAAATCTCGTCTTTTCCTCCTCCCTCCCTCTTTCTCCAACTCGGCCACCACTCCTCTCCTACCCGAGCCACCATCCACAACTCCCAAGGCCGCCACCTCTTCCTTCTCCCTCCAACAAGAGCCGACCACCCTCCTCCTTCCTCCTACCCGAAACACCACCATCAGGGCCAACCCAAGCTGCCTCCGCCTCAACCAAGACAACCGCCACCTTATTTCTCTCTTACCATACTTGAAGATATTTACTTCCATATTAAGAAGATTTCGACGAGACTTTCCATTTCCAGCGTAACGCGACGAAGGCGGACGAATTTCACTCCTACCGGCGTGATTCCGGTGGAGCCGTTGAAGAACGATCCTCACCGAGTGAATCAGAATCATCCATTCCGGTTGGGTAACGAGCCTTTCCACTTTCGTGTGTTTCTTTCCTTAAATAATCTTGTGGCGGAATTTCTGGCATTAAATTTTGAAATCATTTGAAATTTCGTGATTAGCTTTAATTGTTTTGCGTTGTTTTCTTGATCGACTTAATTTCGTAAAGGGTTTGGCGAGCCCTCGTTGTCTTTTGTTGGGAGAGATCTACCTTTTCCAAATTCGTGATTATTTTCGGCAGATCTCTTTGGGTACAACCTTCGCTCGTTCGGATCCAATATTGGTCCTTTTTACCTCGATCGGATACCGGGCTATCGCCCTTATTTGATCTCGAAACGGTTTGGCTACCCGTACGCTAGCGTGAAATTGAATGAATGTGATAGCGTGGAGCGGCGTAGAATATTTGTGTGAGCGTAGAATTCATCGTGAAGAGATAGCCGTGCGCGTCCGTAGTTATAAT
This sequence comes from Platanthera guangdongensis, assembly GCA_039583875.1. Lineage (NCBI taxonomy): Eukaryota > Viridiplantae > Streptophyta > Magnoliopsida > Asparagales > Orchidaceae > Platanthera > Platanthera guangdongensis. Next base: position 151,078,614 of record CM077152.1, read on the forward strand.
TCGGCTCTAACGCGTACGTCTGCATCAGTCAACATTTTACTCCATCTCACAATCCTATGTCAGCACCATAATTTTCCCAAATCTAACGAAGAAATGAGTTTAACTCGCAGCATGCAAAAATATAAGCACGCGCTCATGTGGGTGCAGTGGTGTGTGATGCAATGAACTAATCAAAATATAACAATAAAAGCTTCTAGTATGCACAAGAGATGTGCACGTGCAATTGGTAACAGATCTCTCCCCCAGACTTAAACTAAACTACACAGCAGATGATATAGAAATTAAAATCATAAAGAGCTAAGGGAAGAGGTTACCCAATGCTCAGCCAGTGAGCATACCATAAGGCGCGTGGAAACCATAAGCAGGTCCGCCATACGAAGAATCACAACACCGCCAATGAAATTTGCTATGAATACCTGCAGGGGTGAGCTCCGCAAAAACAAAACAAAAATATACAGACTACAAAGAAATACTAAAACAAACTAGGCATGAAAAATAAAATGCAGAAAATGGAAGATAAGTACTGGGGTTATTGTCATCCCAGCACGACTTATTCGGCTACGAAAAGGTTCGAGCTAATGGGCCTATGAAAAGAAAAATGCACGGGTAACTGTCCCAATATCCGTTTCGGTAATTGGTACCGATACGGCGATAGAACAGTTACCTCTACCTAAATAATAATACCTGCCCAACACATGTAGAGGAAATAGGAAATAAGAAGAGGAGGAGCACTGGTCCTCGCTCATCTTATCACAAAATAAATCCTTACCTAGCAAGGTATCGTCTATCACAGGCCCGCAGGAGGCGATGGCAACAGCATGAGCACAAATCTCATCATCATCCCAACGTACCTTTGGAGACTCATCCTGCACAGGCTCAGATAACGAAGGGGGATCAAATAATAAAAGAGAAGAAGAACTAAAAGAATCAGAAAATGGGAGAGTGATCCTGGTCTCACTCTCAGCAGGATCCAAGCAGAGATCATCGTCAGTATCATACGAGTCGTACCGAGGGGAATCCGAGAACACAAGGTCCGCGGTGGTAAGAGGAACGACCTCATCCAATAAGGAGGTGCAAACCTCCGCATCGGAAAGGGGATATTCCTCATCCCACTGGGGTGCGTAAAAGTGTTCTGAAGATCCACCTTCTCCGTCGGAGATAGAGGAATCATCATCCCACTTCGACGCAACCTCGGGCACCGAATTATCAACAAGTACGATATCATCAGCCGACTCACACAAAAATGGAGTAGCACAATCTGACAAAAATTGCGGAGGGGCAAGGCTGCTCTCAAAATCAAGCACTGAATAAGCAGGCCCCATCGCAAAATCATTCGTTGACGCCACCCCGTCGACGACCGGAATAATCTCATCGTCCCATACAGGAGCGTCCATGAGTTCCTGCTCCTCGTTTTGTTGGCTAACACCATAGTGATCATCATCACTCAAGGAAAGCTCGTAAAAAGGGATCGAGGGACCCATGAAAGGGATGTATGCATCCAGAGATTCTTCAGTAATCTCAACGGGTAAAGAATGAGCAAAGTGCGTTATGTCAGTGTACGGGCCAGACAACACCCTGGTAGGCCTGTCCGCAATAGTCTTTCGCGAACGGGAGGTTGTTGTGCACATGCCCTCAGAGGGAGAAGGCTTGCACAAACGAGGGCAATCCTTCAACATGTGGCCCACACCTTGACATAACAAACACCGAATGCAATGCTCGACATTCATGACAGTAATGGCATCGATGGATCAACGCAAAGTGTCAAGGATACGACACCCAGCATCGGGATCCATCACGAACAAAAATAATTGCTGAAAAAGTGCTACACAGCTAAAATGAAAATAGCACGGATCTTCTATCTAAATCAGAAATCAGAAAAGGGCAAAAAGAAATAAGCAAAATAAAAATTCTAATAACCAAAGCAAATAAATAAAAAAATGATATGCACAAATGGAAAAGGGCTTCAATCTATTATCTCCCTCTACAAAAACTCACACGACTGTGTTCCCCGGCAACGGCGCCAAAAAACTCGATGCTTAAGATCACGGCAGTGAACCGGTCGCACAAGTAATATAAAATGGGGGTTTTCCCAAGTATCGATCTCACAAGGAACACAGTAAGGTGGAGTTAATTTCGAGGAGGACTTGAGATTGAAGTCCTCAGGTCGGAGCTAACTAAGAGGGGTTTTGATGTTGCGGAAATAGAAAATAAAAGGCTAACAACTACTCTTATGCAATGCCACTATGCGATGCTTCGCGAGGCGGGATGGAAGACTAGTCGGGCCGCTATGCACCGAATCACTAGGAGGATGGACGAGAAGGCTAGCGGATGAGGTGGTTAGAATGGCGGAATGAGGGTCATGAGCACCTCTTCGATACGCATGCCACTAGCAATTGCTAGTGCGGCAAGGGTTGATGGTGGTGGATGGAATATGACGCAACTTACGTAAATAACGAAAACATACAAAATCACACAGACATGATTGTATAAAAACATTTTACAAACTAAACATACTTCATCAATATAAATAGAGTTAAACACTAATATTCAACAATAAAGCAAGAACAAGTCAAGAGATCGACCAAATCCGAAGTCTTGCTGAGGATTCACGGTCGGAATCGTTGGGTTGTCATTTCGCGTCCAAGCTCGGTCCTCAACTGCGTCCGGGGTAGAGAAGGGATGTCACCACCTTCCAATGGCACGTCTTCTTTGTCTCACGATAGCGGACGAAGTTTGCTAGCTTTCCTTTGCTTGATGGCTATGGCGTCAAACCCTACTTGAAGCTCACGGATGAAGGAGAAGGCCGAGAGGAAGCTCCGGCTTGGATTTGGCGGTGAAAGCTTGCCCGGAGCACCTCCCTAGGGTGGAAGATGAATGGGAACGACGGAGAAGGCGGAAAATGGCGGAGAAATGTCGAGCTCCGGATCCTCCTCTGAATTAGGGTGAGACCTGCACTATTCATACAAAGCAGAAATGAACAATGCGCATGATCACAGGCGCACGACCAGTGGTCGTGCGCACTATGTCCAGTGCTCATGCGCACTGGCATGGAAGATCAGGAAGAAGAACTGGGATAACGCGCATGAGTAGTGGCGCACGACCAGTGGTCGTGCGCACTAAGTTCAATGGTCGTGCGACTACCCCAGACAGGACTCCAGAAAAGAGGAATCAATGCACACGATCAGTGGCGCACGACCGGTGGTCATGCGCATTATGTCCAGTGGTCGTGCACTTACCCCAGGCTGATTCTGGAAAACAAGAGTAGTGCGCACGATCAGGGGCATACGGCCAGTTGTCGTGCGCATTAGATCCCATGATCGTGCGCAGTATTCCTGTTTCACAACCATCCCGGAACACGCACACGACCCCTGTACCGAAAGGAAAAAACCAATCACTGATATGTGCAGACATTCCAAGCAATAACAAAAAGGAGAACAAACTATAAAAATAACAAAATACACAACCACGGGCATAAATGTGCACTTCATATGGAAATATATGCAAGATGAAATATATATGATAATGAACTAAAAGTGAAGTGCAAGCGACAAAAAACAAGCCCAGATGAGTCCGAAAATAGGTATATAAAGTGGACTCATCAGGCGCCCCCTCATCAGCGCCTTTCGCTACGTCCCCTCCTCTTTTCACCAATGCCTCAAGTTCAATAATGGGGGGGGGGGTACAGGTTAGGGTCAGGTGGGACCCGAAGGTGGCGAGGCAATGCTACGTGACGGCAGTCAACACCATTTCTTGGATGATAGAAGCAGAGGAGTTGGAGAAGGAGATGGCACCGCATGAAGAGGTTGTCGGAGAGGAGGAGATGAGCCTAGAGGAGGCGAGGGAGGAGGTTGAAGAGGTTGTCGGAGACGAGGAGATGAGCCTAGAGTAGGCAAGGGAGGAGGTTGAAGAGGTTGTCGGAGAGGAGGAGACGAGCCTAGAGGAGGCGAGGGAGGAGGTTGAGGAGAAGTGGAGAGGAGGAGATGTACAGAGGGTCCAGAGGGACAAAGAGTCAGAGCCGTAAGGGGGTCAGCAGATGGATGGAGAAGGAGGAGTTGAAACGGAGGCCCAGGGGGACATAGAGGTTGAACAGGAGCAGAGTGAGAGCCTAGTGGAGGCGATGGAGGTTGAGGAAGCAGGAGGAGAGGAAGAGTATGGGCAGGAAGAGGAGGCAAGGGCCGACTAGGAGCATTCATTGCTGGAGCCGGCTGAGGAGGTGGTGGAGATGGAAGTCTTCACCAGTACCGGTTAGGTGCAGAAGGTGCGGATCAGTGGGGGTCTGAGTCCCAAGGACCAGGAGCGGGTGCGGGCTTGCATCCGGAGCAACGTTGACATCTTTGCTTGGAGCATGACTGAAATGCAGGGCATCAATGCGGATGTGACCTGCCACCGTCTAAACCTGGATCCTGGGACGCGCCCCATACGCCAGAAGATCAGGACCATCGCTACCAAGCTGGAGGAGCCAATCCGCCAGGAGGTCAAGAAGCTTCTGGAGGTTGGCTTCATCTTGGAGATCTAGTATCCAGGCTTGGTCTCCAACGTGGTAATGGTAAAGAAAGGGGAAGTGAAGTGGTGCATGTGTATTGAATTTTCTTTATAAAATAAATCATGCCCAAAGAATTTCTACCCCCTGACTCGAATCGACGCGCTGGTTGATTCAGCCATTGGTTTTTCTATTATGAGTTTTTTGGATGCTTTTTCAGGTTACCACCAGATCCGAATGCACCCTCGCGACATCAAGGACGTCTCCTTCCTCATAAGGGAGGGATGCTTCAGTTATAAAATGATGCCCTTTGGGTTGAAAAATGCACGGGCTACATACCAGCGCATGATGGATCGTGTCTTTCAGGGCCAGAGGTGGAGGAACCTGGAGGTCTATGTTGATGACCTGATGGTCAAGGGTAAATGTGTGGACTCGCATCTCCGAGACCTGGAGGAGACGTTCGCCACCTTGCGAAGGTTCAAGATGAGGCTGAACCCCTTAAAGTGCATTTTTGGGGCAAGCCGTGGAAAGTTCCATGGGCATCTTCTGACCCCAGCTGGGGTGGAACCTAACCCAGATAATGTGAAAGCCATCCTAGAGCTGGAGTCACCACGCAACACTAAGGAGGTCCCGCGCCTGACAGGCAAGTTGGCCGGTCTAAGCAGATTCCTCTCCAAATCGGGAGAAAAGTGCTCATCATTCTTCAAGGTGCTGAGGGGTACTCAAAGGTTTGAGTGAACTGTCGAATGTGAAGAAGCTTTCCAAATGCTGAAGGGACATCTCTCCTAGTCTCCTCTGCTTCAGAGACCAAAGGAAGGGGAGGACCTAGCCTTGTACCTTTAAGTAGGAGTAGAGTCCGTGAGCTCGATCTTGGTCATGGAAGAGGGGAAGAAACAATTGCCAATTTACTATATTAGAAGGATCATGAAGATGGCGGAGCTCTGGTACCCCATCTTGGCTAAGATGGCATATGCTTTGATCGTTTCGGCAAGGAAGCTTCGACTGTACTTCCAAGTTCATTCGATTAGGGTGGTAACGGACCATCCCCTTCGAAAGCTTTTTGAGGGAGTGGAGCACTCGGGCAGATTGGCCCAGTAGTCCATTGAATTAAGCGAGTTTGATATTTCCTTCGTGCTAAGGCTCTCCATCAAGGCTCAGGCGGAGGCTGACTTCTTGGCAGACTATGTCATTGAGGTCGGAGCCGAGGAGGCGCAGCCGCAGGAGGCTTGGAAGATGATGGTTGATAGTGCCTCAGGAAAGCACTCCCTCGGAGTAGGGGTGGTGTTGATAAGCCCTTAGGGGTCACCATTGAACAAGCGGTGGACTTACACTTTTCAGCAACTAATAATCAGGAGGCGTACGAGGCTGTGATAGTCGGCCTTCATTTGGAAAAGGAGCTTGAGATCCAGAATGTGGAGGCTATTACGGACTCGATGGTGGTGGCGTCATAGATCCGAGGAGAGTTTGAAGCTCGGAAGCCCACACTTGTGAATTACTTATCAAAGGTGAGGGAGATCATTGGAGGGTTCCGAACAATCTCAATTCAACATGTTCCAAGGGAAGAAAGTATAACTGACGATCGATTGGCTAAGTTTGGACCTCGGGGAGGAGGGACCTTGACTGTGTTATTTCGACCGGGTATCGAGGAAGGAGAGTTGATGGACGTAGATCGGTGACCCTCATGGGAGGATCCATTGGTGACCTTCCTAACCACTGGTGAGCTTCCAGAGGGGACCAAGGATGGGAAAAGCTTCGGGCACAAGGCAGCTCACTACCTAATGCTGGAATGGGGATTGCATCGGAAGATGTTTTCAGGGCTCCTAGCAAGGTGTGTGAACAAGAAGGAGGTTCCGAGGATCCTGATGGATGTGCACTCAGGAGAGTGCGATAGTCACTCATGGGGAAGGACGTTGGAAGCAAGGGTGGTGAGGCAAGGGTACTTCTGGAAGACCCTGAGGAAGGATTCAGCTGAGTTTGCGAGGAGGTACCGGAAGTGTCAGCTATATGCCCCCTTCTAGATCCTGCCCACTCAAAGGCTACGAAGCATCACAGCACCATGGCGTTTCGCCATCTGGGGAATGGACTTGGTCGTACCTTTCCCTCCAGCTAGCAGGCAGAGGTGATTCCTCCTTGTAATGATTGATTATTTCTCGAAGTGGCTGGAGGTCAAGGCGTTGGCCAAGGTCACCTCACATGTCATCCAGAATTTTGTCTGTGGGGAGATCATATGCAGGCACGGGCTCCCCCCAGGAAATAGTGATAGACAATGGGCCCTAGTTTTCTAGTGAAGAGTTCAACAGCTTCTGCGCTCAGCTAGGGATAGACCTCCGGTTTGCCTTCGTGCACCACCCAGGAGCAACGGCCAGGTGGAGGCGGCCAATAAGATCATCGTGAACCTACTCAAGAAGAATGTAGAGAACTTAAGGGGGAGCTGGGTGGAGCAGCTCCCCTCAGTATTGTAGGCCTTACAGACGACCCCGAACACGGCCACCAGCGAGACCCCCTTCAAACTTTCCCATGGGTGCGAGGCGGTCCTGCCTGTGGAGTTTGAAGTTTGATCCCCACGAGTCACGGCTACAGGTGATGGAATTGAGGCTTGGAGGATAGAAAATGAAGGGGAGCTATGCCTTTCATTGGATATGGTGGAAGAGCTGCGTGATGTCACATTTATAAGGCAGGAAGAGATCAAGCGACGAATGACAAAGTACTTTGACAAACACATCAGGATCAAACAGTTCGTGGAGGGAGATCTAGTACTAAAGAAAGTTGATGTTGCAGGAAGATCTGCCCCCGTGGGCAAGCTCAACTCAAATTAGGAAGGGCCCTATATTGTCGAAAGGGTCCTAAGAGCGGGAGGTTACCACCTCCAAGATGTGGAGGGTAGGTCCATGAGCCACACCTGGAATGACGATGACTTGAAGCGTTTCTTCCCATGAGAAGGGAGAGTAAAAATTGTAACTCGAATCAAGTTTGTTATAATATATTCCTCAAATTACTTCTTTTTTTGCTTATTGTAAAATTATAGCAGCAGGAAGATGAGAACTTCTGCACTACCCCGAGCGTAGCTCGGCCCCAGGTAGACCGCTGCGCAGGCTTTTATTAGCTGGCAGGTCCGAAGGTTCGCCTGTGGGGTAGAGGTCTGGTTCTTGGTCCTTGGTTCTGCACTACCCGGAGCGAGGCTCGGCCCCAGGTAGGCCCGCTGCGCATGATCTCATTAGCTAGCAGGTCCGAAGGCTCACTTATGGGGGAGAGGTCTCGTTCTTGGTGCTTTGTTCTGGCTACCCCGAGCACGGCTCGGCCCCAGGTAGACCCACTGCGCAGGCTCCCATTAGCAGGAAGGTCCAAAGGCTCACCTGTGGGGGAGAGGTTCGCTTCTTGGTCCTTGGTTCTGCACTACCCCAAGCGCGGCTCGGCACCAGGTAGACCCGCTGCACAGGCTCTCATTAGCTGGAAGGTCTGAAGGCTCGCCTGTGGGGGAGAGGTCTATTTCTTGGTCCTTGGATCTGCACTAACCCAAGCGCGGCTCGGCCCCAGGTAGACCCGCTGCGCAGGCTCTCATTGGATTGCAGGTCCGAAGGCTAGACTTTGGAGGAGAGGTCTGGATCTTAGTCCTTGGTTCTGCATTACCACGAGCACGGCTCGGCCCCAGGTAGACCTATTGCGCATGCTCTCATTAGGTGGCAGTTCCGAAGGCTCACATGTGGGGGAGAGGTCTAGTTCTTGGTTGATTGATAGAATTGCATCAAGTCCCCGGCAACGGCGCCAAAAACATAATTGCGTGTTTAAACTCCAAAAAGATTACGGTTCACGTTGCGACCCGACGATTTTATTTAATTAGAAAAGCGGATTGGATTTTATTTAGAAAATGGGGCGCGCATATTTATTTATTTGGATAGAAAACGGGTTAGATCGAGTTTTAACGAAAGGAGGCAAGTGCACCTATCGTGAGTAGTACAGGATATTCCGGGTGGAATATCGTGGTCGTATTGTTCTCGGGGTCGGTTCGATTATTTCTACTCTTCCCTGGAGGGGACTATTATGTTACCGATAATACTTGTCGAGTATTTATATATATAATAAAAAAGGCAGAAAACATAAAAAGAAAGCATAAATAGAAAGCATGAAGGTGGAGCCGATGAAGAGCTTAGCTCGAGGGCACCGAATAAAATTAGAACCAAAATAGACTTTTAATAAAAAGAGATCCTAAATTTCTAATTAATTAAGGTGGAGACTTGGCCGTGGAGGTCCCACTAGAATTAGCTCACTTATCTCTAGGACTATTGCTCACCTGAACGCTAAGACTATTCGACCGAACGTTAGTCCGACGAAGGATTCCTCTTAACTCCCGCATTACGCTAAGAACCCCGCTATTGGGTGGGGAACCCAATCCGGTAGAGTTGGAGCGCCTCCTCTCTTGAGGGTTAGTGCGGAACTCTCTTTGCCAAGGGGTGATCTGTCCATACTCACGGCCTCTCGGCTAGCGTATGGAAAACGGAAATAGGGCCCACACATCGATATATGGTCCTACGCGTCGTTAACCCCGGACAAACCTTAAGTACTTTAATTAATTAGAAAAATGAGACCTTTAATTATTTTAAGATATTTTATTTGTCCCAATGCTCTTCGATACAGAGGGCTAAGAACGGTTAGCCACTCATCGGAATGGGGATGGCTTGCAAGGAAAGCAATAAAGAAAGCGATAAAGAAAGCAGGAAAGTGAAAGCAGTAAAATGAAAGCAGTAAAGAAAAGCTGAAAATCGCAAGTCCTACTCAAACGAGTTGGACTGAAATGAAAGCAGTAAAATGCGAGTCCCGGCGCAAATGCGCGGGTGGGAGAAAGAAAGCGGATCATACTCAATCGAGTAGGACTAAATAAATGCTCACACGCACGCACTCTATAGAAAGTAAAACTCACGCACACACTCTCTCGACATAAAGTAAACACACTCCACACACTCTACTGAAATGAAATAAAAGCATTGCGCCATTTAACTCTTAACGAGTAGGCGGAAATAAATGCGCACACAACGGAAATTGAAAAAAAACTAAGTTATCAAAAAAATTAAAACGACTGCATTTCTACCGCTAGAATGAGGTAGAAATGCTTAAAAAGCTGAAATAAAAATAAAAGGAGCAAAAAGTTTTAGAAAAAAAAGAAAAAATACAAGTGCCTGAAAAAGCAAAATAACAACTTTTCCATTCTTATAATTCTATAAAAACGCTTAAAAAGTGGAAGAAAAGGTAAAAGGACGAAAAAGTTTTACAAAACTAAAAAGTCTAAGTAAAATGAAAAGAAAACAAACGCACTTTAAAACTATTTTTATAATTTTATAAGGATAAGAACAAAAACAAAATAACTACTATGAAGAAGAAAACAACTACTTAATAATAAAAAAATAACATTTTACTCCTATACACACACACACGGGTATAAAAAAAGAACAAAAAAACTAAGTTAAAACAAGAAAGAAAGATAAGATTGCATAAGAGTAGGTTGTTTAGATTCATTCCAAAGCCAGAATAAGAGATGAAAAAAAGATTTTATTAAGTTAAAAAAAAGAGTTACAAAAGAACAAAAATAAAAACTAAGGAGAGGGGGAGAAAATATCCCTTATATAGCATTTGGAACTCATCCGAGCAGCATAACACTTACACAAAATGGTTCAAAAGGGGAACAAGATTACATACAGAACAATGGTATTTATAGACAAAAAATTACATGGGACACGCCCTCTGACACAGGCGTGTCAGGTGGCGTGTCAGCACTATTCCTGATGGCGACCGGCGATTTGACGGGAAAGTGGACTTCGGGCTGGACACGTGTCGTTCCCACAGTGGTAACGCCCCAGGTCACGGGCGTGATGCTGGGCGTGTCAAGAAGGTGGATCTGGGCGCCGGTCGTGGCGAAAGTCATCGCGCGGGTATTTTCGGCCAGGTGGAGAAGTCACGCCCCAGGTCACGGCGTGGCTCTGGGCGTGTCGGGGGTTCGACGATCGTCGAGCGGAAAGTGTCGAGTTGAAAAATCGTCGAGCTGCTGGAGAATCGTCGAGCGCGAGTTTGTCCAGCGGAAATCGTCGAGCCAAATTTTGTCAAGCGGGAAGAGGAGTCACGCCCTAGGTCACGGGCATAACTCTGGGCGTGTCGCGGAGGTGTCGACGATCGTCGAACGGAAAGTCGAGCTAAAATCGTCGATCGAAATTTGTCGAGCTGACATCATCGATCGGATATCGTCCAGCGGACATTGTCGATCGGAAATCGTCGACCGAAAATTTCTCTTTAAAATTCGTTGATTCCATGGGTTTGACGAATTACGGCCTGGTCACGGGCGTGACCAATAAGTCACGGGCGTGACTTGGCAATTTTTTGCAGATTTATATTTTTTTTCCTGAAAAATAAAATAAAACAAGTTAGTAAAATATTTACAAAAATAGGATCATTTTATTGAATAAAAACAAGTAAAAATGACAAAAATAAATGAAAATGACTTAAGTAATTTACATAAAAATAGGTATATTGACAATTCATCAAATACCCTCATACTTAAGCTTTTGCTATTCCAGATCAAAAGTTGGAGATGAACATATAAGGAATAAAATAAATCCTAAGTTTAGCTACCGCTTAACTTAATTAAAAGTAAGATCAAAATAAACATCTGGGGTACTAAAGTTAAATGCTAAATTATGAACATGTTATGAATAGAGGAAGAGTTTCAAAAAGACTTCTAGAAAAATAAAATAGAAAGCAAAAATTTATTTTTGTTAGTTTAACAAAGATGAATTGAAATTATATAAAAAACTTTAGCTTAAAAGAAGTCAATGAAAATAATGCAATTTAAAAGTTATGCTCTCAAAAAATTTTAAATTAATTTTTTTACTTGGTTTAAAACCCATCTTTGTACAGTGCTAACACGCCCCACCTACACGACCGTGTTAGGGGGCGTGTCACCTGATTGTTTTTGCCTATTTAAACTAGCTTGCTTGATGTAATCATGTTCTCCTTTTGGACCATTTTTCTTAGGAGTTATGCTGCCTAGATGCATCTCAAGTCTATGTAAGGGAAATTTTCCCCCTCTCTCTTAGCTTTGTAATCCTTTTTTTAGTAATAAATTTGTAGATTTTAGCCCTTACATTATTATGGACTTCATCTATGTTTCATCACTTAAGCAATCTTATTTTTTTTACTTGTTTTTCTCTTTGTTTTAAGCTTTATTTTCGTTCTTTTAAATGGGTGTGTGAGTGTATGAGTGTAAATTTCCATTTTATGTTTTCATTCTTACTTAGACTTGTTTATATTAGGCTTTCTTGCTTTCTATTTCATTCCTATAAACCCGTAAAAATGATTTGAAAGTGTTTTTGTTCATTTTTTTTACCTAGCTTTTCTTGTTTAGGTTTAAAACTTTTCGTCGTTTTAACTTTTTTCACTTTTTAACAACTTTTACGGAGTTATAAGAATGAAAATATAACCTTTTTAATTTTTCATGCACTTAGTTTTTTATTTAAAACTTTTGCTTATTTAATTTTTTCGTTCTCTTTTTATGCATTTCTACTGCATTCTAGCGTTAGAAATGTATTCGTTTTAATTTTTCGAGCATTTCTGTTTTTGTGTTTATTTGCAACCTTTTCCTCGTTTTATTTTTATTTCAGCTTTTTATGCATTTCTACCGCATTCTAGCGGTAGAAATGCAGTTGTTTTAATTTTTGGATAACTTAGCTTTTCTTAATTTTTTGTACTTGTTCATTTATTTCCGCCTACTCGTTAAAAGTTAAATGACGCTTTGCTTTATTTCATTCAGCAGAGTGTGTGAGTGTGTTTTACTTTCCTGCAGTGTGCGTGTGTTTTCATTTATATTGAGAGAGTGTGTGCGTGCGTTTTACTTCCTATCGAGTGTGTGCGTGGGGTGTTGCATTTATTTTGTCCTACTCCTTTGAGTAGGACCCGCTTTATTTTCCCGCCTACTCATTTGAGTAGGACTTGCAATTTCCCGCCCACTCGTTTGAGTGGGACTTGTCATTTTATTGCTTTCTTTCTCCCGCCCATGCACTTGTGCCGGGACTCGCAATTTACAGCTTTCTTCAGTCCTACTCGTTTGAGTAGGGCTTGCAATTTTCTGCTTTATTTTCCTGCTTTCATTTACTGCTTTCTTTTACCTCTTTCTTTACTGCTTTATTTTCTGCTTTTCACGCAAGCCTTCCCCATTCCGATGAGTGGCTAAATGTTCTTAGCCCTCAGTATCGAAGAGCATTGGGACAGATAAAATATCTTAAAATAATTAAAGGTCGTATTTTTCTAATTAATTAATTTCTTAAGGTTTGCCCGGGGTTAACGACACGTAGGACCACATATCGATGTGTGGGCCCTATTTTCGTTATCCATATGCTCGTCGAGAGGCCGTGCGTATGGACAGATCACCCCTTGGTAAAGAGAGTTCCGTACTAACCATTGAGAGAGGAGGCGCGCTAACTCTACCGGATTGGGTTCCCCACCCAATAGCAGGGTTCTTAGTGTAATGCGGGCGTTAAGAGGAATACTTCGTCGGACGAGAGCCTGGTCGAATAGTCTTATCATTCAGGTGAGCGATAGATCTATAGCTAGGTGAGCTCATTTTAGTGAAACCTCCACTGCCAAGTCTCCGCCTTAATTAATTAAAAAATAAAGGAGCACTTTTTATTAAATGTCTATTTTGGTTCAATTGTTTTTTCGGTGCCATCGAGCTAAGCTCTTCATCGGCTCCACCTTCAAGCTTTCATTTTATTGCTTTCATTTTTATACTTTTTTTTTCTGTTTTTTATGTCATTTTTATTATATATAAAAATATATCCCGACAAGATAATTATCGGTAAAATAATAGTCTCCTCTAGGGAAGAGTAGAAATAATCGAACCCTCCCAGAGAACAATACGACCTCGATATTCCACCCAGAATATCCTGTACTACTCACGATAGGTGCACTTTCCTCCTTTCGTTAAAACTCAATCACATCTTTTTATATCCAAATAAATAAATACGCGCGACCCGTTTTCTAAATAAAAACCAATCCGCTTTTCTAATTAAATAAAACCGCCGGGTCGCCGCGCGATAGCAAGAAAATTAAGAATTGAGATATTCGATTTATGCGTTACATAATTAACAAAATATTTTGGATTTTGGGATTTTTTTGATTTTTGGAAATGCATAAAAAGCTGATTCCATGGGTTTGACGAATCATGGCCTGGTCACGGGCATGACTAATAAGTCACGGGCGTGACTTGGCAATTTTTTGCAGATTTTTATTTTTTATTTTGTTATGTTTTGTTTGTTTTACAAATAAGTTACTTATCAAAACTTATCAAATGAGTAGGAATAAATAAATACAACACACGCACACACTCGACAGAAAGTAAAACTCACGCACACACTCTCTCGACATAAAGTAAAACACACACACACACACACACTCGACAAAAAGTAAAACTCACGCACACACACACGACATAATTGAAAACACACGCACACAAATCCTACTCAAATGAGTAGGAGAAAATAATTTTGGGTCCTACTCAATCGAGTAGGACTAAATAAATGCATCCACTCTACTGAAAGAAAAAAACACTCACTCGACATAAAGTAAAAAGTTATTTTTGTCCTATAATTATTAAAAGTTATTTATGTCTTAATCTGATTCGATGCCGAGCGTTAACCCTTCATAGAAATTTTCTAAATCGTTTTTTGCTATTTTCTTTTTTCCCTCTTTACTTAATTAAAATCTCCACCTTACTTTCAGTAAAATAATAGTCCTCCTGGAGGAGTAAGAATAGTCAACCCGACCCCGAGAACAATACGACCTCGGTAATCCCCCGAATATCGAGTACTACTTGTGATAGGTGCACTTGCCTACCCGAGAAAGCCGACGGCAATCGACTCATCGAACCAACCACAGTAAGAGTCTGTTCGCGGTCGCATCAAGGTTTTGGCGCCGTTGCCGCAGACTTGATGCGATTCTTTCAATCAAGTTTTTGGCGCCGTTGCCGGGGAAATCTTAGAGTTGCTATTTCGAAGTCCGGAGTCTATTACTTTTACTTATTTTCTATAAACTAAAAAAAAACTAAATCTTCGAGGCGCATCAAGGTTTTGTTTTTGTTTTCACAAAACAAAAACTTATAAAACATCAAAAAATTCAAAAACATTTTTCTTTTACTTTGTAATTATTTTTAAAAATAAATCTCTTTTCCCCCCCCTTTCTTTTTGTAAAACCTCGCTTTTTAGCATCCCCGCGGCGTTCGACTCATTGAACCAACCACCCAAATAAGGTTCTGTTCGCGGGCCGCCTTCGAGTTTTTACTTTGTACATTATTTAAAATTAAAAACAAAATTTTTTTTTGATCTCTTTCCCCCACTATCTCCTTTGTAAATAACACATCTTTCTCACCTCATTCTTGTAAATTACTTATCAAAAATCGCCCGGGACGCCGCGCATCCTCACCTATTTTCAGAGTTTTAACCGCATTAAGTTTTCGGACTGGATGCGAAAAATATCAATCAAGTTTTTGGCGCCGTTGCCGGGGAATATTCGTGTCGTTATTTTGAACCCTGGAAATCTATTAATTTTACCCATATCTATATATATAACAAAAATTAAAAATGGCCAACAAAAATATAATAATAATAATAATAATAATAATAATAATAAAAACTATAAAAAAAATTATAGAATTATAAAACAAAAAAAATTGAAAAAATTATAAAACTAAAAAAATTTTGAAAAACCTTAAAAACTAAAAATTTGAAAAAACTATAAAACTAAAAAAAACTAAAAACCAAAAAAATGAAAAAAAACTTAACAAAAACAAAATTTATTTTCATTATTTTTATGAAAAAAAACTATAAAACAAACAAAACTAAAAAAATTCGAATAAATGAAAAAACTGAAACAAAAAAAAATAAAAAACATATATTTTCAATATTTTTATGAAAACAAAACAAAAAAAAACTAAAACACCTACCTAAAAAAATCAACTAAAAAATAAAAAATCTACTGTAAAAAAAACAAAACACAAAACAATAATTATTTGATTTAAAAAAAATAATGTATATATTTTGCTTATTTTCTTTTCACTTATTTTGCTTCGGCGCGCTTCCCATTTTTGTGCGTGCTAGGGGAGCGTATTTCTGTACACACTCAAAAGCTAAGACGTTAGCTTCGAGTTACACACACCTGCCCCTACAACCCGGATATCTTTTAGCCGTATTTATTTTTTTTTGCTTTTATCATCTCCTCTTTTGCTTCTTTTCTTTTCTTTTAATAATGCAGGGATTTAATTGGGCATCCCGAACTCGTCTAATGCAAGCTTCTACCTTCTCTTTTTCTTTTTATGCCTATTATATTTTGTATATTACCTATTCCGTATACTTATATTACAACATTGGGGACAATGTTGGGTTTAAGTATGGGGGTGTTTTCCTATTCTGCATTTTTTATTCTATACTCATAAAAATACAAAAAAATTACAAAAATTAAAACCTGAATAAATTTACCTTGTTATTTTTATTATCATAAAACTCAAAAAACTCATAAAACACAAAAAATTCACAAAACAAAAACTTATAAAACATCAAAAATTTCAAAAAAAAATTTCTTTTACTTTGTAAATATTTTTAAAAATAAATCTCTTCCCCCCCCTTCTTTTTGTAAAAGGTCGATTTTTAGCATCCCCGCGGCGTTCGACTCATCGAACCAACCACCCAAATAAGGGTCTGTTCGCGGGCCGCCTTCGAGTTTTTACTTTGTGAAAGGGGAAACTAGATCTGATATACTCTAAAGGGGGGGGGGGGGGGGTGAATAGAGTATATGGTGCTTTTTAAAACACAAAGAAAAACTTTTGCAAATCTTTACAACAATTGTTGTAATGAGTGTAAGCAGGGAAGCAGAAATAAAACTAAGCTATGCAGAAACTAAGCACAAGAAAATCTAGGCCAGAAACAAGAAGAAAACATGCAAAACCAGATGACACAAGAAAATATAGTGGTTCCCCAACTTGGGTACATCCACTCTTCTACCACCCTAGGTAGGAATCCACTGCAGGATGAGTTGATCAGGTGTCCTGGGCACCAATGAGCTTTTGATAAGGTGCTCAAAAACCAAATCAGATTTTTTGATCAGGTGTCTTGCCACCAATGAGCTTTTGACAAGGTGCTCAAAAACCATATTCAAACTTTTGAAGGGAGTTTGAAAAACCCTTTACAGAATGGGGTTGAGAGAGTGATGGCAGTCTTCTCTTTCTCAAGCAACTGAGAAGACTATGTGGATTCAGTGATGTTGTCAAAGCTCCCCCTGAGTCCTTGAAATCTTCAGGAAGATGAGCTTTGCTGAGGGTGATAGGCCTTCAAAGATAGATCTCCAGCAAAAGATGATTTCAGCAAGCTGAAATGTTGAGTGTCTGGAGTCTTGAGATGATGTTGGCCTTGAACACTTGAGAGCTGAAGAGATCTGAAGATTTTTGAAAGCTTGATCTCTCTGATGAGTGTTCTTCAGAATTCTTGTTGACAGAATATTTTTCAGAGTCTTGTATATTGAGAGGTGTCCTTATTCTTGTCTATTCTATTCTCTTTTTGTTCTTGTCTGTATTATATCTGATTCAAAAACATTCTCTCTTTTATTCTCTGAGTCTGAATAGGAAATTGCTCTGTCAAAGATAGTCGTTGGTCTGAATTAATTACAGCCTTAATTACATAATAAGTTCTGAAGGAAAGTCCACTGATTTGTTCCTTGAAAAATTCCTTGAAACTTGCTCCAGAAGTAAATGAAAATGGCTGGCAGATCTTCTGAATTAAATGCAGAATAACTTCTATCTGATTTGAATTTGAATTCTGAAAGATAACTGAAATCGTCGAACTGAGCTCTGCTATCGTCGACCTGAGCTCAGCGAACTGGAAAATGCAAGCAGCAAAGAAATCGTCGATCTGAGCTCAAAGATCGTCGAACTGAGCTCAGAGATAAGGATCCAGTGCAGAGTCAAAATCGTCGACCTGAGCTCAGCGATCGTCGAATGGAGCTCGACGATATTATGAGGTTGAGCTCAGCGATCGTCGAATGGAGCTCGACGATCTGCAGAAGTTGAGCTAGACGATTGTCGACCGGAGTTCGACGAAACATCGTGCTGAGCTCGACGATTTGGACTTAGTCTCCAGAAAAACTTGGGTCTTCAGAGCAGCTTCCAATCCTATCCTTCTAACCCTTAGACTCAATACTAATTGACCTATAATCTATACAGAAGGTCAAAACATAAATTCCTAGAGACATAGTGATCCTGACCCAAATTAATAATAGGGTGTTCCAACAATCTCCCCCTATTTGGGTTAGTTAAACTATTTACAGACATATGAAAAACAAACAACATCATACAGAAAAATACAGAAACAACAGAAGCTAGACATTACAGAACCATCACAGAGATATATATAAATATGATATCCAGAGGGCAGTCAGAAAAACTAAGAGTTATCACCTTACAGAGTTATTCCTTTTCTTTGCCTTTTACCATTTTAATTTCTCTGTTAGGATCTAAAGCTTGTTGTTTTGATCTGGTATCATCAGCTGCACCCAAATAAATTTGCTTTGATGTCCTGGGAACCACTGCAGCTGGATGCAATTCCATGTACCTGTCTGCATCAAAAAATTTACTTGAAGCATATCTCTCTAATTCTTTCTGTCTTTGTTCTGACATTGTGGAGATGTTGGAAGTGTCTAGGCCTTTCTCTTTGGCTTTCTTGATTTGATCTAAAGCAGCCAGCTCTTTCATTCTTGCAGTCCAAGCCATAGGATTCTTCTCAGCGTCCTCAAAAGGAACAGGTGGCTCATACCTGTTGGAAGAAGTATCTTGAGGAGTCCTGGCAGTTACAGTATCTTTGAGCTTGTAGGGGAAAGGACCAGAAGATGTATCAACAGAAACATGTCCTCCCCTAGAGTAAGGATGCTGCCTGGAGTGTCCTTTGGAGTAAACCTGAGTTTCTCTTTGGTTTCCCCTATATCCTCCCCTTCTAGAGTAAGAGCCCCTAGACTGGCTTTCCCTTTGATAAGTTCTAGCATGAGGTTGGTAGGGAGCCTGGCTTCTAGCAGGGCCTGAACTTGCAGAGCTGCCACCTGCACCTGCATCAGGTGGAGGTGGTGGAGGAGGATGAGGGTGCTTGAACTGAGTGGGACCTTTTTCATACTTCCTCTTCTTTTTCATAGCCTTTAACTGGTTCTTAGAGAATTGCATCCAATGCTCAGTGATTGGGCAATTATGCAGAATATAGTATGGAACATCATTGTCATCTCTAACCTTGGCAGGAGGAACTCTTTTCAAAGCCTTGCTTCTTGCCTTTCTTTTCTTTGCAATTGTGGCAGATGAGTCATCAGAAGCAGTGTTATAATCCTCAGATTCAGAACTTTGTGCATCATACAAGGCATCAATCTTCTTCATCAGATCTTCTTTCAGTTTAACAGCAGCTGATGGGGCAACAGATACAGAAGCAGGAGGAGCAACAGAAGCAGCAGATGTAACAGCAGATACTGGAGCAGCAGTAGATGTAACTATAGGTACTGGAGCAGCAGAAGAAACAACAGTGATTACTTCAGGCATGAGGGCAGCAGCAGCTTCAGAAACAACAACTTCTACAGCAGGCTCAAAAGCAACAGCCTCTGTCATCAAAAGATCCTGGGATGAGGGTATATCAGAAACATTCTCTTCAGCAGCAGATATAACTCCAGAGGCAGATACAGCCTTATCTTCAGCAGCAGCAGCAGCAACATCATCAGAAGCAGTAGTTACTGACAGAATAAAATCAGAAATGATTTTGGGGTCACAGCAAGAGAAGGGCACTAGAGCCTTGGACAGATCTTCAGAGAGCTGGCCAGCATTGGGCTCTGGGAGGCAGCAGAAGTAAGCAGTATCAAAAGTAGATAGCAAAGACCTTAGGTCTATTGCTAGTACTGGTGTAGCAGCAGCAGCAGAAGCAGACACAGAACCAGCAGCAGTGGCAGAAGCAGAAACAGCAGGAGGAGCAGCAGCAGCAACAACAGCATGAAGGCTGGCTTCATATGGCATCTCCCCCTGCCTGGATGCAGATACCTGTGCATCAAGGCACACTGCTGGGGGTGCTGCTAGAGGAGTAAGGAAAGAGGAAAGCCTGGCAGAGAGAGCTGCCACTGATTGTTGTAGAGGAGCTAAAGAGGCCTTCATGAGAAGAGAGAGCCTAGGTGCAAGGAGCTCATACAACTGATCAGCAAGGGCTGGGAGATCTACATGCTCAATGAGAGGAGCAGAGGTAGAGGGTATTGGGATGGCTGAGGAAGCTGGAGGTGGAGGGCTGGATGGTGAAGGGATAGAGGGCTGAGGTGTGGGAATTGTGGAGATGGAGGACAAGGGTATAGAGATGGATGGAGTGAAGGATGGTTGGTCAAGGATATGGTGGAGGAGATCTTGGAAGGATGTTGAGGTGGAGGGGAAGTCTGGAGGAGAAGAGGGGGAATCATCCATGTAGGATTCATCCAGAAGTGTGAAGGATGGTATGGATGGAGATGAGGTGACATCTGGAGGTGGATATGAGAATAAGGGATGGAAGTGGTCTGCTGGTGGAGATGAGATGGTGGCTGGAGATGGAATAGAGGTTGTAGATGGGCTGGAAATTGTAATGGGGGATGAGGCTAGAGTGGTGGATGGAGCTGGAGGTAGGGTTGAGCTTGGAGGAGGAGAAGCAGCAGCACTAGCAGCAGGCAGGTCCTCTGCAGGGGCAGAGGCCTGGGGTGGAGTGACTCTTAGAGTCCTGGTGCCTGAAGGGGCAGAAGAAGAGGGCCTGCTGGGCTTGGAGATATGCCTGTCCCATTTCCCAAAAAGGGCACAGGTGAGTCTCTTGGAGGCATTGATGTGCACTCCAGAGGAGACTAGCAGGGAAGGGCACTTGGCCTGAAGGAAGACTCCCAGTATTCTTCCATAGTTCACAAATGTTTTGTTTATCTTTTTCTTCAGCAGATCAAAAAAAACTTCTCCCCAGTTCAAGCTTTTTCTGTCCACCAGAGCTCCCATGAGCCAGAGCAGAGCTGATATCTGGAGATGGTGTCATGAGCAGAATGCTTGGCCAAGAGAACCTTGCCTACTACATCAGCCAGAAACCTGTATTCCACTGACAGGTTCCTCTTAAACAACTTGCTAGGGTTTCCCTCAGGATGACCCATCCTGGCAAGTACATCTGAGAATTCATCTCCAGAGAGTTCAGCAGAATCTTCACCATTCCTTAAACCAAAAACCTCTGTCAATACTGTTGGGGTCAGAGGTACCTGGGTGCCACCAATAGAACCAACTATGGTATTGTTGTCAAGGTTGTGGGCAGTGTAAACCCATTCTTTAATTTCATCAGATGCAAGTTTGATTCTGGTTGTCATCAGGGCAGATAGTTGCTGATCTTTGAATAAATTGAGAAAATCCTGGAAGATTTGATCGGTTGTGTTGAAGGAGTCGAGATCGATGTCAAAGCCTGCATCAAATTTCATTGCAGCGAGCACAGCAACTGAAACGGCCATGGTACCTGCAAAAATCAACAGACAAAACGACCAAGTGTAGAACTGCTTGGAGGGAAGAAAAGTTTGCAGAGAAATTGAAAGCGCAAGAGAGAACGACGACGAAAAAAGAGTTTTATATTAGGGTTCGACGCAGAAAAGGAAAGATCGTTGAACTCAGTTCAACGATCGAGGTTTCTAAAGGAATCTGAAGAGACTCCAAAATCGTCGATCTCCGTTCGACGATCTGGAAAGGCGTCGAGCTCCGTTCGACGATCGTTCAGTGAACAAAATCGTCGAGCGCCGTTCGACGATCGTTGACCAGAGGAGATAGTCCATACTATCAAAGGAGCGCTGAACTCAGTTCGACGATTCAGAAAATCGTCGAACTCCGTTCGGCGATCTTTGGGGAAATCGTCGAGCGCAGTTCAGAGATCAGAAAACTCTAGACACAAAAAAAAATCAGAAATTTTGCCTAGTCTTGGTCAATTTTTAGCTTTCAAAATCTTGGATATTATTTAAGACTTCCTCCATCTAACATTCCTAACTGATTTAGGAAGAAAGTATGTTTCTTTTCATCCAAAGGCTTGGTGAAAATATCTCCCCTTTGTAAATCAGTTGGGATATATTGCAGTTCAATTTTATTCTTTTCAACATTGTCCCTTAAGAAGTGATGCCTAATCTCTATATGTTTTGTCCTACTATGGAGGACTGGATTTTGAGCTATGGAGATAGCACTTGTATTGTCACAAAAGATTTTTGACTTCTCTAGGTTGTAACCATAGTCTAGGAGTTGATTTTGAATCCACAATATTTGTGAACAACAACTGCCTGCAGCCATATATTCAGCTTCAGCAGTTGAAGTTGACACAGATGTTTGTTTCTTGCAAAACCAAGAGACAAGTCTATCACCAAGGAACTGACAAGTTCCACTGGTGCTTTTCCTGTCAATTCTGCATCCAGCATAATCAGCATCAGAGAATCCAGTTAACTCAAATGATGAATCTTTTGGATACCAGAGACCTAGATTTGGACAACTTTTAACATACCTAAGAATCCTCTTTACTAATGTGAGATGTGACTCTCTAGGGCTAACTTGGAATCTAGCACATATACATGTAGCAAACATTATATCTGGTCTACTAGCTGTAAGATACAGTAAAGAGCCAATCATTGCCCTATATGTTGTCTGATCAACAGGTTTCCCATGTTCATCAGCATTCAATACAGCATTGGTAGGCATGGGTGTTTTCATACAAGATGCCTCAGACATGCCAAATTTCTTAACCAGCTCATTAGCATATTTGGTTTGAGAAATAAAGATGCCTTCAGCATGTTGTTTGACTTGCAATCCTAGGAAGAAGGATAGCTCACCCATGCTACTCATCTCAAATTTAGAATGCATTAGGTTAGAAAACCTTCTGCACAATTTTGAGTCAGTAGACCCAAAGATGATATCGTCTACATAAATTTGTACTAGTAGGGTATGGGACTTATGGGTTCTAATAAAAAGAGTTTGGTCTACTCTACCCCTTATAAAACCATTTTCTAAGAGAAAGCATGCTAGGGTCTCATACCATGCTCTAGGAGCTTGCTTGAGACCATATAATGCTTTATTTAATCTGAAAACAAAATCAGGATGAGTTGGAGAGATAAAACCTGGAGGTTGTCTGACATAGACTTCCTCTTTGATGTCTCCATTTAAGAAGGCACTCTTGACATCCATCTGATAAACCTTGAAGCCTTTGTGAGCTGCATAAGCTAAGAATATCCTGATGGCTTCTAATCTTGCAACAGGTGCAAAGGTCTGGTCGTAGTCAATTCCTTCTTCTTGAGAATATCCTTGGGCAACTAGCCTTGCCTTGTTCCTTATTATTACTCCTTGATCATCCAATTTGTTTCTGAATACCCATTTTGTTCCAACAATGGAATGATCCTTAGGCTTGGGCACTAGTTCCCATACTTTGTTCCTCTCAAATTGATGCAACTCCTCTTGCATGGCAATGATCCAGTGTGGATCTTGCTCTGCATCTTGAATGGACTGAGGTTCAATTTGAGAAAGAAAGCAGGTGTGCAACAGGTTTTGGTTGACCTGATTTCTGGTTTGCACACCAGCTGAGATTTCTCCAATTATCTGGGAAATTGGATGGTCTCTTGATGTTACTAAATCAACAGGGGGTGTTGATTGTTCACCAACCTGTGTTGTTGTTTCCTCTTGTGGTACAACAACTGGCTCTTCAGGTTGTGCTTCAATATGTTGAGCATTGCTTTCATCTTCACTGCTTTCATCTTCTTGAGCAACCTGTAGCTTGTTCATATCTTCAACTAGAGAGTGTTCCTGCAAAGGTTCTATGGTAGAAGAAATCTTCTCCTTGAAAGACATGTTAGTTTCATCAAAAGAAACATGAACAGATTCCTCAATTTTCAGTGATGATTTATTATATACCCTATAGGCCTTGCTGATCATGGAGTATCCCAGAAACACTCCTTCATCAGCTTTGGCTTGAAATTTTGCTAGATGTTTCTTATCATTATTGTGAATATAGCAAATGCAACCAAAAATTTTGAAATAGTCAACTTTAGGTTTCTTCCCTTTGAGTAATTCATAGGGAGTCTTTCCCTTCAGTTTATGTATCAGACCCCTGTTCAGCACATAGTTGGAGGTGTTCACTGCCTCTGCCCAAAAGGATAGAGGTAGATGAGCATCTGACAACAATGTAGTGGCAGATTCAATAAGGGTTCTATTTTTCCTTTCAGCTACCCCATTTTGTTGAGGAGTTCTAGGAGCTGAGAAAGTATGCCTGATCCCTTCACTCTGGCAGAACTCTTGCATAAGAAGAGAATCAAACTCTGTCCCATGATCACTTCTGATCAGGGCAATGTGAGTATTGAACTCAATCTTTACACATTTGAGAAACTCTGTCAGACACTTAAAGTTATCAGACTTCTTCCTTAGAAAGAACACCCAAGTGAATCTAGAGAAGTCATCTACAATCACTAAAGTGTAGGATTTCCCTCCTAGGCTTTGTACTGTGATGGGTCCAAATAGATCCATGTGTAACAGATACAGTATCCTAGGTGAATCACTCTTATTAAGTGACTTAAAACTGTTTTTAGTTTGCTTGCCTAATTGACAAGCCTTGCAGAGTCCTTCCTTCTTGTAGGGGCCAGAAGGTAGTCCTCTAACAAGGTTGTCCTTGGATAGCCTAGCAATAGTTCTAAGGTTTAGGTGTCCTAGTCTCTTATGCCATAAAACATTTGGTCTATAGACTGAGTTGAATAAACAGATATCTATAGTAGTTGAAAGAAAATCTACTAGGTAGATGTTACCTTTCCTTTTACCTGTCAACACAGTTGTGTTGTCCTCTGACTTGATTTTGCATAAGGTTTTGCTGAAGGTCACCTGGTAGCCTTCATCACATAGCTGACTGATGCTGATTAGGTTGTGCTTCAGTCCTTCCACATATGCTACCTTCTTGAAGGTTACAGAACCAATCTGGACTTCTCCATATCCTTTAGTTTGTCCAAAGTTGGAGTCACCAAAGATAACTTTGGGTCCAAGCTTGGCTCTAAAGGAATTTAGGTTGTCCTTGTTCCCTGTCATGTGCTTAGAGCACCCACTATCCAAATACCATTGCTGGTTAGATGTTGGATAGGTCTTCACCTGCACATAAAACAATTTACTTGTTTTTGACCCAGTTTACCTTGGGCCTAGGTTGATAACCTTTAAATTCAGAAATGAAAGACATCCCTGGCTGACTCTTATATCCTTCAGGATGATATCTCCTTGGAGGTAAAATCCATTCAGTATAAGGGTTAAATGTTTGGGATGAAGAACCCTCAGGATTCAATTTTGACTTGCCATTGAAAAACTTTCCAGAGCTCTGACCTCTGTTCGACGATCTTGGAGCTGAGTTCGACGATCTTGGGTCAGATCGTCGAGCTCCGTTCGACGGTCGACTATGGCTGAGGTCAGGTATATGGGATCGTCGAGCAGCGTTCGACGATCTTGGCTGAGATCGTCGATCAGCGTTCGACGATTTGTCCTGAGATCGTCGAGCTGCGTTCGGCGATCGTCGATCTCCATTCGGCGATCGTCGATCTCCGTTCGACGATTTGTACTGGACTTTGGTTTTCTGAGGCAGATCAGAATTTTTCCTGGCAACCTCTACAACTCCCTTTCCCTTGTCAGAAATGAACTTGATAGGGGTTGTTAGAACAATAGGTTGGCTGGATGAGGCACCCAAGCCCAGTGTACTGTTGAATCTTGAGTTCACTGTGCTTGTGATGTCCATCAGCTTGATGCTTCTCCCATTGAGAGATTCTTCAAGCTTCTTGGCCTCAGAGAGTTCACTCTTCAGTGAAGCTATCTGTTCCCTATAGTTCTCCAACTCCTGAGAGAGTTTGAGGTTTTCTGATTTTAAACCACTTTGTTCAGATAATTGCTTTCTGAGAGAGATGATCTCTTTCTCATACTTTAGCAGGTCTAAACATAGTGCTTTAAATTCAAGTTTAAAATCTTCTGAAGTGAAATCAAAAGAGCTAATTACCTGATCTTCTTCAGGTTGAGTCTCTGAGTCTGACTCTGACTCCTCTTCCTCTGAGTTGTGTTGTGAGGCATTGATTGCCATCATGCAGAACTCCTTTTCCTCTGCATCATCCTCATCATCACTTGAGCTGGAAGAGGCTTCTGACTCCTCTTCAGTCTCACTCCAGGATTCAGCAACAAATCCTTTCCTTGTGTGCTTATTTCTGCTGGAGGAGGGTTTGCTATTTCCATTCCTTTTGGAGTCCTTCTCCTTTCTTCTTTCTTTTCTGTCCCTTCTGTCCTTGTTCTTGTTTTCTGGACAGTCAGGAACCATATGCCCTGGTTTCCTGCAACCAAAGCAAATAATGTCTTTGCTGTTGCCAATGGACTTGTCATACCTTGGCTTGTCTTGCTCCTTGTATGATCTTCTTCTGAAGTCCTTTCTGGCCATCTTGTAGAATCTTTTGGCCAGCAAGCTGAGAAGTTCATCATTGGCTGTTCCTTTTTCTTCAGGCAAATCCTCAGTTGCCTTGAATGCTATAGTCTTCTCCCTTTTTGTGGCTGGAGAAGCAGCCTTCTGTTCTTCTTCTCTGTTCTTGATGAGTAGCTCATAAGATTTGAGCTTACCCAACAAGGCTTCAGTGGTGATCTCATTCAGGCTTCTGGCATCTTTAATTGGCCAGATTCTTGAATCCCAAGTGCTGGGGAAGCACATTAGGATCTTGTCATTAAGTTCTGTTAGTGAGATCTCTTTGTCTAATGTCCTCAGTTCACTGACAATTAGACTCAGTCTGTTGTACATGTCTCCCACTGATTCAGTTTCTCCCTTCTTGAAGTTCTCATATTGGGAGATGAGATGGGATCTTCTGTCTTTTCTCTCATCAGCTGATCCTGAAACTATTTCTGAGAGCTTGTCCCAGATCTCCTTGGCTGAATTACATTCAGCTACCTTCTGAAAAATGTCATCTGACATTGTTTGAGCTAAAATGTTCATTTCCTTGGCATCAGCTACTTTCCACTTTTTAATGTCAGCATCTGTTCCTGATGGAGGTGGAACACCATTTGTGCTTGTGCTTTCTGGAGGTCTTGAACACACTGTCAAAACAGAATTAAAAATATCTTCGTCAATAGAGTTCATGTATAGTCTAATCCTTGCTTTCCAAAGTGCAAACTTTGACAGATTGCACACTGGAGGTCTGGTGCTAGCATAATCTTTGTTCTGGGCCATGATTTGTGCAAGCTAAATCTAATACTAGAAAACAAAAGAAGGATCTAGTTTGGGATCTTTGGGGTTCAGGTGTTAGCCTGTACAACCAAACAGATATGGTATGTTTAACCAACCTGCCTCTGATACCAATTGAAAGGGGAAACTAGATCTGATATACTCTAAAGGGGGGGTGAATAGAGTATATGGTGCTTTTTAAAACACAAAGAAAAACTTTTGCAAAGCTTTACAATAATTGTTGTAATGAGTGTAAGCAGGGAAGCAAAAATAAAACTAAGCTATGCAGAAACTAAGCACAAGAAAATCTAGGCCAGAAACAAGAAGAAAACATGCAAAACCAGATGACACAAGGAAATATAGTGGTTCCCCAACTTGGGTACATCCACTCTTCTACCACCCTAGGTAGGAATCCACTGCAGGATGAGTTGATCAGGTGTCCTGGGCACCAATGAGCTTTTGATAAGGTGCTCAAAAACCAAATCAGATTTTTTGATCAGGTGTCTTGCCACCAATGAGCTTTTGACAAGGTGCTCAAAAACCATATTCAAACTTTTGAAGGGAGTTTGAAAAACCCTTTACAGAATGGGGTTGAGAGAGTGATGGCAGTCTTCTCTTTCTCAAGCAACTGAGAAGACTATGTGGATTCAGTGATGTTGTCAAAGCTCCCCCTGAGTCCTTGAAATCTTCAGGAAGATGAGCTTTGCTGAGGGTGATAGGCCTTCAAAGATAGATCTCCAGCAAAAGATGATTTCAGCAAGCTGAAATGTTGAGTGTCTGGAGTCTTGAGATGATGTTGGCCTTGAACACTTGAGAGCTGAAGAGATCTGAAGATTTTTGAAAGCTTGATCTCTCTGATGAGTGTTCTTCAGAATTCTTGTTGACAGAATATTTTTCAGAGTCTTGTATGTTGAGAGGTGTCCTTATTCTTGTCTATTCTATTCTCTTTTTATTCTTGTCTGTATTATATCTGATTCAAAAACATTCTCTCTTTTATTCTCTGAGTCTGAATAGGAAATTGCTCTGTCAAAGATAGTCGTTGGTCTGAATTAATTACAGCCTTAATTGCATAATAAGTTCTGAAGGAAAGTCCACTGATTTGTTCCTTGAAAAATTCCTTGAAACTTGCTCCAGAAGTAAATGAAAATGGCTGGCAGATCTTCTGAATTAAATGCAGAATAACTTCTATCTGATTTGAATTTGAATTCTGAAAGATAACTGAAATCGTCGAACTGAGCTCTGCTATCGTCGAGCTGAGCTTAGCGAACTGGAAAATGCAAGCAGCAAAGAAATCGTCGATCTGAGCTCAAAGATCGTCGAACTGAGCTCAGAGATAAGGATCCAGTGCAGAGTCAAAATCGTCGACCTGAGCTCAGCGATCGTTGAATGGAGCTCGACGATATTATGAGGTTGAGCTCAGCGATCGTCGAATGGAGCTCGACGATCTGCAGAAGTTGAGCTAGACGATCGTCGACCGGAGTTCGACGAAACGTCGTGCTGAGCTCGACGATTTGGACTTAGTCTCCAAAAAAACTTGGGTCTTCAGAGCAGCTTCCAATCCTAGCCTTCTAACCCTTAGACTCAATACTAATTGACCTATAATCTATACAGAAGGTCAAAACATAAATTCCTAGAGACATAGTGATCCTGACCCAAATTAGTAATAGGGTGTTCCAACACTTTGTACATTATTTAAAAATAAAAACAAAAATTTTTTTTGATCTCTTTCCCCCACTATCTCCTTTGTAAATAACACTTCTTTCTCTCCTCATTCTTGTAAATTACTTATCAAAATACACTAAAAAAATCAAAAAATTAAAAAAACCAAAAATTCCTAAAAAAGATAATAACTCTAAAAATTCAATAAAAAATCATAATCACAAAAAATACAAAAAATGATAAAAACCCCAAAATCCCAAAAATATTTGGTTAATTATGTGACGCATAAATCGAATATCTCAATTTTTACTTTTCTTGCTATCCAAAAATTTTGTTTTGAGTTTATTTATATGTGAATTTTATTAATTCTCTGTTTGCTATTGATTTGTTAATTATTGATTGAAAAATTTAAATAGCCGGGGTTAAGTTTTAAAGAATTCATTATGCTTTGTTAAAGATAGCGAACTCGTTTTAAGGCACTACTTCTAATTTTTCATTGATAGGAGCACGTGTATTATGTTACGAAATAACGACTATAGAATTCAATTATGCTTACTTTTAGCTTTCTGAAAAATTAGAACGTACAATTTATTAAGTTTGCTCTCAAACATTTTTAGGATTAAAAAAAATCTAGTTTTCTTTTCTCCCCTTACCTATCATGACCTACTTGGCATGATAAAAATTGTATCCTTAAAAAGATCTTATGTCAATGGGAATAAGATTTCTTTCCGTAAACATAGGCACCCAATAAGATTAAAAAGATTATATGTTATGGAGTAAGAGCATAAAATTCATTACTCATACACATATACATTGGGTTAATTTTATTATGAAGTTGAAAAAAAAACAAAGATCATATTAGGAAAATAAGATTTCATTTTCGTAATAATCCTATAAAGAAAAAAAAATGGAGGTTTGAGAAAAAATTACCTCACCTCAAAATCAAAACCCTCTTCATAAACAAACATCAATCCCCTTAGCCAATTTCACGATTCTAGAATTAATTCAAAAATCTATTTGAGGGCATAATTAGTAAATTATATTATTTCCAGTAACACTCCTATAAGCTAGAGTTCATATAATTCCAAACTATTTTCGTTAATCTAACCATTACAATTATTGCTTTCTATTTGATTACATCAAGAAGTCTTTGGACAAAACTTTTGCGCTATTTAAATCATCTACATAGTTTTAGGACTTAACTCTTATACCCAGTATATTTATTTAGATCTCTCTTATAATTGATTAAGCGGTAGCTAAACTTAGAGTTTTTTCTATTCCTTATAAGTTCACCTCAAACTTTTGCTCTGAAATAACAAAAGCTTAAGTATGGGGGTATTTGATGAATTGTAAATATACCTATTTTATGTACATTACTTAAGTCGTTTTCATTTTTTTTGTCATTTTTACTTGTTTTTATTCAATAAAATGCTCCTATTTTTGTAAATATTTTACTAACTTGTTTTATTTTATTTTTCAGGAAAAATAAATGAGAGTTCCTAAGGTTTACGAAGCATAGGACCACATAATCGATGTGTGAGCCCTATTTCGAGTCCCGACACAAGTGCGTGGGCTGGAGAAAGAAAGCAATAAAATGACAAGTCCCACTCAAACGAGTGGGCGGGAAATTGCAAGTCCTACTCAAACGAGTAGGCGGGGAAATAAAGCGGGTCCTACTCAAACGAGTAGGACAAAATAAATGCAACACCCCACGTACATACTCGACTGGAAGTAAAACTCACGCACACACTCTCTCGACATAAATGAAAGCACATGCACACTGCAGGAAAGTAAAACACACTCACACACTCTACTGAATGAAATAAAGCAATGCACTATTTAACTCTTAACGAGTAGGAGGAAATAAATGCAGAAGTACAAAAAATTAAGAAAAGCTAAGTTATCCAAAAATTAAAACAACTGCATTTCTACCGCTAGAATACTGTAGAAATGCATGAAAAGCTGAAATAAAAATAAAACGAGCAAAAGGGTTGCAAATAAACGCAAAAATGGAAATGCTCAAAAAATTAAAACGAATACATTTCTACCGCTAGAATGCAGTAGAAATGCATAAAAAGAGAATGAAAAAATTAAATAAGCAAAAGTTTTAAATAAAAAACTAAATGCATGAAAAATTAAAAAAAGTTATATTTCCATTCCTATAACTCCGTAAAAGTTGTTAAAAAGTGAAAATAAAGTGAAAACGATGAAAAGTTTTACAACCTAAATATGAAAAGCTAGGTAAAAAAATGAAAAAAAACACTTTCAAATCGTTTTTACGGGTTTATAGGAATGAAATAGAAAGCAAGAAAAACCTAATCTAAACAAGTCTAAGTAAGAATGAAAACATAAAATTAAAATTTACACTCATACACTCACACACCCATTTAAAAGAACGAAAATAAAGCTTAAAATAAAGAGAAAAACAAGTAAAAAAAAATAAGATTGCTTAAGAGATGAAACATAGATGAAGTCCATAATCATATAAGGGAGAAAATATACAAATTTATTACTAAAAAATGGACTACAAAGTTAAGAGAAAGGGGGGAAATTTCCCTTACATTGACTTGAGATGCATCTAGGAAGCATAACTCCTAAGCAAAATGGTCCAAAAGGAGAACAAGATTACATCCAGCAAGCTGGTTTAAATATGCAAAACAAATCAGGTGACACGCCCCTTGACACGGGCGTGTAGGAGGGGCGTGTCAGCACTGTACAAAGTGCGGCCGTCGATTTGACGGGAAAGTGGACTTCGGGATGGACACGTGTCGGTCTCGCATTGGTCACGCCCCAGGTCACGGGCGTGACTCTGGGCGTGTCGGGGAGATAGATCTGGGCTCAGGTCTTTGAGCTGTCACCGGGTTTTATCGAGTTGAAAAATCGTCGAGCGGGAAGATCGAGTTCGACGATCGTCGAGCGGGAAGATCGTCGAGCGCGGGTCTTTGTCAGCCAGGTGGAGGAGTCACGCCCCAGGTCACATCGTGACTCTAGGCGTGTCGGGGGTTCGACGATCGTCGAGCAGAAAGTCGTCGAGCGGCAAAATCGTCGAGCGGAGGATCGTCGAGCCGCAAAATCGTCGAGCGGAGGATCGTTGAGCGGAACATTTTGTCGAGCTTGATGGAGTGGTCACACCCTAGATCACGGGCGTGACGGTTGTTCGACGATCATCGATCAGAAATCGGCGAGCGCGGAAATCATCGAGCGGAAATTGTCGAGCGCTGGGCACGGGTCAGGTCACGGCCGTGTGATCGGGCGTGTCAAGCTATTTCTTCAAAATTTGCAGATTCCATGGGTTTTGCGATGTCACGCCCCAGTCACGGGCATGACCAGCAAGTCACGGGCGTGACTTGTCAATTTTTGGCAGATAATTATTTTTTTCTTGAAAAATAAAATTAATTATGTTAGCAAAATATTTACAAAAATAGGAGTAATTTATTAAGGAAAAATAAGTAAAAATGATAAAAGGTAACTAAAACGACTTATTTATTGTACACAAAAATGCGTATATTTACAATTCATCAAATACCCTCATACTTAAGCTTTTGCTATTCTAGAGCAAAAGTTGGAGATGAACTTATAAGGAATAAAAGAAATCCTAAGTTTAGCTACCACTTGACTTAATTAAAAGTAAGATCAAAATAAATATTCGGGGTGTAAGAATTAAATCCTAAATTATGAAAATGTTATAAATAGATGAAGAGTTTCAAAAAGACTTCCAGATAAAATAAAATAGAAAGTAAAAAATTATTTTTGTTAGTTCAACAAAGATGGATTGGATTTATATAAAAAACCTTAGCTTAAAAGAAGTTAAAGGAAATAATGCAATTTAAAAATTATGCTCTCAAAAAATTTTATATTAAGTCTAGAATCATTGAAATGAGATAAGTGATTTGGTGGTTTATGAAGAGGGCTTGGAATTAGAGGCGAGGCAATTTTTTCTCGAACCTCTACATATATTTTTTTCTCTTTTTGGATGAATGTTAAGGAAAATGAAATCTTATTTTCCTAACATACAATGAATTTTTTTGTTTCTTCATAAATAATAAATAACCCAATGTATATGTGTAGGAGTAATGAATTTTATCTTCTTACTACATACCATATAATCTTTTTAAATATTGGGTGCCTACGTTTACGGAATGAAATTTTATTCTCATTGACATAAGATCTTTTAAGGGGGAAAATAGGGGTAAACATGTCAAGTAAGACATGAAAAAAATGGAAGTGAGTTTATTTTTTAAAAAAGAATACTACCTTTTAATAAAAAAGTTTTGAGAGCAACCTTTTTAAAATGAACGTTCCTATGTTTCTAAAAGCATGAAGTAGAAATAATTGAAATCCATGGTTGCTATTTTCTAGCATAAAAAACGACCTTCTATTTATAAATTAGAAGTGGTGGTGAAAAACAAGTTCCTTATTATAAGGAAAAGACATAAAAAAAATTCTTTAAATCTTAACCACAGACACTGAAATCTATCAAACTTTAATTAATAAACGAATAGTAAGCAAAGAATAATTAAAATTCACTTATAAATTAACTCGAAACTAGATTTTTGGAAAGCAAAAAGGGGTATGAAATGGTATATGCGATTTTATTTGTTACATAATTTAACAAAATATTTTTGTGATTTTAGGATTTTTATCATTTTTTTGTTTTGATTATTATCTTTTTTGGATTTTAGAGTTATTCACTTTTTTTAGGATTTTTGGTTTTGCTAATTTTTTTTTTAGTATTTTTTGATGAGTTATTTACAAGAAAAAGGAGAGAAAGAAGTGTTACTTACAAACAAGATAGGGGGAAGAGAGAAAGTTTTTTGTTTTTAAATGTTATACAAAGTAAAAACTCGAGGGTGGCCCGCGAACAGCCTTTTATTTGCGTGGTTGGTTCGATGAGTCGAACGCCACGAGCAGGCAAAATGTGAGTTTTTATAAAAAATAAGAGGGGGAGTGAAATAGATTTTTTAAAAATATTAACAAAGGAAAAGAAATTATTTTTTTGAATTTTTGTTTTATAAATTTTTTTTTAAATTTTTTTTTATTTTGAGAAGTTATTTACAAAAAAGAAGAAAGAAAGAGGTGTTATTTTACAAAGAAGATAGTGGGGAAAGAGAGAAATTAAATTTTTTGTTTTAAGATAATATACAAAGTAAAAAAACTCGAGGGCGGCCCGCGAACAAACTCTTATTTGGGTGGTTGGTTCGATGAGTCGAACGCCGCGGGGAGGAAAAATGCGAGTGTTTATAAATAAGAAGAAGGGGGGAGATTTTTACAAAAACTATTTACAATGAAAAAGACAAAAAAAAAATTTGAATTTTTTGTTGTTTTATAAGTTTTTTTTGTGTGTTTTTTTTTTGTATGAATTTTTTATTATTATAAAAAAACAGGGAAAATTTTTTATTAGATTTTAAGTTTTGCAAATTTTTTTTTTGATGACTACAGAATAAAAAAAATGCAGATTAGGAAAACACCCCCATACTTAAATCCAACATTATCCCCAATGTTGCAGTCTAAGTTTGCGGAACGATTAATATACAAAATATAATCTATGCAAAAATAAAAAGAGAGGGTAGGAACTTCCCTAAGACGAGTTCGGGGAGGCCCGGGTTGAAACCCTGCATTATTGTGAGAAGACGTAGGAAAAATATAACAGAGATAAAAAATAAAAGAAAAAAGATAAACTCGACAAAAAGTGTGTGGGCGGTAGGGGATGGCAAGTGCGTGTGCTACTCAATTAGCTAACGTCTTAGCTATATGTGCGCGGACAGAAATGCGGACCCCAAACGCGCATAAAAGAGTAAAGTGCGCCGACGCAAAATGAAACAAAATAAGTTAAAAAAATTAAAACCAAATATATACATTTTTAATAACAAAATAGATATATATTTTTTGTTATAGAATTTTTTGTTATATGTTTTTGTGGTTTTTAAGTTTTTTTTTAAGTTTATTTTTGTTATATTTTTTTGGATTTTGTGAGGTTTTTAGAGTTAATTTTTTGTTTTTTAGGTTTTTAAGAGTTTTTCAGTTTTTAGAGTTTTAGTTAGTGTTTTTTTTTTTGATTTTTTGGTTTGTAGTGTTTTTTTTTTCAGAAAAATAATGAAAATTTTTTAAGTTTTGTTTTTTTTTTCAGTTTTTAGAATTTTTTTTTCGGTTTAGTAGGATTTTCAAGTTTTAGTTTTATAGGTTTTTTTATTTTTTTTGGAAACAACACTATTTCATTTTTGTTTTTGTTTTATAGATAAATATATATGAAAATATAAGTATAAAATGAACACATTTTTTATTCATTTTTTAAAGTTTTTTTAGTATTATATTATTATTATTATGATTATTATTATTATTATTATTAGTAGTAGTAGTAGTAGTATTTTTTTGTTAGCCATTTTAAATATTTGTTATATATATATAGATATAGGTAAAATTAATAGAGTTCCAGGGTTCAAAATAACGACTCGAAAATTCCCCGACAACGGCGCCAAAAACTTGATTGATAAAATCGCATCAAATCCCCAGCAACGGCGCCAAAAACTTATTTGCGTGTTAAAACTCCAAAAAGATTACGGTTCACGCGACGACCCGGCGGTTTTATTTAATTAGAAATGCGGATTGAATTTTATTTAGAAAACAGTGCGCGCGTATTTATTTATTTGGATATAAAACGGGTTAGATCAAGTTTTGACGAAAGGAGGCAAGTGCACCTATCGTGAGTAGTACAGGATATTCCGGGTGGAATATCGAGGTTGTATTGTTCTCGGGGTCGGTTCGATTATTTCTACATTTCCCTGGAGGGGACTATTATTTTACCGATAATACTTGTCGGGTATTTATATATATAATAAAAAAAATATAGAAAACATAAAAAAGAAAGCATGAAGGTAGAGCCGATGAAGAGCTTAGCTCGAGGGCACCGAATAAAATTAGAACCAAAATAGACTTTTAATAAAAAGAGATCCTAAGGTTCTAATTAATTAAGGCGGAGACTTGGCTGTGGAGGTTCCACTAGAATGAGCTCACTTATCTCTAGGACTATTGCTCACCTGAACGCTAATACTATTCGACCGAACGTTAGTCCGACAAAGGATTCCTCTTAACGCCCGCATTACGCTAAGAACCCCGCTATTGGGTGGGGAACCCAATCCGGTAGAGTTGGCGTGGTTCCTCTATTAAGGGTTAGTGCGGAACCCTCTTTTCCAAGGGGTGATCTGTCCATACGCACGGCCTCTCGGCTAGCGTATGGAAAACAGAAATAGGGCCCACACATCGATATGTGGTCCTACGCGTCGTTAACCCCGGTAAAACCTTAAGTACTTTAATTAATTAGAAAAATGAGACCTTTAATTATTTTAAGCTATTTTATTTGTCCCAATGCTATTCGATACTGAGGGCTAAGAACGGTTAGCCACTCATCGGAATGGGGACGGCTTGCGAGGAAATCAATAAAGAAAGCGATAAAGAAAGCAGGAAAGTGAAAGCAGTAAAATGAAAGCAGTAAAGGAAAGCTGAAAATCGCAAGTCCTACTCAAACGAGTAGGACTGAAATGAAAGCAGTAAAATGCGAGTCCCAGCGCAAATGCGTGGGCGGGAGAAAGAAAGCGGGTCCTACTCAAACGGGTAGGAATAAATAAATGCTCACACGCACGCACTCTACAGAAAGTAAAACTCACGCACACACTCTCTCGACATAAAGTAAACACACTCCACACACTCTACTGAAATGAAATAAAAGCATTGCGTCATTTAACTCTTAACGTGTAGGCGGAAATAAATGCGCACACAACAGAAATTGAAAAAAAACTAAGTTATCAAAAAATTAAAACGACTGCATTTCTACCGCTAGAATGCGTTAGAAATGCGTAAAAAGCTGAAATAAAAACAAAAGGGGCAAAAAGTTTTGGAAAATAAAGAAAAAATACAAGTGCTTGAAAAAGCAAAATAACAACTTTTCCATTCTTATAATTCTATAAAAACGCTTAAAAAGTGGAAGAAAAGGTAAAAGGACGAAAAAGTTTAACAAAGCTAAAAAGTCTAAGTAAAATGAAAAGAAAACAAACCCACTTTAAAACCATTTTTATAACTCTATAAGGATAGGAACAAAAACAAAATAACTACTATGAAGATGAAAACAACTACTTAATAATAAAAAAATAACATTTTACTCCTATACACACATACACGGGTATAAAAAAAAGAATGAAAAAACTAGTTAAACAAGAAAGAAAGATAAGATTGCATAAGAGTAGGTTGTTTAGATTCATTCCAAAGCCAGAATAAGAGATGAAAAATAGATTTTATTAAGTTAAAAAGAACGCGTTACAAAGGAACAAAAATAAAAACTAAGGAGAGGGGGAGAAAATATCCCTTACATAGAATTTGGAACTTATCCGAGCAGCATAACACTTATACAAAATGGTTCAAAATGGGAACAAGATTACATACAAAACACTGATATTTATAGACAAACAATTACATGGGACACGCCCTCTGACATGGGCATGTTAGCACTATTCCTGATGGAGGCCAGCGATTTGATGGGAAAGTGGACTTCGGGCTGGACACGTGTCGTTCCCGCAGCGGTCATGCCCCAGGTCACGGCCATGACGCTGGGCGTGTCAAGAAGGTGGATCTGGGCGCGGGTCGCGCCGAAAGTCATCGCGCGGGTGTTGTCGGCCAGGTGGAGAAGTCACGCCCCAGGTCACGTCGTGACTCTGGGCATGTCGGGGGTTCGACGATCATCGAGTGGAAAGTTTCGAGTTGAAAAATCGTCGAGCTACTGGAGAATCGTCAAGCGCGAGTTTGTCGAGCGGAAATCATCAAGCTGAATTTCATCAAGCGGGAAGAGGAGTCACTCCCTATGTCACGGGCGTGACTCTGGGCATGTCGCGGAGGTGTCGACGATTGTCGAACGGAAAGTCGAGCTGAAATTGTCGATCGGAATTTGTCGAGCTGACATCGTCGATCGGATATCGTCGAGCC
This sequence comes from Platanthera guangdongensis, assembly GCA_039583875.1. NCBI lineage: Eukaryota > Viridiplantae > Streptophyta > Magnoliopsida > Asparagales > Orchidaceae > Platanthera > Platanthera guangdongensis. The sequence goes on from CM077152.1 coordinate 151,115,982, forward strand.
GACATCGTCGATCGGAAATCGTCGACCAGATATTTCTCTTTAAAATTCGTTGATTCTATGGGTTTGACGAATCACGGCCTGGTCACGGGCATGACCAATAAGTCACGGGCGTGACTTAGCAATTTTTTGGCAGATTATTATTTTTTTCCTGAAAATAAAATTAATTATGTTAGCAAAATATTTACAAAATAGGAGTAATTTATTAAGGAAAAATAAGTAAAAATGACAAAAAGTAACTAAAACGACTTATTCATTGTATACAAAAATGCGTATATTTACAATTCATCATTGGTCGTTGGTTCAATACTACCCCGAGCGCGGCCCGGCCCCAGGTAGACCCGCTGCGTAGGCTCTCATTAGCTGGCAGGTCCGAAGGCTCGCCTGTGGGGGAAAGATCTGGTTCTTAGTCCTTGGTTCTACACTACCCCGAGCACGGATCGACCCCAGGTACACCTGCTGCGCAAGCTCTCATTAGCTGGCAGGTCCGAATGCTGGCCTGTGGGGGAGAGGTCTGGTTCTTGGTCCTTGGTTCTACACTACCCCAAGCGCGGCTCGACCCCAGGTTGACTCACTACGCCGGCTCTCATTAGCAGGCAGGTCCAAAGGCTCGCCTGTGTGGGAGAGGTCTGATTCTTATTTCTTGGTTCTGCACTACCCCGAGCACGGCTCAGCCCCCAGGTATAGCCGATGCACAGGCTCTCATTAGCTGGCAGGTCCGAACGCTCTCCTGTGGGGGAGAGGTCTGGGTCTTGAATTCTTGGTTCTTAATTCTTGGGAATTCTACACCACCTCGAGCCTGGCTCGGCCACAGGTAGACCCGCTGCGCAGGCTCTCAATAGCTGGCAGGTATGAAGGCTTTCCTGTAGGGGAGAGGTTTGGTTCTTGGTCCATGGTTTTGCACTACCCCGAGCACGGCTCAGCCGCCCCAGGTAGACCCGCTACGCAGGCTCTCATTAGCTCGCAGGTTCGAAGGCTCGCCTGTGGGGGAGAGGTCTGGTTCTTGAAGACTTGGTTCTTAATTCTTGGGAATACTACACCACCTCGAGCCTGTCTCGGCCCCTGGTAGATCCGTTGCCCTGGCACCCTTCAAGCTAGCAGAGCAGCAAACTCACTCGATGGCAGAATGGTTGGGAAAATCTCCTTAAGCAACATCCCTGCTTAATCTTATAAAAAATAAACTAAGGCAAAGGTTAGAGAAGTGCAAGTGAAGGCACTCCGAGCTGGCGGCCACAGGGGTGGTCTCGCCCTGGGGCGAGAGGGTACTCGCGCGAGACAGAAGACTTGGCCTGATGATAGAGGAACAGTTATATCACTAGGAGCCACTCGCACAAGGAGTACCTTAAGGAAAGGCGAGAATGTTGTTGGCTCTCACGCATAAAAGAGACCAGGGAAGTGATGGCTCGCGCTCTGAAAAAAGGCCAACTCTCCAACAAGGCAGCGAGACAAGATGTAGCACTGTCTTTTGGGCGTGAGCGAATCGAAGAATCGACTCGCAGTAAACAAAATAAAGCAAAGTACAAAAAGAAAGGGTGAGGCGATGAGACGGGTAGGTAGCACCGTCTCGCAAGCCAAAACAAACCAATAATTCGTTTAGCAAAATAAAAAACAAAATAACAAGCAAGACAATATGTACAGTTGATCCATCACAGTGTCATGTATCACAAAATGAAGCTCAAAAAAGAGTAGTTTCTAAGTTTTACAACAGCAAAAAAGAGGAGAGAGGGATTCTTGATCTTGGAGGAAGCACATCATTTCTCCTCGCCAGAAGAAGAATCCTCGCTCTCCTCACCATAGAATTTGGGAACTAAATCGCGAACGGTCACCATCTCAGAGCCATCCTTCATGACCCCCAGCTCCTTCATCATTTTGAGGACAAGCTCTGCCGCCCGAATGCTAGCGTCTCGGCACTGCTCCTCGACTTCATCAAAAGAGTAATGTGGCGGTTCCTGGAAGGGTTCGCGATGAGACGATGACGCGACGTTGTCCTGAAGGCGAGCGTTCTGGGCTTTCAAATCCTTGACCTACTCCTCCAGGGCCTCCACGCGCGAATGCAACCGCTCCTCCGTCTCGGGATTCTGCGAAACGCCCAGTTATTAGTGAAGTGTACTGAAGAAGGAAAATCCAATGGTAAGACTAAGGCTTACCACACCGCCCTGGGCTTTCGCAAGGAGGGTCTCGGCAATGGACAACCTTTTTGCAAGATCTTATGATTACTCTCGCTCTGTCGCCAGACTTGTCTCGCTGTCCTTCCACTTTTTGTTGATGTAGATTAGGCGGCGCGAGGCACGGTGCGAGAACTCCAAGGAGCGTATTTGGGCGTGGGAGGATTTCAGGACAAGATCTCGCATAGACTCGCTCTCGGGGGAGACTGTGTCGAGACCGCCGTAAAGACCATACCCCACGGCAAATGCATGGCTGGTGGGGAGCTCCTGCTCCTTCCAAGGGGGAAGTAGGGTGGAGATGGACACGCGATTGGCGTCCCGCAACCACAACAAAACAGGGTCGCTAGCGGCATCTGAAATAACGGGACCCAAATTGAAGTTCAAATGGGAAGAGGGGGTGGGATGGCTGGAGGAGGCGCCTTCGTGAGAGGTGGTGGTAGTAGGTTGATTGGGTCTGGAGGCAGGTTGGTCAGGAAGATCCGTCTCGCGAGTAGGCAAGACGGGCTGATGGGGAGGCGAGCGGGGCGACTGGGACACCTCCATGGAGATGGGGCTCAAGGACCCCAATATATCCTTCTTCTCCTTCGGGGTCATCTTCTTTTTCCCCTTGGACACAACCAAGGCTTTCCCCATCTTTTTTCTGGGAGGGCTAGAGTGAGGGGGAGCCGTGTCGCCTACATGCCTCTTTGGAGGGGGAGGAGCCAAGGACTCTCTCGCCGCCTCAGTTGCCGCACTGGCGAGACCAAGGCCCTTGGAAGGGTGAATGTTGCTCTTATAAGGAGGGTGGACTAGTACGACTCGCTCCCCTAAAAGACAAATAAGAAGGTGATAAGATGGCGAGACGGGAAATAATGAAGCACGAGATGGGAGAGCGAGAATACCTTCACCATGGAGTACTGGAGGCAGCGAGTCGAGGCCACTCCGCAAGTAGTTGACTTCAAAATTTTTGCCGATGACGAAATCGAATAGCAATTTGTCTGTGCCGCCCACCTATGGGGACACATAGAAACTCTCGGTCGGTGACACAGGAGCGAGCGGGACGCCCCCGAAGTCGCCGCGGATGAAAAGGAACCTTGTGAGCCAATGATGATTCTTGTTGGGCATCTCTCACACCTTGAGCCCTTGCCCGGTGAAATACGAGACGCCATCCGCATTGGCGTGGTCGATGTAAAGCTTGCGGAAAACCGTCAAGCTGAACTCGATTCGCTCCCGGCGCATATAGCAAGCGAAAGCGATTAACACCAAAATTGCATTCGGGTTAAACTGCGCCGGGACGACGCCGAAGTATTTGAAGACTTACTTTACCTCGGGCCAGAGAGGCAATCTCAACCCTGCCTCGAAGTTCGAGACGGGGAAGGCGCGTTCTCCCGGGTAGTAAGTGTATGTTGAATCGCCAAGCTTTGGTGGCCGCGATTTGTGCCCCTCACCCAGGTACTCGTGGACAAATTCGCGGTAGTCCTCTTCAGAGAGCCTGCCGAGCGAGAAGTCATGGTCAGTGAACCGCTTCCCGCGGCGGCTGCGCCCCTCGCCTTTCTTAACTCTCTTCTTGCCCATTCATGGCGAGACAAACATAAGCGAGATGGTGAGAGAAAGGAAGTAGTAGGAAAGAGGATCGGCGAGATGGCCGAGGGAGAAAAGAGCGAGAAGGATCAGCGAGACGGAAGAAATAAGGGGGAAAGAGCTTGGACATGGCAGGAGTAGAAGGAGCGGATATCCTTCTAATCCAGGTGATGAGTCCGATTTATATAGGGTTTTTCGGACTCATCTGGGCTAGTTTTCACGTGTTTGCACTTCACTTTTAGTTCTATATCGTTCATATTTCTTCTTATCTATATTTCCATAGGAAGTGCACACTTTGGCTCGTGTTGTGTATTTTTGTACTATTATTGTTTGTACTCCTTATTGTGATTGCTTGGAATGTCTGCACATATCAGTGATTTGTTTTTCCTGTTGGTATAGGGGTCGTGTATGTGTTCCGGGAGTGTTTGGAAACAGGAATACTACGCACGATCATCGGATCTACTGCGCACGACCACTGGTCGTGCGTCACTGATCGTGCGCACTTGCCTTCCTTTTCCAAGTTCTTCCTAGGCATACACACGACCACTGGACACAGTGCGCACGACCACTAGTCGTGCGCCACTGATTGTGTGCATTGATTCCTCTTTTCATGGAGTTCTATCTGGGGTAATCGCACGACCATTGGACATAGTGCGCACGACCACCGGTCATGCGCCATTGCTCGTGTGCAGTACCCCAGTTCTTCTTCCTAATCTGCCATGCCAGTGCACATGATCACTGGACATAGTGCGCACGACCAATGGTCGTGCGCCCATGATCGTGCGCATTGTTCAATTCTGCATTCTATAAATATGCAGGTGCCGCCCTAATTCCAGAGCGCTCATTTTGCCTCCGCCATTTTCATCTCTGAGGAGGGATTCCGCCATTCTCCTTCAATCTCCACCCTAGGGAGGTGCTTCGGGCAAGCTTTCACCGCCAAATCCAAGCCGGAGCTTCCTCTCGGCCTCCTCCATCATCTCTTGGGCTCATTTCAAGCTTCAACACCATAGACATCAAGTAAATGGAAGCTTACAACTTTCGTCTGCTATCGTGACACGAAGAAGTCGGGCCATTGGAAGGTGGTGACAACCCTTCTCTACCCCGGACGCAGTTGAGTACCGAGCTTGGACGCGGATTGACAACCCGACGATTCCAACCTTGAATCCTCAGCAAGACTTCGGATTCGGTCGATCTCTTGCCTTGTTCTTCCTTTATTGTTGTTTATGTGTTGTTGTAAACTTTATTTATAGATGATGTGCGCTTAGTTGTAAAACGCTTTATTAAATCATGTCTTTGTGATTTGTATTTTCGTTAAATTTGCTTGAGGTGTGCCATATTCCATCCACCACCATCCACCCTTACCGCACTTGCAATTGCTAGTGGTGTGTGTAGCGAAGAGGTGCTCATGACCCTCATTCCGCCATTCTAACCACCTCATCCGTAAGCCTACTCGTCCTTCCGCCCAGTGATTCAGTGCATAGCATCCCGACTAGTCTTCCATCCCGCCTGGCGAAGCATCACATAGAGACATTGCATAGGAGTCGTTGTTGGCCTTTTATTTTCTTTTTCCATAAATATCAAAACCCCCTCGAGTTAACTCCGACCTAAGGACTTCAATCTAAAGTCCTCCTCAACATTAACTCCACCTTACTGTGTTCCATGAGATCGATACTTGGTAAAACTCGCCCATTTTATATTACTTGTGCTCGCCCGTATCATACCCGAACACCCCTGGGCTCCCGGGCATGTTCACTATCTCGAAACTACGTCGAGAGCAGTTCGTCGACCACCTGACACGGCCTTGGACACGCCCGTGTCCTAGGCCGTGTTCCCTGTCTCCACACATCGTCGAACGAAAATGTCGACTTCCCGGGCCGATCGTCGACACGAGCTCGACACCTCCCTGAGACATGAACATGTCTCAGGCCGTGTTCGCTGCTCGACGATCGTCGACTCCAAAATTCGTCGACCTCTCGGCCAAATCGTCGACTCGAGCCTGAAACGCCCTGGGACACGCCCGTGTCCCAGGCCTTGTGCCCCATGCCAAATTCCAAATTTTGCCCAAAATGCCTCCTGTCGCTCTTTTGAGTTTCGGGGCGTTACAACTCTCCCCCACTTAAAATAATTTCGTCCTCGAAATTACATAAAGGAAAGAAACATAACACTTAAACGGTACTTGAGTGAAACAACTCCGGGTACTCATCAAGCACAGTCTGGTCTCGCTCCCAAGAGAGCTCCTCCCGACCGCAATTTTCCCAACGGACCTTGACCATCCTGATCTTTTTATTGCATAGCCGCTTGACATCTGCGTCCTCAATACGTACGGGCTTGGCCTTCGTCGTCAACCCACAATCAACCGACACTTGATCGACCGCGATCGCTTGCGTAGGCTCTTGCACCGCCTTCCGTAGCACCGATATATAGAATACATCATGTAGACCACTAAACTCCACTGACAGCTTCAACCGGTATGATGCTTCACCAATCCGCTACAGAACATCAAACGGTCCAAGGTACCCCGGGCTTAGCTTCTTCAAGCGCTGCACCCACGAGACATCCTTGAACGGCTTGATCTTCAAGTACACCCAATCGCCAACAGCGAACTCCATGTTCCTGTGCTTGGCATTATAGTACTTAGCCTGGAGGTCCTGAGCGATTAGCGACCTCTCCAGAATGGTTCTCACCAAAGAAGTAGCATCCTCCACCTCTAGTCGCTAATACAACTTTGATTCACCCATTTCCAACCAGGACAACGACATGCGACATGTTCTACCATAAAGGTCCTCGAAGGGCGCCATTTGAATGCTCGCTTGGTAGCTATTTTTGTAAGCGAATTCCACCAAGTATAGGTGATCTTCCCATTGCTTTCCAAAGTCCAGGACACACCTGCGAAGCATGTCTTCCATTGTCTTATTGACCCTCTTGGTCTGCCCATCCGTTTGCGGATGAAAGGCTGTGCTAAAACTCAGCTTTGCTCCCAACATCTGCTACACCAGCCTCCAATCATTGGACGTGAACCGCCCATCTCGGTCACTCACGATGCCGCGGGGCACACCATGAAGCCGTAAAATATTATCCACATATAGCTTTGCCAATTTCTCAACCGTATCATCCTTCCTATGCGGAATGAAATGCGACACCTTCGTTAGACGATCTACGACCACCCAAATGGCGTCGTTCCCCTTTTTTGACCTTGGCAACCCGTGCACAAAGTCCAGAGCAATGTCGTCGAACATTCACTTCAGAATAGGCAAGGATTACAAGAATCCTGCCGGCTTTTGGCACTCCGCCTTCACCAAGGCGCACGTTTGGCACTTCGCCATATATAGTGCCACATCCTTCTTCAATCCTGTCCATCGCGGTAAATTTTCGTGCTCCCCGGGAGAATTGAGTACTTGGTATGATGTGTCTCGTACAACAAATCCACCCGCAAATTGACCACGCTTGGGACGCACAAACAACCGTCTTTCCAAAGTAATCCGTCCTCCACAACGAATTGGGAATTTGACCCATCCAGAGCCTCTATCATGTGTTGCTTCATGTGGACATCCATATCCAAAGCCTGCCGAATCCGATCAGCCAGGTCATATTGTACTTCAGTCCAATTCAATAATGCTTCAACACTTGATTGCTTGTCAACGCAAAAGATCTCCAACGCCTCTAACTCCCGAACCAACCGCTCGTCATGGACCAATAGCCAATTGGCTTGAGCTAGGGCCCGGCGACTCAATGCATCCGCAACCGCATTGCCTTTACCAGGAACGTAGTGGATCTTGATTGTATAGTCCCCCAGGAACTCCATCCACCTACGCTGACGCATGTTCAGATATTTTTGATCCAACAAATATTTCAGGCTCATATCATCGGTATAGATTTTGACCCTTACTCCATATAAGTAGTGCCACCACAGCTTCACGGCAAATATCACGGCTGCTAACTCCAATTCATGGACCGGATAATTTCTCTCATGCACTTTCAGCAGTCTCGAGCCATACGCTATAGCGCTTCCATACTGCAGTAGCACGCAACCCAAACCACTGCCCGAAGCATCGCTATAAACCTCAAAACCTTCGGTCCCACTCGGCGAACTCAGCACAGGCGTCGTGGTCAACCGACACTTCAACTCCTCAAAAGCTCGTGCGCACTCCGCCGTCCAAATGAACTTCTGCTCCTTCCTCGTCAACGTAGTGAGAGGGAACGCTATCCGCGAGAAGTTCTCCACGAAGCGCCTATAATAGCCGGCAAGCCCCAGAAAGCTCCGGACTTCCACTACCGTAGAAAGCTCAGGCCACTCTCGTATCGCAACAATCTTCGCCAGTTCCACTGCAATACCTTCCCCACTCACTATATAACCGAGGAACGCCACTGAGGACAACCAAAAACTCGCATTTGGAGATCTTGGCGTATAGTTGATTCCACCTCAGTGTCTCCAATACCAAATGAAGATGCCTGTAGTGATCTTCCTCACTCTTCGAGTACACCAAAATATCATCGATGAAGACGATCACAAAATGGTCCAAGTACTCCCTGAACGTCCGGTTCATCATCTCGTACTAAACGCTGTTTTGGGGATATCACTCTCTCTTATCCTCAGCTGATAGTAGCCATACTTGAAATACAACTTTGAGTACACTGTCGATCCGACCAACTGATTAAATAGATCATCAATCCTTGGGATCGGGTACTTGTTCTTTTCTGTTATCTTGTTCAACTCCTGATAATCAATACAAAGTCTCAAGCTCCCATCCTTCTTCTTTACAAAGAGGACCGGTGCGCTCCAAGGCGACGAACTTGGACGCACAAACCCTTGCTCCAACAACTCTTGAAGTTGCACCTTCAGCTCCGCCATTTCTTTAGGCGCTAGCCGATCCGGAGATCGTGACATAGGCTTCGCACCTAGCACTAGCTCAGTCATAAAATCTATCTCCCGTGGAGGCGGGGCTCTAGGAAGCTCGCTAGGGAACACATCAGGGTACTCTGATACCACTGAAATACTATCCAAAGTAGTCCTCGGCTTCACAACCTCCACTACTGTAAAGAATAGCTCTGCACCAGCACGAACCGCCTTCACCACCTAAAGAGCTAACATCAATGTCTTGCTCGACCATTTCAAGCCCGTAAAGGTCGTCTCACGACTTTCGCCCAACTTGACTTCCTTGCGACCACAATCAAAATAGGCTTGTTGCTCCGAGAGCCAGCCCATGCCAAATATTACGTCGAACTCCTCCAGCGGCAGTAGCGACGCTAGCAAATGGAACTCTTGACTCCCAATCCAAACCTAAATGCAATAAATTGTACCCGCGCGCATTGAGCACCATTGGACCATAATGCATCCAATTAGTCTCTTACGAATGATGGAGGTACTCCGACGCGCAATAAAATTCTTGAATAAAGGAATGTGAAGTTCCCTAAAAGAACGGTGCTCTCACCAGATAAACGAAAATCAGAACAAAGCTTAGCACAAGTAGTTCTAAGCAAACCTGCACAAGGGCGACAAGTATTTAAGGCTAAACTACCTTTAAACCATACCTGTGCTCACGACAGCGTGCTTCCTCTCGTGCTTTCGGCACCTACGGGCATGATGCCCCGGCTCCCCACAGTAGTAACATGCGCCCGGGGTTTGGCCTGTAGATGCCCCCGAAGCACCGAAAGGAGGGGCTAGACCCAAAGTCCTAGCCTTCTTATACCACCTTTGATATCCAGACTTTGAGGTGTTCGACACTTTGAATGCCGTTTCCTTTGCACTAAAGTCCTCAACTGCTCCTGACATAACTTTCTTAGTCTTATGAGCACCATTCCAACACTCCCGGTCAAAGTTCCCTTTCCTTCCACAAGTATGACAAGTGTAAGTAGCTTTGCTAGTCGATGTTATAGCCCCCTTCTCCAGCATTCTGCCGGATGCAGCTCTTATGGGGCTTGCATAGTTCAATATCATGGTCGCTGGCATCGGGTGAGTCTTCCTCAAGTCTGCTTCCAAAGATCTAGCCGACTCCACCGAGGCTCGAAATTCCAATAATTTTGGTCCTAGCAGTAGGATTCGCAGCTTGCCATGTAGACCATTATAAAATCTATAGACTATAGCCTGCTCGTTCTCCAACTCAAATCATGGGTAGCGGCTTATTATAAGAAATGCTTGCAAATATTCTTCAACTGAGTGTGCTCCCTGTTAAAATTCAACAAACCGCAGACGCCCCCTTGGATACCCTGCTGAAAACTCAACAAACCGAAGGAGAATACGCCCACTTATATGTTGAAAGTTTTCCCGGATCGTGGAGTTAACAGTGGTTATCTCAACAAAGCAGTAACAACCAGCAACACATGCAGCACAAGCTTCTTTATTGATCAAGAGCAAACTTCTTTACAAGGCGAGACAAACATGGCGAGACATACTTCACCAAAACCCAACACCGGGAGAGCAGAGACAGTTACAAAGACAAGAACAAAAAACAAGCCGCGCGGACTCAAACAATCAAGCCGCCGACCTACTGCTGTGGAGTCCGCTCAGTCCGCCAGGTCGCCAGACCGCAACCTAAGCCGCGCGGACTCACCCTTACTCCAATGCTTAGCTCTTCACCGCCGGTCTGCACGCCGCCAGACCGCACAAGCTGCGCCACCGAATGGAACAGTCCGCCAGAAACCGGCGACTTCCTGAACCCCGAACCAAGTCGCCAAAGAGAAGACCGCCTGGCCGCTATCCGTGACCTGCTGTTTACCGCCTGTTGCTTAACCGCAGAGTCCGCACTGTCCCTGACCGCAATCAGAGCCAAGTCCTGGCTTTCCAGCGCTATCCGCACAACCTGCACAGCACAATCGGGTCAACTCTCTATCCGCGCGGACACAAAGTCCAGGCCGCAGCAACTTACGCGAGCTCAAAACTGTTCACTTACTTCGGTCCAGGTTCCGTTGTGTTCTCTCTATTTCCTGATGTGACATGGGTCCTATTTATAGGCACGACGATGAGTATGGTCACCGCCCTTCCCGATAGGATCACCGCCACAACCCGCAGCAAGAACTTATGTGTCCGCCAGCCCGCGGACACACATGCCAGTTCGCCACCCTGTGCAGATAGCCAGTCCGCCCCAGCTTCTCCAAGGCCGGACTCCAATATCCAGTCCGCCTTGCCGCCAGAGACCAAGCCAGGACCACCATAGCCGGACTCCACAAAAGCCGTGTCCGCCAATCTGCGGACAAGGCATCAGCCCGCAAACCCCGAGCCCGCAGCCACGCCATCAAGGCACCTGCCGGACTCAGCGGACACCCGGCTTTCGTCCGCATCTCACAAGTCCATTACCTCAACATCAAGGCACCTCCGGACTTAGCGGACACGCCAATCCAGTCCGCTAACAGCAGACTTCAGTCCGCATCCCTGAGTCCATAACCTCATCACAAGGCTCAACCGGACTCAGCGGACTCCGGCTCCAGTCCGCACGCTCCTGCACAAGCAATTCTCCAGTCCGCATTTCCCCAAGCTAGCAAACAAGGCAACTGCACTTCTACTACGCTTGGCGGACTGAGAAACCAGCCCGCGCTCCACTGCGCGATCTTCCCCGGATTGAGCCTTCCTGGACTTGGTTCAATTCCCACCAAGTCCAGTCCGCTGGCCACAAGGGCCAGTCCGCACTTACAGGCGGACACTGGATCTAGCCCGCCATACCGGGCGACCTCCAGTTCCTGTCCGCGCTGACCGGCGGTCTCCACGGCTTCCACTTGCCGCTTCACTAGAGCAAGACCAAGGCATCTGCCAAACCGGTCTGCCGAGCTCCAGTTCTTCAGTCCGCTTCAAGCCGGACTCCGCGGATAACATTCCTATCCGCCCGGTTACTTCCTGGGAGTAAACCGCCTGCTGAGCATACACTGGCCTGTCAGACCGCCGCTGCTGTCTGCGCAGTCCGCGCGAACAGACCGCCCAGGCCGCCACAGAGCAAACCGCCTGCAACATCCCTGCCGACCTAGCAGTCCGCCAACCCAGTCCGCGTAGTCCGCGCGGATAGGTTTCCCAAGCCTTCCATTCACCCACTTCCACTTCACAGAATTCAACACTCCCCCTTGAAGTGAGAAGTGGTGAATAACTCCAGCAGCTCCCGTAACCTTGCACCTGGTCCTTCCGATAGCATCTACGAAGAGATGTCCAAGACATAGTCCTCGCCCCGCATATCATGGACCATGAGGGAGCCCTCCAGCATCTCCCAAAAGGAGCCATGCTTCCCTCTGCCTTCTTCAGCTTCAACCTCCACTCATGCATCACAGGAGTATCACCAACTTCCTTGGACCCAGAAGCCCAAGCCTCGTTGCCTCTGAGAGAAGTCACCTCATCAGACTTGGTGTCAACCACCTCCTTGATTCTAGTGGGGTCATCACAGCCAGAAGTCCCTTGCTCGATCTGAGGGCTAACAAGGAAACACGGGACCAAGTCCGCCGTGTTCCCTTCGCTATATCGAGCTGGTGGCTTACTGATCCTCTTCGATCTCCGAAGAACCTGATCATGGCTAACCACCTCCGCTGCTTTTGAACCAGCTCCGTTCCCGGGCAAACCCGGAACAATGCTCCCTTTGTTCCCTGAACAAGACGCCTCCTTACTGGAACCAAGAGCACCTGGAGCAACGCTCCCCCTGCTACCTGAACCAGAAGACTCCCCTCTTGAACATGAACTGCCTGGAACATCGCTCCCCTTGCTTCCTGAACAGGAAGCCTCCGCCTTTGAGCCAGAAGGTCCTGGAGCATCGCTCCCCCTTCTTCCCGACTCTGACGCCTTTGCCCCGGAGCTAGAACAACCTGGAGCACCTGGTGACTCAGGCAACTCCACTTCCTTAGCAGCAGCCTCCTTCAGCCCACCATCTAACCTGCTTATCTCTAGCTCCACATAAGAGCTACCCCAATACGGCGTCAACTCATCGAAAACAATGTCTCTCGACACTATGAGTTTCTTCGTCGCAGGATCCATACACCTCCATCTTCTTCTATGCTCATCATACCCAACAAAGACTAGCTTTGTTTTGAGAGCACCCGGAGAGTGTATATAGCAGGTAGATCCAAACACCCGAAGGTGCTTCACTGAGGGCTTCACTCCGAACATTAGCTCATAAGGAGTCTTCATTATGATCGGACTAAGAGGCATCCGCTTGATGACATGAGCAGCACAGGCCATTCCTTCCGCCCAAAGGGCCTTCGGAATGCCTTTACTCCGAAGCCAACACTTGCAGGTCTCCGTTAACCAACGGATCATCCGAGCTGCAACACTACCCTGTTGTGAAGTATGTCCACAAGAAAGCTCCATCCGGATCCCTTGCTTCCTGCAAAAGCGTGAGAACTCGGTTGAGGCAAACTCACCACCGAAACTTGTCCTCAACACCTTGATCCTCCGGCCAAGCTGGCCTTCGACAAGCTTCTTGAACTCCACAAACAAGCGTACCATGTTGGACTTCGTCTTCATAAAGTATACCCAAGTATACCCAGAATAGTCATCAACCAAAATCAGCATGAACCTGCTGCCTCCAAGACTGGCCGTGACAGTCGGTCCCACCAGAGCACAATGGACAACCGCCAATGGTGCTTTACTCCTGGATTGTGCTTTGTCGACCATGAAGCGATAGGCTCCACTTTCCTGACATCCCGCACACCCCCGACCATCGCCATAGGATGACAATCTAGGCAAGCCTCTTACGAGTCTTCTTTCCGCCATTGCTTTCAGCTTGTCCATCCCTACATGCCCCAGTCTTTCATGCCAGATAGCTGCACTATCACTGGCATCCAGCCGATCAGATCCAGAACTAGTTGAAGTCCCAACTACGTTCTTCTCCTTCCTCCCTACCTGAGCAACGTTCGCCGAGAACAAGGTAACCTTGCACTCCTTCCGAAGATGACCGTGCTGCTTGCATTTATAGCACCGTGGTCCTTCCTTCCTCTTCCTATCACGCCTAGGAGAAACACTCCTTTCTTCCTGATATGAAGTAGAGGGACCATCATCCGCAGCAACCTCCTTCACCTTCTTCCTGAACAACCCATCAAGGGAAGTCCAAACCTCCGCAGCTGACCGACATCCACTGATGTGGTCCAAGAGCTCCGATGAGATCACCTGCTTGAGAATAGACTCCGCTTTCGCATTTGCCTCCTTCCAAGCTCTCATCGCCTCAGCATTGCCAGCAGTATCCTCTTGTCTTCCTGCTCCGCATACAACCTCCCAAAGGTCCTCGCCAAGAAGAAAGCTCTTCATACAGGACTTCCACCGTTCACAGTTCGCCTCTGTAAGAAGATCAATACCAAGACAACTTGCATCCTCCACTGCCATGGTTCTACCACTGGTTTCCTCGACAGACGAGCAACTACTTCCATTGAGCACTGCTTGACCACTCCAACAACCTGCCTCTGATACCATGTTAAAATTCAACAAACCGCAGACGCCCCCTTGGATACCCTGCTGAAAACTCAACAAACCGAAGGAGAATACGCCCACTTATATGTTGAAAGTTTTCCCGGATCGTGGAGTTAACAGTGGTTATCTCAACAAAGCAGTAACAACCAGCAACACATGCAGCACAAGCTTCTTTATTGATCAATAACAAACTTCTTTACAAGGCGAGACAAACATGGCGAGACATACTTCACCAAAACCCAACACCGGGAGAGCAGAGACAGTTACAAAGACAAGAACAAAAAACAAGCCGCGCGGACTCAAACAATCAAGCCGCCGACCTACTGCTGTGGAGTCCGCTCAGTCCGCCAGGTCGCCAGACCGCAACCTAAGCCGCGCGGACTCACCCTTACTCCAATGCTTAGCTCTTCACCGCCGGTCTGCACGCCGCCAGACCGCACAAGCTGCGCCACCGAATGGAACAGTCCGCCAGAAACCGGCGACTTCCTGAACCCCGAACCAAGTCGCCAAAGAGAAGACCGCCTGGCCGCTATCCGCGACCTGCTGTTTACCGCCTGTTGCTTAACCGCAGAGTCCGCACTGTCCCTGACCGCAATCAGAGCCAAGTCCTGGCTTTCCAGTGCTATCCGCACAACCTGCACAGCACAACCGGGTCAACTCTCTATCCGCGCGGACACAAAGTCCAGGCCGCAGCAACTTACGCGAGCTCAAAACTGTTCACTTACTTCGGTCCAGGTTCCGTTGTGTTCTCTCTATTTCCTGATGTGACATGGGTCCTATTTATAGGCACGACGATGAGTATGGTCACCGCCCTTCCCGATAGGATCACCGCCACAACCCGCAGCAAGAACTTATGTATCCGCCAGCCCGCGGACACACATGCCAGTTCGCCGCCCTGTGCAGATAGCCAGTCCGCCCCAGCTTCTCCAAGGCCGGACTCCAATATCCAGTCCGCCTTGCCGCCAGAGACCAAGCCAGGACCACCACAGCCGGACTCCACAAAAGCCGTGTCCGCCAATCTGCGGACAAGGCATCAGCCCGCAAACCCCGAGCTCGCAGCCACGCCATCAAGGCACCTGCCGGACTCAGCGGACACCCGGCTTTCGTCCGCATCTCCCAAGTCCATTACCTCAACATCAAGGCACCTCCGGACTTAGCGGACACGCCAATCCAGTCCGCTAACATCAGACTTCAGTCCGCATCCCTGAGTCCATAACCTCATCACAAGGCTCAACCGGACTCAGCGGACTCCGGCTCCAGTCCGCACGCTCCTGCACAAGCAATTCTCCAGTCCGCATTTCCCCAAGCTAGCAAACAAGGCAACTGCACTTCTACTACGCTTGTCGGACTGAGAAACCAGCCCGCGCTCCACTGCGCGATCTTCCCCAGATTGAGCCTTCCTGGACTTGGTTCAATTCCCACCAAGTCCAGTCCGCTGGCCACAAGGGCCAGTCCGCACTTACAGGCGGACACTGGATCTAGCCCGCCATACCGGGCGACCTCCAGTTCCTGTCCGCGCTGACCGGCGGTCTCCACGGCTTCCACTTGCCGCTTCACTAGAGCAAGACCAAGGCATCTGCCAAACCGGTCTGCCGAGCTCCAGTTCTTCAGTCCGCTTCAAGCCGGACTCCGCGGATAACATTCCTATCCGCCCGGTTACTTCCTGGGAGTAAACCGCCTGCTGAGCATACACTGGCCTGTCAGACCGCCGCTGCTGTCCGCGCAGTCCGCGCGAACAGACCGCCCAGGCCGCCACACAGCAAACCGCCTGCAACATCCCTGCCGACCTAGCAGTCCGCCAACCCAGTCCGCGTAGTCCGCGCGGATAGGTTTCCCAAGCCTTCCATTCACCCACTTCCACTTCACAGAATTCAACACTCCCTGCAGTAAACGCATATTCAGCTGCTGCACCGATTATCTACCAAAAGTCATCTGCTCCATCACGCCACCCGGCATTGAAGCCACAATAGGGGCACAGGGTTGTACATTTCTTCCATGTGTGCACTCGTCATTGTGAACACCGCTTCAATGATCCTTCTTACGGTTTCAGACGAAATAGGGGTCTCAAACACCTTACCGGGTGCACTATACTCCTCAGAAACCGGACATTCTGGCGGCCGAGCATCGCTTCTGGTCACCTATAGTTGTACAAAACACCGTTAAGCGACCATACAAAATTGCAAAATGCAATTATAGGAACACGCAGGTTCCTCAAACACGTGTATTTTCATTACTAAGTGGACATTGATGGGTTCTTTTACTGTTATAACGATGACGCACACACATGTGCTGATGACACACACACATGTGCTCACCACCCCTTAAAAAGAATTCGTCCACGAATTCATTTTAAGCCCGACCAAAACCAGTAGTCTGATACCAAATTGTAACATCCCCTATCCGCCGCATAGTATATAGCAGTAGGTCCGACCGGGGCCGGACGCCATATACCACAGACAGATCGGGTGGTTACTCAATGGAAACCATCCAACCAATCCAACGTCCTACATAAAGTCACTCTAGCGGAAGCAATTTTATTAGTTGCAATAACAAGAACCCAGCACTAGCATGAATGTCCACTAAACAGAACCAAAAGGAATGAAGTATAAATACACAAGTACTGGCCTTATGGCCTTACAATTGTTTTCCTCAAATTACATGTTTTTCCAAACCTCGGCACGCAGGCCGACCATACATGAATAACAGAAAACACTCAAAATTAGGCCTTCAACTGCCGGCTCAGCAACTTGGGCTTTAGCCCTCTATTTTATCGCTTGGCTCTGCAGCACCTGCAAGCAACAATCCACCGCACGGTGGCAAACAAAAGCAATGGTCAGCTATGCTGACCAAATTATACCGATCCCGCCCCCGAACTCGGGGCGGCGATGCTCCTTCCCTGCACTTTAGTAGCATAATCAAGCAGTAGAGTAATAACATTAGATCACAGGCGTAGGCAAGCATGGCCACACGCCCCGTGCTCTCAGGGCACATTCTCGGTGATCATGGTCTACTGCCGACTCACCACCTCCCCCAGGATGGAAATATCTCGTGAGAATCTGGTCTTTCTGGCCACTTCCTAAGACCCTCCATCTATGCCAACGACAAGTACCAAGTAACTTTATGTCTCTTTAACCGAATGACATAGATTGGGTACGATTCCACCTGACCCCTTGCTCACACCGCAACGTCAAATTAAGTTGTCTGCGCAGGTCAAGCTTCCCCGAGTCCCGTATCTCCCATACAATCACATAACCCAGTTATGTTCAGGTTGGCTCCCAGGCCACCATGGTGGCAGAACCACGCATCTGCCCAGTTTTTCGGGTGTACCTTGGAGTTAATCCTCAAGGTTGCCTGTTGCAATCTACCACGTAGAAAACCCGAAAAACAAACATTCGCACGCAGATTTCTTCGGCCATTTATGCAATGCAACATCACCGATGCAGACCAACTTGTCCGGGTAGGCTTCACACATCATGCTTATATACATTCTCGATTACGGACTCTACATGTACACAATGGGGACTATTCATGTCTAACCGAAGGAATGCCTCAAACTCACCGCAAACTCGCGAGAGCGGGCTTCCCTATGCAAAAGAAGTAGAGCTTCATATGCTCAAGTAGAGAATTATTACCCGAGCGTTCTTCCTTGGCACCTTGGAAAAGTATGCGGATGAAAAGCATCGCCCTCTCCTTTCCTCCATAGATCCGAAGTCGGTTAGCAATTTGGAGCTCCGAAGCTCCGCCGGTTACCGGATCTAGGCTTCTTCTTCCTCCTTTGCTCTCCCCTCTCTCTAGACTTAGAAAGAGAACCACTCAAGTGAAATGAGGGTTTCAAAGGCCCAATCCAGGGTATATCCCAGTAGGAACAACCCCCAACCGTCAGATCCCAAAATAAGGCAACGAACGGCTACGATCCGTAGTCGAAATGTAAAACCTGGGCCGAACACGTCCTTCGACATGCCCGTGTCCAGGGCCGTGTCCCTTATTCGTCGTCAAAATCGACGCGTGTTAGACCTGACACGCCCATGTCAGCCAGTACACGCCTGTGTTCCCGGGCATGTTCCCCCATCAACACAGGACCAACACCAGCCCGAGACTCACACGGGTCTTTCGACACGCCCGTGTCCTAATTGACACGCTCGTGTCATTCCGGAACATGCCTGGGCTCCAGGCCGTGTTAACTGTCTCGACACTATGTCGAGCGCAGTTCATCGACCACCCGACACAGCCTTAGACATGCCCGTGTCCTAGGCCGTGTTCCCTATCTCGACACATCTTCGAGCAAAAATGTCGACTTCCCGGGCCGATCGTCGACACGAGCTCGACATGCCCTGAGACACGCCTGTATCTCAGGCTGTGTTCGCTGCTCGACGATCGTCGACTCCAAAATTCGTCGACCTCTCAGCCAAATCATCGACTCGAGCCTGATACGCCCTGGGACACGCCTGTGTCCCAGGCCGTGTGCCTCCTGCCAAATTCCAAATTTGGGCCAAAACGCCTCCCGTCGCTCTTTTGAGTTTCGGGGCGTTACACTCTGAGTATATTATCCTTCTTAAGGATATGATGGTTAAATGTGGTGTGAGGAAGATGCCAGAGATCACCCTCTTTAGGTTTTGTAAGGGGTTAAACACCGAAATTCGTAGTAAACTACTGTGTTATGGTTACACCAACCTAAACACCACCTTAAATGCCATATTAGATATTGAGAAGCACAATATTCATAAGAATAAGACTCATTCATTTCAGAAGGGAAAGTCCATATTGGGACCACCCCCACCTCCACCTATAAGGATAAGGGTAAGTTAATGTCCACTGACTCGAACTCCGAAGTCGTGACTGCTAGGAATATTATAAACCTAATGGTGGAGAAGAGTTCCGTAGGAAGGGTCAGCAAAACAAATGCTACCTGTTTTGCTTGCGAATTTCAGGGGCTTTACGCTAGTGAGTGTGCTACTAATCCCAAGCCCATAGCCCTTTTAGATTCCTCATGTGAGTCAAACGAGTTTATATAGGAGGCATGAGAAGATAGCGAGTTAGAGGGAGTGCTGAGCGATATAGAGGATGATGCTCATATGATGGCCATGCATCGTATTTTGGCTACTCCACGTGCAATAGATGACTGGAATAGGACAAATATTTTTTCGTTAAATTTTAAGAGTGGAGAGAAGTGGTGTAAGTTGATCATTGATAGCGGTAGTTGCATGAATGTGTTATTTGAAAATGCGGTGTCCCGAATGTTATTATCTACTGAGCAACTCCCTCACCCATATAAGGTGGAATAGGTAAATAAGACATCTCTTCCTGTTTCGAAGCGTTGTTTGGTTCCCCTTAAAATCAAAGCTTACTCTGAGAAGGTTTGGTGTGATGTCATCCCCATGGATGCATGTCATATTCTACTAGGACGTCCATGGCTTTATGACCATGATGGTACAAATTTAGGGCGAGCCAACACATATGAGTTTAAGTTTAATGGCAAGACCAATATCTTAAAACCTAATTCGCCTAAGGATCTGTCAGTCTCATATAAAGACACGATTGTGCCCCTAGGGAAGAAATCGTTAAGCTTGATAGGTAAGGAGTTTGAGCGCACTTCCTTCATAGACGGTGTCATGTATGTATGTTTTCAAGTCAAGGAAGATAGCTCCTCTTTTGAGAATTTACCACTGGCACTGAAGACCCTTTTAGAGGAATTTAAGGATGTCTACCCAGATGATTTACCTCCCGAGTTACCCCCCATGCATGAAATTCAACACGAGATTGATTTTATTTCGGGTTCCTCATTGCCCAACCTTCCCCACAATCGACTAAACCCCTCTGCATACCTTGAATTGCAAAAATTAATTTCGAATTTGCTAAGTAAGGGGTACATCCGTCATAGTAAGTGTCCTTGTGCAATACCCACATTATTAGTTCCTAGGAAAGATGGTTCTTGGAGGATATGTGTAGATTATAGGGTCGTTAATAAAATAACTGTTAAATATAGGTTCACATCCCTCGTTTCGAAGACTTACTAGACATGTTAGCTGGGGCCATGATTTTTTCTAAATTAGATCTTAAGAGTGGCTACCATTAAACCAGGATTAGGGAGGAAGATGAGTGGAAGATGGCTTTTAAATCAAAGGACGGGCTCTACGAGTGGTTGGTGCTCGGGGAAGGGCTCACTAATGGCCCGACTACACTTTCGAGGTTGATGACTTTAGTGTTGAATCCATATTTTGGAAAATTCGTAGTTTTTTATTTTGATGATATCTTAGTCTTTAGCGCCTCTCCAAACAATCATGAGTCTCACTTGAGAACAGTACTAACTACGTCGCAAAAGGAAAAGTTATTTGTTAATCTTAAGAAATGTACGTTTAGTATTCCATCTGTGGAGTTCCTTGGATATATTGTTAGTTCGGAGGGCATACATGTTGATCCTAAGAAGGTCCAAGCCATTAAGGATTGACCAGAACTAACCAATATATGGGATGTTCGCAGTTTTCATGGCCTAGCAACGTTTTATCGTCGATTTATTTGGGATTTTAGTAGTATCATGGCATCGATTATGGAGTGCATGAATAAGGGAGATTTTACGTGGACCAAATCGGCCGCAAAAGCATTTGAAATAATTAAATCCCGAATGTTAGAAGCTCATCTTTTACGATTACCAGATTTTAATAAGGATTTTGAATTGTCCTGTGACATGTCTGAAGTCGGTATTGGTGGTGTTTTGAGTCAAGAGGGTCATCCTATTGGTTAATTTAGTGAGAAACTTGCGGGACCGAAATTAAATTTTTCTAATATGACACAGAGTTTTATGCGGTTATTCGATGCCTACAGCATTGGCAACATTATTTAATCTCTAAGGAATTTGTCATCCTATCCGACCACAAGGCTTTAAGGTTTATTAATTCCCAAACTAAAGTTAGCCCAAGGCATGCTAGTGGACGACCATGGCGGACCTGAGTTTTAATACAACTCTGATATTTTTATATATTATGATATATTTCGATAAGTACACTTGCCTTAATCGAGTATAGATTGGAGAACACGATTTTCTCGATCAGCTAGCATGAAGGACATACCAGTGGTGCGGGAATTTCCTGAGGCTTTTCGCGAAAATCTACATAGATTACCCCTGCCTAGGGAAGTAGACTCCAGATTATTATAGTGTTGGGTGCAAAGCCCATCTCTCAGACCCCTACAGGATGTACCCAAAGGAACTAGAGG
This sequence comes from Platanthera guangdongensis, assembly GCA_039583875.1. Lineage (NCBI taxonomy): Eukaryota > Viridiplantae > Streptophyta > Magnoliopsida > Asparagales > Orchidaceae > Platanthera > Platanthera guangdongensis. Next base: position 151,137,282 of record CM077152.1, read on the forward strand.
AGTTTAGGGTTCAGGGGCAAGAGTTAGTGGAATAAGGGTTTGTTCATCCCAGATCAACACCCTCGACAGTGCCTATTTTCTTCATTAAGAAGAAGGATGGATCATTGTGATGGTGTATAGTCTACCGGGAGGTCAACCGACTGATGATACAGAACACCTATCCTTTGTCATGGAATGACAGGCTATTCGATTAGCTGGTGGGAGATTATTGGTACTACAAGATCGATTTGCATTAGGGTACTATCTGTTGAGGATACATGAAGAATATATTCAGAAAATAACGTTTAACTTGAGATACAACTTTTATGAATTCACTTTGATGTTGTTTGGACTCACAAATGCCCCTTTTGCATTCATGTGTCCAATGAATAGGGTGTTTGAGATGTATTTGGACACTTTTGTTGTCATATTTATTGATGACATTTTGGTCTATTAAAGGACAGAGGAGGAACATGTAGAGCACTAGTCCTTAATTTTAAAGAAACTAAATGAGTACTGAATAATTGCAAGTTCAGCAAGTGCGAGTTTTAGCTCCAAGAAGTTGCCTTCTTGGGCCATATTATTAGTGGAGCTATACTAGCAGTTGATCCGACCAATGTGTGTGTCGTGAAGGAGTGGTGGTCTTTGAGGTCAGTGGTTGATGTGCAAAGTTTTCTCGGACTTGCTTGGTACTATCGCATGTTTGTTGTTGGATTTTCGAAGATCACCCTTCACCTCACTGCTCTGAAAAAGAAGGGTGTACATTTTGTGTATGCACCAAAGTGTGAGGTTGCATTTCAAGAGCTGAAGGACCAACTTACCTCCACGCCAATCCTTGCCCTACCATCTGGGAAGGAAGAATTCCAAATTTATATTGATCCATCATATCAGGGCCTACAGGCCGTATTGATACAGTACATGCATGTGATTAAGTACGCTTCTAGATAGCTTAAGAAGCATGAAGTGAATTATCCAGTACATGACTTAGAGCTATGAGAAGTGTTCTTCGCTTTGAAGATTTTGAGACAATATTTATATGGCATCCACTATGAGATCTTATCAGATCATAAGAACTTGAAGTACATCCATACCCAGAATGATCTGAACTTGAGGCAGCGGCGGTGGATGGAGTTTTTATGTGATTATCAGTTTACATTGAACTATTACCCCACGAAGGCGAACTCACTGGTGGATGCTCTATGTAGGAAGGCACCCGTGTCGAGCTTCGAGTCTCGATTAATGGCTATAAAGTTGGCTAGAGTACTTGAATAGAAGGAGATTACACTGGTGTCTAAGGCTTGTCCCGTGGCCTAAACGGAGTAGCTGGCCACCATGAGTATAATTTGTAACATTAGAGACCTAGTCCGGGCAGAGAAAGGAAATGATGTTGTTTTGGCCCCTATGATCCAAGAAATTTTGGGAGGATCAACTGAGGGATACACGCTAAATGAAGACCTCTTTCATTTCCATGGCAGACTTTACATTCCTACAGGCGGTGGGATTCGGGAAGACATCTTGAGAGAGGCCCATTACAAAACGTACTCAGTGTATTCCGGGATTGCCAAGATGTACATTGACTTGCAGAGGACCATATTTTGGACAGGAATGAAGAAATATATCACGTACTATGTTACACACTACGAGGCTTGTCAGAAGATAAAGGTGGAGTTCAAGAGCCGTAGTTGATTATTGCAGTCATTGCCCATCCCAGAGTGGAAGTTCGAGGAAATTTCAATGGATTTTGTTCATGTCCTTCCCCGATCTCTCTCGGAGAATGATTCAGTTTGTGTGATTGTAGATCGCTTAACAAAGGTTGCCAAGTTTATCTCGATGAGGAAGGAGGCCCATGTTGATGTATTAGTGAGTCTCTTTATGAAGCAGTTCGTTAGATACCATGGGGTGACTAAGACAATATTCTTTGACTGTCATGGTCGCTTCAGCTCTAAGGAATGGAGGGTAGTTCAGTCATATTTGGAATCCCGCCTTACCTTCAGCACGACTTTTCTCCCTCAGACTGACAAACATTCCGAGAGAACTATCAGAACTATAGAGGACTTACTGAGGTTATGCGTTCTAGATAGGGGAGAGTCGTGGGAGGTACTTCTACCATTGGTAGAGTTTTCGTACAATACTAGCCACCAAGCAAGCATTGGAATGATGCCCTATGAGGCACCTTGTCGTAGGAGGTGCACGCCACCTTTGTCGTGGGTATACGATTATGATCCTAAGGCAATGGGAGGTGGGGGAATACATCGATGACACTGATACTATGATTAGGTTGATCCGAGATTGCATGCTAGAGGCTCAGAGCCGGCAGGCGAAGTACTATGATGCGAAACATAGGATGGTGGAATTCCAAAAAGGTGACAAGGTATTTTTAAAGATTCGGTCGATGCATTGGGTGTCACGTATTCATGGAAGGAAGAAGCTTATCCCGTAATAGATGTGGCCTTATATCATTTTGGAGAAGATCAATCCCTTATCTTATAGGCTGGAGCTACCATAGGAACTAGAGAACTTACCCCATGTCTTCCACGTGTCTTCCATAAGGAATGAGCTACTTCGGCCTAAGTAGTTTGTCACCGCTACATCTTTCCCTGCAGCAACTGATAGATCTATTCGTCTAGTGCCTGTGCAGATAGTAGATACCGAGGTACGAAGGCTGAAGCAAAAAAGTGTTCCTTTGGTAAAGGTCTTGTGGTCCAACCATGGGAAAGAGGAGTACACTTGGGAACCTATGCAGTAATGCTACCCGAAATTGTTTCCCCAAGTTAAATTGAAAACTTACCTTGTATACCTCGCACTTTCTTAAACAATGACATACACACCTCGTATGTGTTTTGTTGTCACCATGGGTTACTTAGGTCAGTAGAAAAATGTTGGAAGAGAACCCAAGGTTACGGGTGTGGGAAAAGTTAAGATGGGTGATCAGGGTAAATTTGTTTTGGTGTTACCATTGTGATCTGGAAGTGAGCAAGTATGTAGCCACACTGCTAATGCAGTATGATCTAATCAGGGTTGCACATAATAATGTTTGGAGAAATTAGAAGATTAGATTAGTATGGTTATACTCATATGATGAGTGGGAAAAACTTAGCTCAGCCAGGCATTGAAAGCATTGAGTGCATTGAGACCACTCAACGCCTTTGGTGAGTCAAGTGTTGATTCGTCGAATGGTGGCGTTGAGTGGGTTGAGTTTACTCACTGTTTCATCGAGTTAAGGTGTTGATTCGACGAGTATTTCACTTAAGCATTGAGTGCGCTGAGTTTACTCAACGATTCGTTGAGTTAAAGTATTTATTCGACGAATATGGAACTTAGGCGTTGAGTGCGTTGAGTTCGGTCAACACCTTCATCGAATCAAATGTTGATTTTATGAGTTAGGCACTAAGAATGCTGAAAAAGTCGAGTTCACTAGACGCCTTCGTCATGTCAAAAGTTGATTCGGCAAGGCTGGCGCTGAGTTCATCATGTATCTTATGGACACTCGACGATTCGTCGAGTATGTTATGTATTCTCGACGATTCGTCGAATATGTTATGGATACTGGACCATTTGTTGAGACAAGGGTTATTTGGTCGAAATTATGTATTCCAAGTCTTGGTTCTGCAAATAGCGATGGGTTGTTCTGTTTATTCCTTTGGGTATAAATAGAAGGTTTTAGGGTTTCACTATTGACTAATCATTCTGTCTAAGCACACGAGCCGCACTGTGCGAAAACCTGAGACCTAAAAGGCCGACAAAAATTGTTTCCACCTTCGCCGATCCCATCGCAGTTACTAAGCCCGATTCCGAAGAGTGTCGTTGTCGCATCTTATGTAACAGACCTTGCAGTCTGTCATGATGCCGAGCGCCCCTCTCTTGACCTAGATCTTGTTTGACAAGAGTCTACATGTTCGCCCGTTCAAGTGGATTTTCTGTAGAGGTGCATACATTATTTTGTTGGGTTTTGGGGATGGCACAACACTTGTGCACATAACGGAAATAAGAACAATAAAAACCCAAACGATTTTGGATCAGGCAATATTCATGAATCATGAAGTAAAGCATGCTGTAATAAACTTACCTTTGTGGGATTGAGTCTGAACTCAACCTAGATGCTCAAGAAGAATCGGGTCGGCCACTCAACAGCTAGAATCTTAAGCGCAGAAAGTATATCCATGCCTCTACAGGAAATCCACACGATCAGGAGAACAAATAGCAACTTATCGCACAAGTTCTAGGTCGGGAGAGGACACTCAGCATCTCCACAGACTGGTAGATCTGTTGAAGGAGAAGCGGCGACGACACTTGCCGGGATCGAGATCGGAATCGGCGATGACAAATTCAAAATGGCTTCCGTCGGCCTTCTAGGGTTATCAGTCTTATCGCACAGTATGGCTCATGTGCTTAGACATAAAGAATGATTGCATAATGTTCAAGCACCAATGTTTCCTATTTATAACCAAAGGTAATAAACAAAATAACTTCCTTCGGCTATCAACAGACCCGACACAAAAACAAAATTGACCTTCGGCCAGACAATAGTTTTTTTGGACGAATCACTGAATATCTACACGATATACGATGAGTCATCGAGTATCAATTTATACTCGTCGAATCAATGAATAAATTATAGCACATACGAAGAAATCAACGCCAACCTCTAGCCGAATGAACACTTGAATCGATGAAGGCATTGATTGGACTCAATGCCGTCAATTCCTTCTACACCATGACATTGAGTGAACCTAACACACTCAATGTGTAACGCCCCCTATCCGTCGCATAACATATAGCAGTAGGTCCGGACGGGGCCCGATTCCATATTCCACAGACAGACCGGGTGGTTACTCAATGGAAACCATCCAACTAATATCCAACATCCTACACAGAGTCATTCTAGCGGAAGCAGTTTAAAGTTGCAAGTTAAAGAACCCAACCAAACATGAATGTCCACTACTCAAACAAATAGGAATAAAAAACAAAACACCAGTACAATGGCCTTATGGACTTACAATTGTTTACTCAAATAAAATATGTCTTCCATACCACGGCACGCAGGCCAGTCACACATGAATATAACAAGTAAACACTCAAAATTTGGCCTTCGAGAGCCGGCTCAGCAACTTGGGCTTTAGCCCGCTATTTACCGCTCGGCTCTGCAGTACCTGCAAGCAACAATCCACCATACGGTGGAAAACAAAATCAACGGTCAGCTATGCTGACCAAATTATAACGATCCCGCCCCCAAATTCAGTGCGGAGATCCTCCTTTCCCTGAACTTTATTAGCATAACCAAGCAGTATAGATGAACACTACATCACAGGTGTGGGCACGCACGGCCACACACCCCGTGCACTCAGGGTACATTCTCGGTGAACCGGTCAATGTCACGTCAATTTTATCCATAGAAACCCCGGTCTCACCACCGTCGCTTGGACGGCCAATCTTGCGGGCATTTTGTCTTCCCGGCATGGGTCATGTCAATTTAATCCATAGACCGCCGAAGACCCTCATCTATGCCAACGACTCACACCGAACGACATAGAATGGGTACGGTTCCGCTTGACACGTTGCTCAAGCCGCAACGTCAATTTAAGCCATATGCGCGGGTCAAACCTCCCCGAGTCCCGTTTCTGTCACACAGTTCACATAACCCGGTTATGTTCAAGTTGGCTCCCAGGCCACCATGTTAGCAGAATCACGCATCCGCCCAGTTTTCCGGGTGCACCTTGGACTTAATCCCCAAGGCCCCCTGTTGCAATCTACAACGTAGATAACCCGAAAAACAAACATTCGCACGGAGTCTTCTCCGACCATTTATGCAATGCAACATCACCGATCCAGACCAACTTGTCTGGGTAGGCTTCACACAACATGCATATATTTGTTCTCGATTACGGACTCTACATGTACACAATGGGGACAATTCATGTCTACCCGAAGGAACGCCTCAACTCACCGCAAACTCGCGATTGCGGGCTTCCTATGCAAAGGAAAAGAGAGCTTCACATGCTCAAGTAGAGAATCGTTACCCTAGCGTTCTTCCTTGGCTCCATGGAAAACTATGCGGATGGAAAGCAACGCAATCTCCTTGCCTCCGTAGATCCGAAGTCGGCTCGCGATTTGGAGCTCCGAAACTCCGCCGGTAACCGGATCTAGCCTCCTTTCTACTTTCATGCTCTCCCTTCTCTCTAGACTTTTAGAAAGAGACTAAATGAAAGAAGTGAGGGATTTGAAACCCTATTCCCCAGTATATCCCAGTAGGAACAACCCCCAGCCATCGGATCCCACAATAAGGAAACGAACGGCCACGATCCGTAGCTGAAATGTAAAACCTGGGCCGAACACGGCCTGCGTCACTCCCGTGTCCAGGTCTGTGTCCCCCATTCGCTGTAAAAATTGACGCGTCTCGAAAAACACACGGGCACCCGATACGCCCGTGTTCGACCTGACATGCCCATGTCAGCCAGTACACACCCGTGTTCCCGGGCGTGTTCCTTCATCAACACAGGACCAAAATCAACCCGAGACTCACACGGGTCTTGGACACGCCCGTGTCCTATTTGACACGCCCGTGTCAAACCCGAACATGTCTGGTCTCCAGGCCGTGTTCACAGTCTCGACACTTCGTCGAATATAGTACGTCGACCACCTGACACGACCTTGGACACGCCCATGTCCTAGGCTGTGTTCCCTGTCTCGACACTTTGTCGAGCGGAAATCATCGACTTCCCTGGCAGATCGTCAACACGAGCTCGACATGCCCTGGGACACCCTCGTGTCTCAGGCCGTGTTCTTTGCTCGACGATCGTCGACTTCTAAATTCGTCGACATCTCGGCCAAATCGTTGACCCAAACACGACACACCCTGGGACACGCCCGTGTCCCAGGCCCTGTGCCCCTGCCAAATTCCAAACTTGGCTCAAAACGTCTCTCGTCGCTCTTTTGAGTTTTGGGGTTTTACAATTCTCTTCCTCTTAAAAGAATTTCGTCCTCGAAATTACATAAAGGAAAGATAGTCATAAACTTAAACAGTACCTGAGTGAAACAACTCCGGCTACTCCTCCTGCATGGTCCGCTCTCTCTCCCAAGAGAGATCTTCCCGACCGCAAATGTCCCAATGGACCTTGACCATCCTGATCTCTTTGTTGCGTAGCCACTTGACTTCCGAGTCCTCAATTCGAACGGGCTTGACCTTCGTCGTCAACCCATTATCCACCGGCACTTGATCCACCACAATCACATACGAAGGCTCTTGCACCGCCTTCCGTAGCACCGATATATGGAATACATCATGTAGACCACTAAGCTCCAATGATAGCTTCAAACGATAAGCTTCTTCACCAATCCGCTCCAGAACCTCAAACGGTCCAAGGTACCTCGGGCTTAGCTTCTTTAAGCGTCGCACCCGCAAGACACCCTTGAACGGCTTGATCTTCAAGTACACCCAGTCGCCAACAGCGAACTCCACGTTCCTGTGCTTGGCATTATAGTACTTTGCCTGGCGGTCTTAAGAGATTAGCAACCTCTTTCGAATCGTTCGAACCAAAGAAGTAGCATCTTCCACCTCTTGGTGTTTGCACAACTTTGACTCACCCGTTTCCAACCAAGACAACGTCGTGCAACATCTTCTACCATAAAGGCCTCGAAGGGCACCATTTTTATGCTCTCCTGGTAGCTATTGTTGTATGCGAACTCCATCAAGTATAGGTGGTCTTCCCACTGCTTCCCAAAGTCCAGGACGCACATGCGAAGCATGTCTTCCATTGTCCTGTTGACTCTCTTGGTTTGCCCATCCGTCTGCGGATGAACGGCTGTGCTAAAACTCAGCTTTGTTCCCAACATCTGCTACACCAGCCTCCAATCATTGGACGTGAACCACCCATCTTGGTCACTCACGATGCTACGTGGCACACCATGAAGCTGTACTATGTTATCCACATATAACTTCGCCAGTTTCTCTATGGGATAATCCTTCCTATGCGGAATGAAGTGTGACACCTTCGTTAGACAATCTACGACCACCCAAATGGCATCGTTCACCTATTGCAACCTCGACATCCCGTGCACAAAGTCCATAGTAATGTCGTCAAACTTCCACTCCGGAATAGGCAAGGACTTCAAGAATCCTCCCAGCTTTTGGCATTCCGCCTTAACTAAGGCGCATGTCAGACACTTCGCCACGTACAATGCCATATCATTCTTCAGTCATGGCCACCAGAATAATTTCTTCACGTCACGATACATCTTCGTGCTCCCCGGGTGAATCGAGTACTTAATATGATGCGCCTCGTACAACAATTACACCTATAAATTTCCCACATTTGGGACGCACAGACGACCGTCTTTCCAAAACAATCCATCCACAACCACATATTGGGAATTTGACCCATCCAAAGCCTCTATCATGAGCTGCTTCATGCTAATATCCACATCCAAAGCCTGCCGAATTCGATCGGCCAGGTCATACTGAACTTCTGTCCAATTCAATAGCGCTTCAGCACTCGACTGCTTGTCAACGCAAGAGATCTCCAGTGCCTCCAACTCTCGAACCAACCGCTCGTCATGGACAGACATCCAATTGGCTTGAGCTATGGCCATGCGACTCAACGCGTCCGCAACCGCATTACCTTTCCCAAGCACATCATGGATTTTGAACGTGTAGTCCCCCAGGAACTCCATCCATATCCACTGCCGCATGTTTAGATCTTTCTATTCCAACAAGTATTCCAGACTCTTATGGTCGGTTTAGATATCGACCTTCACTCCATACAGGTAGTGCCTCCACAGCTTCAAGGCAAAAATCATGGCTGCTAACTCCAAGTCATGGACCGGATAATTCCTCTTGTGCACTTTCAGCTGTCTCGAGGCATACGCTATCACACAACCATGCTGCAGCATCACACAACCTAAGCCACTGCCCGAAGCATCACTATAGATTTCAAAGCTTTCGGTCCCACTCTGCGAACTCAGTACAAGCGCCGTGGTCAACCAACACTTCAACTACTCAAAAGCTTGTGTGTACTCTGGCGTTGAAACAAACTTCTGCTCCTTCCTCGAAAAAGTATTCAGGGGTAACGCTATGTTGGGTACATTGGTCAAATGTACCTGATTTGAAGAAGCCTCACCCAACTCAATGATATACATCATAATGTATTTGATGTATGTTTGAGTTACTTGTGCAGGTTAAGAAATCACTGGACTGAAGCAAAAAGTTTCTAAGTCCATGTGTCGACACCCAGAGGGAAAGTGTCGACACTTAAGAAAGCTTGTGTCGACACCCAGACAAGCAGTGTCGACACTTGGAGTCATTGTGTCGACACCTGGTATGAAGAGTCGACACCAGACAGAAAGTGTCGACACTTGGAGCTGTGTAGACACTCAGTGAAGAAAAGTGCAGACAGAAAGTGTCGACACAAGGAGCTGTGTCGACACCCAGTGAAGCTGTGTCTACACCAGAAAGTGTCGACACTTGGAGCTGTGTCGACACTCAGCAAAAGTCTGCAGAGTCTAAGTACAAGTGTCGACACTCAACACAATGTGTCGACACTATACAGAAGAGTCAGCACTTGAAGCATGTGTCGACACTCAACACAATGTGTCGACACTCAACAGAAGAGTCAGCATTTGAAGTATGTGTCGACACCTAGAACAATGTGTCGACACACAGCTGAAGCCTCAACACTGGAAGAAAGTGTCGACACATGGAGCTGTGTCGACACTTAGCAAAGAACAGAAAGAACAACAAATTATTCTAAGTACAAGTGTCGACACTATGGGAATGTGTCGACACTCAGCTGAAGTCTCAACAACAAGAAGGTGTGTCGACACAAGGAGCTGTGTCGACACTCAGCAAGATTCAACATAGAAGACTATGTGTCGACACCAAGAAGCAGTGTCGACACTTGACAGATTCAACACAAGAAGATGTGTCGACACAAAGGAGATGTGTCGACACATAGAAGAATTCAGCAAAAGCTAGAAGAACAAGTACTTGTGTCGACACTCAATTTCAGTGTCGACACATGAAGAAGAATCTGTGTCGAGACATACAAGGAGTTGTGTCGACACCTTGTTGACTTGTGTCGACACTCACACAACATGTGTCGACACTTGGACTATAAGTGTCGACACTTTAAGACAGAAAGTCTCGACACTTACTGACTGTTAGAGATTTTCAAGAAGTGACTGGATGACATGACAGCTGCCGTTCCAGCCGGTCTACAGCAACTGTCAGAGATGTCAGAAGTCAGTTATGAACCGGACCAGCCGGTTACCATGAAGAAGGCCTATAAATAGGCACCCACAGTTTACAGAAACTGTTGTTGAAAGAGTTGATCAAGTGATTAACAAGTGGTACAGATTATTCAAGTAATCAGAAAAGTGGTACACAGAGTATCAATACAAGAAGATCTTGGAGTCCAAGTGCAGATCTAAGAAGTTGGAGAGAGAGGGCTCCATCCAAGAAATCAGCCTTTGGAACTAGGCTGAGAAGAAGGTTTCAGATTCAGTCTGGATCTTAAGTGGCAGAGGTCAAGGAACAACTACAGAGGATTCAGCCTTATTCAGTTCTACTCAAGAAGCTTTGAAGAAAGCTAAGTCAGGGTGAATCCAGCTGAGTTCTTCCAAGAACTCATCAAGAATCTCTCAACTCCCCTCCTTTAATTCTGAGTTGTAGAGTTATTATTTGTATTACATTTTTAACTTGTAGGATCCATTGGATCTGAGTGATTGTAAGCCTATATTTATAAAGGCTGAGGGTAGGGCTTGTTAGCCTGAGTGTAGGAGATTGAGATCTCTGAGTGTAGGCCTTGTTGGCTGAGTGTAGGCCTTGGATTGGCTGAGTGTAGGCCTTGATTAGCTGAGTGTAGGCTTTGGGATAAAGCTGAGTTGTAAGGCTTTGGGCCTGAGGTGTAGGAACCAATTTGGGTTCTGAGACAGTGCAGGAGTTTGGCCGAATCTAGTACACTGCTAGATAGGCAAAGGGGGAAAGTGAATGTACCCATATCTTGGGGAGCCACTATAAAACACTGTGTGTTGTGCTGTGATTGTGCTGTGTATGTTTTGTTATTGCTGTTTGCTGTGCAAAAGTAGTTAGAACTCTGTGATTTAACTAAGTGGCTGCCAACAAAGTTAGAAAAGGATTAGGTCACCTATTCACCCCCCCCTCTAGGTGTTTAGGTAACATATCTTTCAAGTGGTATCAGAGCCAGGTTACTCAAAACAAGGACTAACAGTCTGAGGAGATCCTGTTTGGCAGATTCAGTGTAAGGCATTACACAGTTTCAAGAAAATCAAGAAAATCAAGAAACATGGGTTCTTATGAGAATCACAAGGAATTGGGTTCCATGAAATTACCCATATGCAGAAAGGAGATCTTTGGGATCTGGAAAGAAAGGGTAAGGCTATTTATGGAAGCCTCTGACCCTAGAATCTACATCACAGTTAAGGAAGGGCCTTATGTGCCAATGAAGATTTCAGTATTGGATGCAAACCAGAGAACTCCAAAGGATTTCTCTGAGATGACTAAGGATGAAATTGTCCTGGCCACCATGGACAAGAGGGCACAGAACATAATAGTGAGTGCCATTGATGATGCAACTTTTCAGAACTTAATTCACTGTAAAACAGCAAAAGAGATGTGGGATACTCTCATTATCTATATGGAAGGTTCTGAAGAAGTTAGGCAAGATAGGAAGTCCTTGCTAAATCAGGAGTATGAAAGCTTTAGGCAAGGAAAGGGTGATAGCATCACTGAGTGCTATAAGAAATTTTACAGAATAGTTAATGAACTCATGTCTTATGGAAGAGAGTTCAGTAACTATGAACTAAATGACAAGTTCTTAAGGTCCCTAACCAAAGATTGGGACACCAAGATCTGTGCCATAAGAGAAATGGCTAAGTTGGGGGAAATTCCTCCTCCCACACTGTTTGGCAAGCTATTTTCATATGAGATGCAGTTGACAGTAAGAAAAGAGGAGGAGAAATCAACAAGGACTGAGCATAAGGAAAGAACTGTTGCTTTCAAAACAGAAGTTCCCAGAAAGTACAGGAACAAGTCTTCAACTCCACCTCCAGAGGTAGTTGAATCAGAGTCTGATGAGTCTGTCAGCACAAAGTCTAAGAGCAGTGAAAGTGATGAAGACTTTGCTGCTTTCACTAGACACTTTCAGAAGTTTTTGAAAAAGAAACAGTGGAGGTCAAGGCTTTCTACATCACAAGGAAAGGAAGACTCTTATCAGAAGAAGAGGTCTTCAAAGAATGACAAGAAAAGGACAAAATCAAGCAAGGCAACTGGTTCAAAGATTGTTTGCTATTGCTGCAATAGACAGGGCCATGTTATTGCAGATTGTCCAGAGAAGAGAAAGGAATCTGGTGACAGGAAAAAGACTCACTTCAAAGGGAAGAAAGAAAAGTCTTTTGTTGCTAAGAAGGAGAAGACTCTATCAGATATCTCTTCTTCAGAAACTGAGTCTGAGGCTGAAGCCTACATAGGGCTGTTTGCTGAAGAAAAAGAGGAAGAATTCATGCAGATCTTGGAGTCAATTTATGAACAAGAAGACAGTCATTGCCAAGGGCTAATGGCTTTGACAGACAGTGCCAAAATCCTGGAGCAGCCAGGACCCAGTCAGGTACAAGGTTCATGTTCAAGTTCAGTTTCTTGTTCTAGTTCAGATTCAGATTCTTCTTCATCAAGTGATGAGAATGTATCTGAGTCTGAGGAAGATATTCATCAGCTTATAGATGAATATAAGGTACTGTTGCAAGCCTACAAGAAAATCAAGACCCTAGCCAAAAGTCAGGCAAAGGAAATTGCTGATCTAAAAGCTGCTGCAACAGATTTTGAGAAGCAATTTGATCAAAAACTAAATGAGGTAGCCAGGCTGAAACACATTACAGTGATTCAGATGGGAACTATCACTTATAAGAATGATCAAATTAAGAGACTGGAGATCAATCTTCAGAAAGAGAGAGAGCTTGTTGCTAGGTTTTCAAAACCTAAATCAGTGCTACCTTTAATTGATGAATTTGTTCATCAAAAAGGCAAGGCTGGACTGGGTTTTGTTAGACCTGCAGGGACTGAGCAGTCCAAGTCTAAGTCTAAGGACAAAGCCCCAACATTCAACAAGTCTGCTGTAGTCAAGACAGCCAAGGCAGTACCTAAGCAAAGATACAATAAATTTGAATGTTGGTACTGTGGCAAAGTTGGCCATTTTGCAGTGGACTGTTGGCACAATGTGAGTGCCAAAGTGAGTTCCAAACTACCTGTTGGAATGCCAGTAGGTAGGTTTGTCAAATTGCAAACTAACAATCACCAAGGACCCAAGAATACTTTGGGTTCTAAGGTTCATTAATTTGTTTTGCAGGTGAGTCCAAGAGGCCATACCCCTACATGGTACTTGGACAGTGGATGTTCCAGACATATGACTGGAACTAGGGGACTACTGAAGGACTACATTCCAATCAAAAATGGTCCTAAAGTGACCTTTGGTGGTTCTGAAAAAGGAATCATCAAAGGGTTTGGTAACATTTCTTCAAACTTAGTTACCATTACTCAAGTGTCTTATGTTAAAGGGTTGAAACACAACCTAATAAGTATAAGTCAATTAAGTGATGTAGGGTATGACATCTCATTTGTTAAAAATGGTTGTCATATCAAGAGGTCAAGTGATCAAGAGATCATTTTGACAGGATATAGGAAGAGGAATGTCTACTGCCTAGACATTATGATTGAGAACAATGGTTCTCCAGTTTGTCTTGTAGCTGATGAGACAGTCTCTCATTGTGTCAAATGGCACAAGAGGCTAGCCCATCTTAACTACAAGACAATTAGCAAACTCTTTAGCAAAGAGTTAGTGAGGAATGGTCCTCAAGTTAAGTGTGTTAAAGATGGCATTTGCTCAGCTTGTCAGAAGGGCAAGCAGACTAAATCCACCTTTAGAAGCATAGATAACAAAGATGTTGTGAGGTGTTTGTACCTCTTGCATTTGGATCTCTTTGGTCCAATGCCAGTTCACAGCTTAGGTAGGAAGGTCTATACCCTTGTAGTTGTAGATGACTACTCAAGGTTTTCCTGGGTGTTCTTCTTAAGACAGAAATCTGAAACACCTAGTGTCTTCTACAGCTTTGTCAAGCAAATTCAGAATGAACTAAATAGTACTGTGGTCAAAATTAGAAGTGACCATGGTACTGAATTTCAGTCTGATAGCATGACAAAACTGTGTGAAGACTTTGGGATATTTCAAGAATTCTCTTCACCTAGAACACCTCAGCAAAATGGCATTGTTGAAAGGAAAAATAGGACCTTGATAGAGGCTGGTAGAACCCTACTAAGTGATACATCACTGCCAGAGTATTTCTGGGCTGAAGCAGTTAACACTGCATGCCATGTTATAAATAGGGCTACCATCACTAAAGGGCTAAACAAGACCCCCTATGAAGTTGTGAAAGGCAGGAAACCAAACCTATCCTACTTCAGGATCTTTGGATGCAAATGCTTCATACTTAATAATGGGAAGTCTTACTTAACTAAGTTTGCTGCCAAGTCCCAAGAGGGAATTTTTGTTGGGTACAACAATAATAGTAAGGCTTATAGAGTCTACAACTTGACTACACAAGTTGTAGAAGAATCAGTGCATGTAGTTTTTGATGAGACAAAACTTATTAATAATGAGTTGTCTAGCAATGTATGCAGCCCCACAGGTTTGACAAAGATAATGGACAAGCTTACTATAGAAGAGGTGCCTGCTGCAAGACAGCAAGGAGAGGAGAGTAGCTGCTGTCCAGGGGGAGAACTACATGTGCCAATTGCTGAAGAAATCCAAGGTATACAGCATGATGCAGATGCTGAAGTGGTTCAACCTGATGTGAGGATGCCTCCAGCCCACAGGCATCTTAGAGATCATCCAGTAGAGCTGATTATTGGAGATCCAAGACAAGGAGTACAAACCAGGTGTAGAAACATGAATGCTGCAATCTATTCCAGCTTTTTGTCTCAAGTTGAACCTAAAAGATTTGAAGAAGCAATAATAGATCCACAATGGACTGAAGCAATGCAAGAAGAGCTTAATCAGTTCAAGAGGTGCAAGGTTTTGGAACTTGTTCCTAAACCTAAAGACCACAATGTAATAGGAGTTAAGTCGATCTACAGGAATAAGATGGATGAACAAGGTGTCATCATTAAGAATAAAGCTAGACTGGTTGCTAAAGGATATAGGCAAGAAGAAGGTATTGATTTTGATCAAACCTTTGCTCCAGTAGCCAGACTGGAAGCCATAAGAATGTTCTTGGCCTATGCAACCTATCAAGGATTCAAGGTATACCAAATGGATGTCAAGTCAGCATTCCTAAATGGTAATTTGAAAGAAGAAGTCTATGTGGAGCAGCCTTCAGGTTTTGTTGATCCAACTCTACCTCATTATGTCTATAGACTTAGGAAAGCTTTATATGGGTTAAAGCAAGCCCCTAGGGCTTGGTATGAAACCATATCTAGTTTCCTCATTGAGAACAAATTCTCAAGGGGGAAAATAGATAAGACTCTATTCCTTAGGGAATCTAGAGGCAAAGTCATACTAGTCCAAATATATGTAGATGACATTATATTTGGGTCTACTGAAAGCAGCCTTTGCAAAAAGTTTGCAAAACTTATGCAAGGTCAGTTTGAAATGAGTAGTATGGGAGAGCTGAAGTTTTTCTTGGGTCTCCAAGTTAAACAGACTGAGAGTGGTTTGTCCATTTGTCAGTCAAAGTTCACCCTAGAACTCATAAGGAAGTATGGTATGGATTCATCCAGTACCATGAAGACTCCTATGGGGTCAAGTATGTCTCTTAGCAAGGATGATGCAGGGAAACCTGTAGATGAAACCTTGTATAGAGGGATAGTTGGCTCCCTATTATACTTGACTGCTAGTAGACCAGATATCATGTATGCTACATGTGTTTGTGCAAGGTATCAAGCCTGCCCTAAAGAGTCTCCCTTGACTGTAGTCAAGAGAATTTTGAGATATTTAAAGGGCACTCCCTATCTAGGCCTCTGGTACCCTAGGAATGGAGACTTTGATCTAACAGGTTATTCAGATGCAGACTTTGCAGGATGCAAAGAGGATAGAAAGAGTACTACTGGAACCTGTCAATTCCTAGGTGGGAGACTAATTTCATGGAGCAGCAAAAAGCAGACTAGTGTGGCTATCTCCACAGCTGAGTCAGAGTATGTGGTTGCAGGAAGTTACTGTGCTCAACTTTTGTGGATTCAACATCAGCTAGAGGACTATGGATTTCAGGTAAGTAGAACTCCACTTTACTGTGATTCTACAAGTGCTATTTCAATAGCTAATAACCCTGTATCTCATAGTAGAACAAAACATATTGAGATTAAATATCACTTTCTTAGAGAACATGTAGAAAGAGAAGATATTTCACTTGAATATGTTAAAACTGATAATCAGATAGCTGACATGTTTACTAAGCCCCTAGAAGAAGCTAAGTTCAATAGATTCAAAATTGAACTAGGAATGATAAACCTAGACTAAGTTTACAGAATAGAAAATTGGCTAAGTAAAAAGGTGTCGACACATAGACAAGTCTATGTCGACACAGAATAGTGGTGTCGACACTTCAGGAATATGGTGTCGACACATCTAGGAATGTGGTGTCGACACTTCAGAATGTTAGTGTCGACACATGTCAAGTAGGTGTCGACACATCCAGTATGGTGTTGACACTTATGTTTTACTCAGAATTTTCTAAGTAAAGTCTCGACGATGTGTCGAGTTATGTTGTGTCGACACATAACCAAGTGTCGACACATAATATCTGTTAACTGAACTTGTGTCGACACATGTGTGTCGAGACATTATAAGTCAGTGTCGACACATGTTGAGTTAGCTGTCCCGCCTGTTCATCTTCAAAATCAGGAAGGTATAAATAGGGTTCTGTCTTTGTTTGTCGACACGCTTTCAAAGTTTCGAGACCAAAACTATTGTGTCGACACTTCTCTTTTCTAAAGAGAAATTCTCCAAACCCTAATGGCTCCTAAGCTTAAGGAGAATGTGAATGAGGGCTATGAGCTGGTGCGCGGCGCGTTCGACGACACAGATCAAGAAATCCAATCGGTGATAACCCTAGTCGCCAATTCTGGACTAGAATACTTGGTTTCAGAACCAACAAAGATTTGGAAGAAGGAAGTTCTTGAATTCCTTTATGGAGCTGCTGTAGATGAATCTGGATACAGAATCAAATCCAGAGTTCATGGATCTAAGGTCAAGATTTCTCCAAAAAGTCTGAGGAAGGTACTCCAGCTACCCAAAACTCAAGATGAAGAAGAAGTAACTGCTTCAAAGACCAGGGAAGCTTTAACCTGGTGTGGTCTTGATCATAAGATGAAGATAGGATCTGTCTTTAACAGGAAAGGCATGAACAGTCAAGGAAAATTCATGTCTGAAATTGTGGGCAAGGTTATTCTCAGTAAGCCAGGAGGGCATGACAGGGTGTCTGCCTCTATGTTTGAAATTATGACAAGAATAATCTTTACTCTAAGAACAGGCTGGTCTCAAGTGGTGTATGAGAAAATCAAGGAGAGTCTGAAGAAGCCCAATCTGGGCAGAATTATAAGTCTCTACCTAGCTAGTACAATACCAGAGGTAATGAGCAATGCTGCTGGAAGCAAGATCAATCACATGAGAAAGATGGATCAAAGGATCTTTTCCAGATGGGACAGGGTATTGTCCAAAGAAATGCCAACTCCAGAGAAGCCAGTTACTAAGAAAGATTCTCCTCCAAGGAAGAAAAGGAAGACAGCTGCTGTGACACAGGAGTCCTCCAGCAGTTCAGGGAGTGAAGAATAAGTTGTTTTCACTCCTGATGCTCAAGAGGAAGTGGCTGCAGAGAAGACCCCTGCTGCTCAAGATGTAGCTGAGATCCAGGGGGAGCTACCTCAAGCTAGCCCCATCCATAGGGATCACAGCCAGGGGGAGCTTCTAGTAGTAGAAGAACCCTCTACTCTGGACAGTGAGCAAGCCACTAACATCATCCAAGAGGTACTCATTGATCTAAATACATTGAATTTTTTTATAGAAGATGCTGATTTGTCTGATGTTCCTCAGCAAATTCAGCTGCCTAGCCAAGAACCAGATGTTGTTATCAAAGACACATCTGCTATTCCAGTGGTAGAAGAGCACAGAATATCTCCAGCTCAATCACCTCAAGAATTCACCATGGAAGATCTGTTTCTAAATCTAGATCAAGAAGATTTTGATATGGACAAGGATGCTGCTGCTGAAGATAAGAGTGCTGCTGCTGAGGGGGAGCACATGGAAGTTCTGGAAGAGCCTATTAGGCAAGAAACTGAAAAGGCAACTGATGTGCAAACTGACAAGCCACAAAGACCTAAGGACAGGGTTGATATTGCCAGCACCTCTGCCTCTGAAGATGAGGAGAGTGCTAGGGCCAAGAAGAAGAAACTCTATGTCTTCAAGAGGAGAAGCCAGAGTTATAAGAAAGCTCTGCAATCTATAGCCCCACAGCCTATAGTTCAACAAGCTTCAACAGTTGATTATAGTGCTTTGATGATTGCCATGCAGATCAAGTTGGATGAGCAAAGGAAGGCAATAGAGGCTTATGTGGATGAAGGGCACAAGTCCCTACAGTTTGATATTGCACAAGATATAAAATCTATTAGGTTTGAAATGAACCTGAACAAGAAGGAAATGACTGATTGCTTCCACAAGGGTGGGAATGCAGTAGTCTATTTGGCAACTCACCAGGAGAAGATCAAGGCTCAGGTAGATGATATAGCATTAAAGCAAGGATATGTGCTGGAGAATCAGTTAAGAATGAATGATAATTTGACTGCCTCCCACAATGCTATAGTCACTGAATTGAAGAATAAGACTGCTGAACCTTCTACATCTGCTGCTGCAGTTAAGGCTGACTTTGATAAAGTATTCCAAGCTGAGATTACTGCTGTCAAGACTGCAATTAAAGATTCCCAGAAAGCTATATCAGAACAACTTACAAAGCTGAAACCATTCTTTAAAGAGGGCATAAGATATTTGGACAGTCAAATAAGGTTTCAAAAGGATGATGTCAGAGACCATATGGCCAGAGAAGTCATAAAGGGGGAGAGAGTATTAGTCAAAGCTAGCTCTGACCATGCCAAATGGATATCTAACTCCATCAGAGCTACACTAGGCTATCCTCCACTCTGTGATGATGACAATGTTGCTGAATCAGGAATTCAAACTGCATATCTTGGAGGTGAGCAAGCAGAAGTAGCTCAAGTGATTTATCCACCTCCAGATTTTGACATGGTTCATGCAGATGTAAGCATAATGTATAGCCCAACTGAAGGGAAGTCAAATGTTGTTCTGGAAAAGGTTGTTCAACCTATTTCTGCTGCTATGCAAGAGGCATTAGAGAAAGAAGAAGAGACAAGGCTGTCAAAGAAGAGGTTTAGGGAACAAGCAGAACAAAAGCCAGATTTTGAACAGTGGAGCCCTACCTCTAGGAATATAATTTTAACTGCCTGGAAAGCTGCCAAGGACAATGCTCATGAAAGGAACAAGTGGTTCTCTGAAGTAGAATGGAGGAAACATGAGATCAGATAAGAGGCCATTGTTCAATATAGAAGGAAGGCTAAGATGGGAAAGCTACCTCCTACTGCTGTGGAGCCTAGCAAGTACTTCCCTAAGCCATATCATTATTTTGAGAGGCAGAAAATCAAAACAGAAGAGCTGAAGAAGAAGGACTTAAAAGGCAAGAAGCCTGCTGATGCTGCAACTGCTGAAGCCACTGTCAAAGCTCAAGTCCAATCTGGCAAAGGCATTGTTATCAAAGAACCAGACCAGAAATAGATTAGGAATTGACTTGAAGATTGTTGTAATCTTTTGAATGAAATACATTATTGTAAACCATTAAAGATGTATTAGATAAATGATAGAACAATATATGATAAATATATTTGATGATTGTTCTGAGAATTTGTCTATTTCTTGTTTGTTCTGCAATATTGAATGTGTATACATGTGTGAAATATTACATGTTTATGTTTACCCTGCTGTTTATAATCTGCTTTACATCATTTTGTAATTTTAATTATGAATGGTGTATATCATTGACTAAGGGTTATGACTTCTCCAAATAGGGGGAGATTGTTGGGTACATTGGTCAAATGTACCTGATTTGAAGAAGCCTCACCCAACTCAATGATATACATCATAATGTATTTGATGTATGTTTGAGTTACTTGTGCAGGTTAAGAAATCACTGGACTGAAGCAAAAAGTTTCTAAGTCCATGTGTCGACACCCAGAGGGAAAGTGTCGACACTTAAGAAAGCTTGTGTCGACACCCAGACAAGCAGTGTCGACACTTGGAGTCATTGTGTCGACACCTGGGATGAAGAGTCGACACCAGACAGAAAGTGTCGACACTTGGAGCTGTGTCGACACTCAGTGAAGAAAAGTGCAGACAGAAAGTGTCGACACAAGGAGCTGTGTCGACACCCAGTGAAGCTGTGTCTACATCAGAAAGTGTCGACACTTGGAGCTGTGTCGACACTCAGCAAAAGTCTGCAGAGTCTAAGTACAAGTGTCGACACTCAACACAATGTGTCGACACTATACAGAAGAGTCAGCACTTGAACCATGTGTCGACACTCAACACAATGTGTTGACACTCAACAGAAGAGTCAGCATTTGAAGTATGTGTCGACACCTAGAACAATGTGTCGACACACAGCTGAAGACTCAACACTAGAAGAAAGTGTCGACACATGGAGCTGTGTCGACACTTAGCAAAGAACAGAAAGAACAACAAATTATTCTTTGTACAAGTGTCGACACTATGGGAATGTGTCGACACTCAGCTGAATTCTCAACAACAAGAAGGTGTGTCGACATAAGGAGCTGTGTCGACACTCAGTAAGATTCAACATAGAAGACTATGTGTCGACACCAAGAAGCAGTGTCGACACTTGATAGATTCAACACAAGAAGATGTGTCGACACAAAGGAGATGTGTCGACACATAGAAGAATTCAGCAAAAGCTAGAAGAACAAGTACTTGTGTCGACACTCAATTTCAGTGTCGACACATGAAGAAGAATCTGTGTCGAGACATACAAGGAGTTGTGTCGACACCTTGTAGACTTGTGTCGACACTCACACAACATGTGTCGACACTTGGACTATAAGTGTTGACACTTTAAGACAGAAAGTCTCGACACTTACTAACTGTTAGAGATTTTCAAGAAGTGACTGGATGACATGACAGCTGCCGTTCCAGCCGGTCTACAGCAACTGTCAGAGATGTCAGAAGTTAGTTATGAACCGGACCAGCCGGTTACCATGAAGAAGGCCTATAAATAGGCACCCACAGTTTACAGAAACTGTTGTTGAAAGAGTTGATCAAGTGATTAACAAGTGGTACAGATTATTCAAGTAATCAGAAAAGTGGTACACAGAGTATCAATACAAGAAGATCTTGCAGTCCAAGTGCAGATCTAAGAAGTTGGAGAGAGAGGGCTCCATCCAAGAAATCAGCCTTTGGAACTAGGCTGAGAAGAAGGATTCAGATTCAGTCTGGATCTTAAGTGGCAGAGGTCAAGGAACAACTGCAGAGGATTCAGCCTTATTCAGTTCTACTCAAGAAGCTTTGAAGAAAGCTAAGTCAGGGTGAATCCAGCTGAGTTCTTCCAAGAACTCATCAAGAATCTCTCAACTCCCCTCCTTTAATTCTGAGTTGTAGAGTTATTATTTGTATTACATTTTTAACTTGTAGGATCCATTGGATCTGAGTGATTGTAAGCCTATATTTATAAAGGCTGAGGGTAGGGCTTGTTAGCCTGAGTGTAGGAGATTGAGATCTCTGAGTGTAGGCCTTGTTGGCTGAGTGTAGGCCTTGGATTGGCTGAGTGTAGGCCTTTATTGGCTGAGTGTAGGCTTTGGGATAAAGCTGAGTTGTAAGGCTTTGGGCCTGAGGTGTAGGAACCAATTTGGGTTCTGAGACAGTGCAGGATTTTGGCCGAATCTAGTACACTGCTAGATAGGCGAAGGGGGAAAGTGGATGTACCCATATCTTGGGGAACCACTATAAAACACTGTGTGTTGTGCTGTGATTGTGCTGTGTATGTTTTGTTATTGCTGTTTGCTGTGCAAAAGTAGTTAGAACTCTGTGATTTAACTAAGTGGTTGCCAACAAAGTTAGAAAAGGATTAGGTCACCTATTCACCCCCCCCCCCCCTCTAGGTGTTTAGGTACCATATCTTTCACGCTATCCGCGAGAAGTTATCCACGAAGCGCCTGTAGTAGCCAGCAAGCCCCAGAAAGCTCCGGACTTCCGCTACCATAGAAAGCACAACTCACTCTCGTATCGCAACAATCTTTGTAGGATCCACCGCAATTCCCTCTCCACTAACTATGTGACCAAGGAACGCCACTGAAGACAACCTAAACTCGTATTTGGAGAACTTGGCGTACAATTGATTTCTCCTCAGTGTCTCCAGCACCAAATGTAGATGCTTGAAGTGATCCTCCTCACTCTGCGAGTACACCAAAATGTCGTCGATGAAGACGATCACAAAGTGGTCCAAGTGCTACCTGAAAGTCCTGTTCATCAAATCCATGAACACCGACGGCGCATTCGTCAGCCCAAATGGCATGATCGTACACTCGTAATGCATGTATCTCGTACTAAAAGCTATTTTGGGGATATCACTCTCCCTTATCCTCAGCTGATAATATCCAGACTTGAGATCCAACTTTGAGTACACTTTTGACCCGACTAACTGATCGAACAGATCATCAATCCTCGGGATCAGGTACTTGTTCTTCTCCGTTAGCTTGTTCAGCTCTCGATTATCAATAATAAGTCTCAAGCTTCCGTCCTTCTTCTTAGGCGCTAACCGATACAAAGAGCATATGACCGGTTTGACATCACACCGAATCGC
The DNA here is from genome assembly GCA_039583875.1 of Platanthera guangdongensis. Taxonomy (NCBI): domain Eukaryota; kingdom Viridiplantae; phylum Streptophyta; class Magnoliopsida; order Asparagales; family Orchidaceae; genus Platanthera; species Platanthera guangdongensis. The sequence continues at coordinate 151,160,190 of CM077152.1, forward strand.
CTTAACCATCAGAAAAGTAGACACCAACATCATGCTCGACCCCCTTTCAAGCCCACAAATGTAGTCTCACGACCAGTTCCAAACTTGACTTTCTTGCGATTTCGATCAATGTATGCATGCTGCTCCAAGAAACAGTCCATAACAAAGATTACGTCGAGCTCCCCTAGCGTTAGTAACGACGCTTGTAAGTCAAAGTCTTGACTCCCAATCCGCACCTAAACGCAACAGATTCTACTCGCGCGCAATGAGCATCATTAGACAACAACGGATCCAATTTGTCTTTTGCCATCGAAGGAGGAACTCCGACGCGCAATACAAATCCTTTGGTCAAAAGGGAATGCGAAGCTCCCTAAGCAAACGGTGCTCTCGCCGAATTAATCTAAAATCAGGACAAAGCTTAACACAAACAGTTCTAAGCTAACATGCCCAAGGGCAATAAGTATTTAAAGCTAAACTGCTATAACTTTAAGCTGTACCTGTCATCACAACAGCGTGCTTCTTCTCGGACTTGGGGCGTCCGTTCCAGCAGTCTCAGGAAAAGAGCCTCGGCTTTCCACAATCAAAGCATGCGCCCGGGGTTCGACCCGTAGTCATCCTAGAAGCACCAGAAGAAGGAGCTGGACCCGAAGTCCTAGACTTCTTATACCACCTACGGTACGCTGACTTTGAGGAGTTCGGCATTTTGAACTCCGTCTTATGCATATCCAAGTCTTTGCTTCCTTGGATTCGATTCAGATCTCTTGCACTTTGTCTTATACCTGCTCCTGACAAAGCTTTCTTTAACTTCTGAGCACCATTCCGACAATCTCGGGCAAAGTGCCCTTCCTTGGCACACTTAAAACAACCAAATGGAGCCTGACTAGTAGACATTTTAGACTTCTTGTTCCTCCTCCTTCGGTATGCAGACTTTGCAGAATCGGGAGAGTCTAGTACCCTGAACTCTGACGTCCGCTTGACTTTTGTCAAATCTACTTCCAAAGATCTAGCTGATTCCACCGAGGCTCGGAAGCCCAATAGTTTTAGTCCTAGAAGCAAAACTCGCAATTCGCCGCGCAGGCCATTATAAAACCTATCGACCATTGACTGCTCGCACTCCACTTCAGAGCCCGGGTAGCGTCTTATCATCAGAAACACTTGCAAATATTCCTCAACTGAGTGCGTACCCTGCACTAAAAGCATGTTCAAATGCTGGCCCAAAGGTCCTATAAATGCCGTTTGCTCCATCACACCACCCAGCGTTGGAGTTACCTCAAAAATGGGGGACTGCACACATCTTTCATTTTGTGCACCAATCGCAGCAAACACTGCTTCCACCACCATTCTTATGGTTTTAGCGGAGGGAAGAGTTGCAGGCATGTCACTAGGTGCATTATAATCCTCAGAAACCGGATGTTCTGACGGCCCAGCACCGCTTCTAGTCACCTATAGTTATACAAAACACCGTTAAGCAACCATACAAAATTACAAAAAGCAATTATAGGAACACGCAGGTTCCTCAAACGAGTGTATTTTCATTCCTAAGTGGACATTCGTGGGTTCTTTTGATGTTATAACGATGACGCACAAACATGTGCTCACCACCCCTTAAAAAGATTTCGTCCACGAATTCATTTAAGCCTGACTGGAACCAGTAGTCTGATACCAAATTGTAACGCTCGCTATCCGTCGCATAGCATATAGCAGTAGGTCCGGCCGGAGCCCGACTCCATATACCACAGACAGACCGGGTGGTTACTCAATGGAAACCATCCAACTAATATCCAACATCCTACACAGAGTCATTCTAACAGAAGCAATTTAAAGTTGCAAGTTAAAGAACCTAACCAAACATGAATGTCCACTACTAAAACCAACAAGAATGAAATACAAAACAACAGTACAATGTCCTTATGGCCTTACAATTGTTTACTCGAATAAAATAGGTCTTCCATACCACGGCACGCAGGCCGGTCACACATGAATATAACAAGTAAACACTCAAAATTTGTCCTTCGAGAGCCGGCTTAGCAACTTGGGCTTTAGCCCGCTATTTACCGCTCGGCTCCGCAGTACCTGCAAGTAATAATCCACTGCACGGTGGCAAACAAAAGCAACGGTCAGCTATGCTGACCAAATTATAACGATCCCGCCACCAAATTCAGGGCGGCGATGCTCCTTTCCCTGCACTTTATTAACATAACCAAGCAGTATAGATGAACACTACATCATAGGCGTGGGCACACACGACGACACACCCCGTGCACTCAGGGCACATTCTCGGTGAACCGGTTAATATCACATCAATTTAAGCCATAGACACCCCGGTCTCACCACCGTCGTTGGACAGCCAATCTTGCGAGCATTTTGTCTTCCCGGTATGGGTCACGTCAATTTAAGCCATAGACCGCCGAAGAACCTCATCTATGTCAACGACTCACACCGAACGACATAGAACGGGTACGGTTCGGCCTGACCCGTTGCTCACGTCGCAACGTAAATTTAGCCATATGTGCGGGTCAAAACTCCCCGAGTCCCGTTTCCGTCACACAGTTCACATAACCCGGTTATGTTCAAGTTGGCTCCCAGGACACCATATTAGCAGAATCACGCTTCCGCCCAGTTTTTCGGGTGCACCTTGGAGTTAATCCCCAAGGCTCCTTGTTGCAATCTACCGCGTAGAAAACCCGAAAAATAAACATTCGCACGGAGTCTTCTCCAACCATTTATGCAATGCAACATCACCGATCATGACCAACTTGTCCGGGTAGGCTTCACAAAACATGCCTATATCTGTTCTCGATTACAGACTCTACATATACACAACAGGGACAATTCATGTCTACCCGAAGGAACACCTCAACTCACGGCAAACTCGCGAGAGCGGGCTTCCTATGCAAAGGAAAAGAGAGCTTCACATGCTCAAGTACAGAATCGTTACCTTAGCTTTCTTCCTTGGCGCCATGGAAAAATATGAGGATGGAAAGCACCGCAATCTCCTTGCCTCCGTAGATCCGAAGTCGGCTCGCGATTTGGAGCTCCGAAACTCCGCCGGTAATCGGATCTAGCCTCCTTTCTACTTCCTTGCTCTCCCTTCTCTCTAGACTTTTAGAAAGAGACTAAATGAAAGAAGTGAGGGATTTGAAACACTATTCTCGATTATATCCCAGTAGGAACAACCACCAGCCGTCGGATCCCACAATAAGGAAACGAACGGCCACGATCCGTAGCTGAAATGTAAAACCTGGACCGAATACGGCCTGCGACACGCCCATGTCCAGGGTCGTGTCCCCCATTATCCATCAAAATCGACGCGTCTCGAAAAACACACGAGCACCCGACACGCCCGTGTTCGACCTGACACGTCCGTGTCGGCCAGTACACACATGTGTTCCCGGACGTGTTCCTCCATCAACATAGGACCAAAATCAACCCGAGACTCACACGGGTCTTGGACACACCCGTGTCCTATGTGACACACCCGTGTCAAACCTGAACATGCCTGGGCTCCAGGCCATGTTCATAGTCTTAACACTTCATAGAACACAGTTCGTCAACCACCTGACACGGCCTTGGACAGGCCCGTGTCCTAGGCTGTGTTCCCTATCTCAACACTTTGTTGAGCGAAATTCGTCGACTTCCCTGGCAGATCATCGACACAAACTCGACATGCTCTGGAACATGCCCGTGTCTCAGGTCGTGTTTGATGCTCGACGATCGTCGACTCCAAAATTCGTCGACCTCTCGGCCAAATCGTCGACCCAAACACGACACGCCCTGGGACATGCCCGTGTCCCAGGCCGTGTGCCCCCTGCCAAATTCCAAACTTGGCTCAAAATGCCTCATGTCACTCTTTTGAGTTTCGGGGCGTTACACAATGCCAAAGGCCAGATGCGGCATTCGGTGAATCTGCGCCACGGGCCAAATTCGTCAAGTGGAGTTCGACGAATCTGCCCCAGGGCCAATTTCGTCGAATGGAGTTCGACGAATCTGCGCCACGACCAAATTTGTCGAACGGAGTTTGATGAATCTGCGCCAAGGCCAGATTCGTCTATCGACGTTCGACGACTTTGTCAGGACATTGAGTAAACTCAATGCTCTAAATGCTCTCAATGCTTTTGCTTTAGAATATTTTAAACCTTTTCCTTTCCTTTCAACTCATCATATGAGTTGTACCACATAGATCCCAACTCCTAATCTCTCCACAATCTTATGTTCGACCCTGATAGGCTCATACTGAGATGGCAGTGAGGCTACATGCTTGATCACTTCCAGATCACAATTGTAACACCAACAGTCTCCCACTTGATCTAGAAAGTATCAAGCAAAAGCTTCACAAATAATGAGCGACATCTAACAATACATCATTTCACCCCAAACAGTAAGAGTTAATAAACTCATAAGCCGTTGTGACCAATGTTACAGTGTTGTCAAGTCCCTTTATACATTACATTTGGATAGAACTAAAGGTATAGACCGTGTCACCCTCATAATTGTTCAATCCCAGTTTCTTGATCTAGAATGGACTTTCAGTAATTAGTGAGTCCAATATCATATATTGACTCAACCAAGCATGTGCATGCATTTCTCGGTCCCATTCCATCAAGGGGCTCATGGATGAAACTCTTATCATATAGGAGGACAAATCCCATCTCTGCTGACACACAAACACCCAAATGATTCGTAACGTACCCAATAACCACCTTTATCATCCAACTTTCTCAAGACTGGACTTTTGATGGAATCAAAGCACGCTCTTCCTCCCTCGATGAAAACTGTGACTTTAGGTCAAAGGAACAAAAGCACCATTGCCACTTGATCCATACTTGTGACACGTTCATATAATAATCCACAAAGTATTCTCACAGTGGGTCTGTCCAGTACAACTTGTACATAACATGTACCCATGTGATGACTTGATATCACAATATCATGACCTATGAGGATGGGTCAACAGTCAATGCACATGCTAGCCTTAATGGTATCATCATCGCCCTAAGCTTCTAAGATGATACAACGACCAGGGACCTTTAAGAATGAAGCTTCTGGGATTATAGGTTCTCACATCAAGTCACTACTTGACCTATGGAAGCAAACATTCTATGGGCATTTATTTTAGTTAACTATTCTATCACATTAGAAATAATAACACAATAAAAGAACTTGCCAAAATATATAAAATGAAATGTATATAGTACTTTTATTTATCAAATGGAATATTACAGCCAACAAACATACAATCCACAAGACTCAAACTAGAGTTGATCATTTAGGTATCGTAAACACATAGATTTAACCTGGCCATCATGCTTTCTCTGTGCGAGATGCTTTGTCAGTGGATCCGCAATGTTTTCTTCAGTTGACATTCTACATATGCTCACATCTCCTCTATCGATAATCTCTCGAATTAGATGCAACCGACGAAGTATGAGCTTGGAGCACTGATGAGATCTATGTTCCACAACAAGTGTAATTGTACCGTTGTTGTCACAACAGAGATCTACGATTCAAATAATGCTCGGAACTACATCTAACTCGCCGATGAATTTCTTAATCCATACAGCCCCGAAACTCAAAAGAGTGACGGGAGGCGTTTTGGGCCAAATTTGGAATTTGGTGGGGGCACATGGCCAGGGACACGGGCGTGTCCCAGGGCGTGTCGTGTTTGGGTCGATGATTTTGCCGAGAGTTCGACGAATTTTGGAGTCGACAATCGTCGAGCAGCGAACACGGCCTGAGACACGATCGTGTCTCAGGGCGTATCGAGCTCGTATCGACGATCTACCCGTGAAGTCGATATTTTCGCTCGACGATGTGTTGAGACAGGGAACACGGCCTAGGACACGGGCGTGTCCAAGACCGTGTCAGGTGGTCGACGAACTATGCTCGACGTAGTGTCGAGACTGTGAACACGGGCTGGAGCCCAGGCGTGTTCGGGTTTGACACGGGCGTGTTAAATAAGACACGGGCGTGTCCAAGACCTGTGTGTATCTCGGGTTGATTTTGGTCCTGTGTTGATGGAGGAACACGCCCGGGAACATGGGTGTGTACTGGCTGACACGGGCATGTCAGGTCGAATAGGGGCGTGTCAGATGACCGTGTGTTTTTCGAGACGCATCGATTTTGATGGCGAATGGAGGACACGGCCCTGGACACGGGCGTGTCGCAGGCCGTGTTCGGCCCAACTTTTACATTTTAGCTACGGATCGTTGCTGTTCGTTTCCTTATTGTAGGATCTGATGGCTGGGGGTTATTCCTACTGGGATATACCCGAGAATAGGGTTTCAAATCCCTCACTTCTTTCACTTAGTCTCTTTCTAAAAGTCTAGAGAGAAGGGAGAGCAAGGAAGTAGAAAGGAGGCTAGATCCGGTTACCGTCAGAGTTTTGTAGCTCCAAATCGCGAGCCGACTTCAGATCTACGGAGGCAAGGAGATTGCGGTGCATTCCATCCACATACGTTTCCATGTCGCCAAGGAAGAATGCTATGGTAATGATTCTCTACTTGAACATGTGAAGCTCTACCTCTTTTACATAGGGAAGCCCGCTCTCACGAGTTTGTGGTGAGTTTAAGGCGTTCCTTCAGGTAGACATGAATAGTCCCCATTGTGTACTTGTAGAGTCCGTAATCGAGAACAGATATAGGCATGATGTGTGAAGCCTACCCGGACAAGTTGGTCTGGATCCGTGATGTTGCATTGCATGAAAGGCCGGAGAAGATTCCGAGTGAATGTTTGTTTTTTAGTTTTTCTACGAGGTAGATTGCAACAGGGGGCCTTGGGGATTAACTCCAAGGTGCACCCGAAAAACTAGGCGGATGCCTGGTTCTTCCATCTTGTGGGCCTGGGAGGCAACGTGAACATAACTGGGTTATGTGATGTATGTAAACGATTTGGGACTCGAGAAAGTTTGACCCGCGCATATATTTTAAATTAATGCTGCGGTGTGATCAATGGGTCTGGCGGAACCATACCAGCTCTATGTCGATTGGTTAAAAAGACCTAAAGTTACTTGGCACTTACCGTTGGTATAAATAGAGGGTCTTAGGCAGTGGCCAGAAAGACCAAATGATCACGAGATATTGTCGTCCAAGGGGCGGTGGTGTGTCGGCGGACTTAGACCGTGATCACAAAGAATGTGCCCTGAGAGTACGGGGCGTATGGCCATGCGTGCCTACGCATGTGATGTAGTGTTATTACTCTACTGCTTGATTATGCTAATAAAGTGCAGGGGAGGAGCATGGTCGCCCCGAGTTTGGGGGCGGGATCGTTATAATTTGGTCAGCATAGCTGACCGTTGCCTTTGTTTGCCACCGTTGTGGTGGATTGTTGCTTGCAGGTGCTGCAAGACCGAGCGGTAAATAGCGGGCTAAAGCCCAAGTTGCTAAGCCGCCCCTCGAAGGCCTAATTTTGAGTGTTTTCTTTAATTCATGTATGCCCGGCCTGCGTGACGAGGTTTGGAAAACATTGATATTCAAGGAAACTATTGTAAGGCCTTAAGGACATTACTTGTGTATTTGTACGTTCATTCTTGTTGGCTTTGTAGGGGACATTCATGCAAGTAGCAGGGTTCTTATATTTGCAACTATTAAAATTGATTCAGCTAGAATGACTCTATGTAGGACATTGTATATTAGTTGGATGGTTTCCATTGAGTAACCACCCGATTTGTCTGTGGTATATGACGTCGGGCCCCGACCGGAACTACTGCTATATGTTATGTGACGGATACCGGGTTTTACAATTTGGTATTTCGCCGTCGAAATCGACGCGTCTCGAAAAACACACGGGCACCCAACACGCCTGTGTTCGACCTGATACGCCCGTATCAGCCAGTACACACCTTTGTTCCCGGGAGTGTTCCTCCATCAATACAGGACCAAAATCTACCCGAGACACACACGAGTCTTGTACATGCCCATGTCCTATTTGACAGACCCGTGTCAAACCCGAACATGTCTGGGCTCCAGGCCGAGTTCACAGTCTCGACACTACGTCGAGCACAGTTCGTCAACCACCTGACACGGCCTTGGACACGCCCGTGTCCTAGGCCGTGTTCCCTGTCTCGATATATCGTCGAATGAAAATGTCGACTTCAGGGGTAGATCGTCGACATGAGCTCGACACGCCCTAAGAAACGCCCGTGTCTCAGGCCATGTTCGCTGCTCGACGATCGTCGACTCCAAAATTCGTCGAACTCTCGGCCAAATCGTCGACCCAAACAAGAAACGTCATGGGACACGCCCGTGTCCCAGGCCGTGTGCCCCCCCGCCAAATTCCAAATTTGGCCCAAAATGCCTCCCGTCACTCTTTTGAGTTTCAGGGCGTTACAACTCTCTCCCTCTTAAAAGAATTTCGTCCCTGAAATTTAGATAAAGGAAAGAGACATAAAACTTAAACGGTACCTGAGTGAAACAACTCCGGGTACTCCTCCAACTGCTATTTACAGCGGTGATAAACTCAGCCTCAGTAGTAGAATAGGCAACTGTATCTTGCTTGGAACTCTTCCAACTTACATCACCTCCATTCAGTCAAAACATAAAGCCTGACTTAGACTTTGAATTGTCCCTGTCTGTTTGGAAGCTAGCATCCATGTAACCACTTACATCGAGCTCTTCGTCTCCGCTGAATACCAAGAACATATCCTTAGTCCTTCGCAAGTACTTCAGGATATTCTTGACGGCTATCTAGTGACCTTCACCTGGATCAGATTGATACCTGCTAGTCATGTTCAAAGCATAAGAGACTTCAGGTCTAGTACATAACATTGCATACATGATTGACCCAATTGCCAAATAATATGGAACCAACTTCATGCAGTCCTTATCTTCACAAGACTTAGGACACTGTTCCTTAGAGAGACTCACACCATGAGACATAGGCAAGAATCCTTTCTTGGACTCAAGCATGTTGAACTGTTTCAATACCTTGTTAATGTACGTACTTTGGGTCAAACCCAGCAGCTTCTTCGACCTATCTCTATAGATCTTAATACCCCGTATATAAGTCTCCTCCCCTAAGTCATTCATCGAGAAGAAGTCCCCTAGGTTGTTCTTAACAACTTGCACGGGCGGTTTGTCATTCCCGATCAACAGTAAGTCATCTACATAAAAAAATCAGGAAGACTACAATGCTCCAACTAATCTGTTTATAAACACAAGGTTCATCCTCATTCTTGGTAAAACCAAACTCTTTGATCTTTTCATCAAAACAAAGATTCTAACTTCAAGAAGATTTTTTCAATCCATAAATGGATCTTTGCAACTTGCATATTTTAGTGGCTTCACCTGGAGATAAAAAACCCTCACGTTGTGTCATATACACTTCCTCAAGGAGGTTCCCATTAGGAAAAGTCGTTTTGACATCGATCTGCCAGATCTCGTAGTCATAATACACAGCAATAGCATGCAGAATTCTGATGGACTTAACCATCGCAATAGTGGAAAAAGTCTAATCCTAGTCAATACCATGAATTTGCTTGAAACCTTTGCCACAAGTCGCCCATTGAATGTCTGTACATTCCCATCCATGTCGGCCTTCTTCTTGAAGACCCACTTGAACCCTATGGGTCTTACCCCTTCAGGTGGTTATACCAAAGTCCATAATTGGTTTTCATACATGGAGCCCATTTCAGATTTCATGGCCACAAGCAACTTCTCGAAGTCTGGTCCATACATAGCCTCCTGGTAAGTTGCAGGCTCATCACTATGATCAATAAGAAACACATTACCTATTTGAGACACGAGAAATCCATATCTCTCAGGCTCAAACCTTTGTCTACCAGATCAACGTGGAACTTGTGTTTCCTAAGCAAGTTCTCCAGCTACAACTACTTATAGTCCTGACTCAGTTCCAAATTCTGGTTCATTCACAATTTGTGGTTCATGAACTTCTTCAAGTTCTACCATGTCTATCTTTCTACTTAAGAACTCTTTCTCAAGAAAGATACCAGTCCTTGTGACAAACACTTTGCCTTCGGACTGTACGTAGAAGTAGTACCCTTTTGTTTCCTTAGGATACCCCATAAGATAACACTTATCTGATTTGGGTTCTATCTAATCAGGAATTTGACGTCTTACACATGCCGCACAGCCCTAACCTAAATGAATGACATACTGGGATGTTTCCCAATACATATCTCATATGGTGTCTTTAGAACCGCTTTCATTGGAGCATAGTTTAATGTTAAAGCATTAGTTTCTATAGCAAAGCCCCAAAAGGAAACAGGTAGATCTACTGGACTCATCATCGATCGTACCATGTCTAACAAAGTACGATTCCTCCGCTCAGAGACACCATTATGCGGTGATCTTTTAGGTGGAGTGAGCTGTGATACAATACCATACTGTGTCAGATGATCACAGAACTCATGACTTAGGTATTCGCTACCTCGATCAGATTAGAGTGCTTTAACCTTCTTACTCAATTGTTTTCTACTTCATTTTTAAATGCTTTGAACTTTTCAAAGGTTTCAGATTTGCACTTCATAAGATACACGTATCTATATCTACTACAATCATCAGTAAACACAACAAAGTAGAAGTACCCACCTCTAGCCATAGAACTCATGGGTCCATATATATCACTATGTACTCTACACAAACGTTCATTAGCCCTCTCATTATTTCCAGTGAAAGGGGCTTTAGTCATCTTGCCTAACAAACAAGATTGACATCTCTCAAATGATTCATAATCAAATGAGTTCAACAGTCCATCTCTATGGAGCTTGGATATACGTTTCTCATTTGTATGGCCCAAACGACAATGCCAAATATACGTATGGTTCAAGTCATTTTTCTTAGTCTTTTAGTATTTTCAATATTATAGATCGGATGGTCTAAGTTCAAAACATACAGATCATTAAACATTTGGGATACACCATAACAAACATCATTCTTAAATATTGAACAACAATTGTTCTTAATTATAAAATAAAAACTCATCATGTCCAAACATGAAATGAATAAAATATTTCTAGTTATTGAAGGAACAAAATAACAATTATCTAGTTCTATTACAAGCCCGCTGGGCAAAGCAAGATGATAAACCCCCATGACAACAAAAACTCTTGCTCTATTGCTAACGCACGGATCGACCTCTCCTTTACTCAACAATCTTCTCCTTCCCATTTCATGTATATTTATACAAATGTGAGAACCACATCTTGTATCCAATACCTAGGATGAAGGAGCAGAAAGGTTTATCTCTATAACATAAATACCTGAAGCGGAATCCATACCTACCATCAACTTTTGAAGACCCTCCACATAAGAAGGACAGTTCCTCCTCCAGTGTCCAGCCTTGCCACAGTGCTGTTACTTTCCATCTTTCATCAAGCCCTTCTTTTTTAGTTAAGAAACCTTGAGCTCCATGTTGGATCCCCAGTTGGATTTGGCTTAGGTTCACTAACTAGGTTAAGTTTGACCCACATTGTATAGCCAGGGTCAAGTGTTTGAGTCCTAGAGGTTAGGCTAGTCACTAGGTTCAACCTTCATGGACCAGCCAGTATAAGACTTCAGGAGACGCAAGACTTAGTAGAAATTCAAGTTCAAATTATCAGTTTGAAATTCATCGAACTCAGCTCGACGATCATCAATCGCAGATCGATGAACTCAGAGTTAATTCTCTGAGTTGAGCTTGACGATATTCGAGCTCAGGATGACGAAATCTGGAGTTCAGCTTCAACATATTCTTTCTGTTATTTTCGCTGAACTCAGCTCGACGAAGACAGAATCTGTGCTCGACGAACTTGGACCGCAGAGTTGAAAGATGGCTTCCAGAATACAGTTCGCTGAGCTCAGGTCGACGAACAGGATTTCTCAGGTCGACGAACAGGATTTCTCAGTTCGACGAACTTGGATCTCCGGTTGACGAAATCTGCTCAGTGCTCGACGATTTCTGTCCAGTGCCAGACTTAGAGTTTTTCCTTTTTTTCTGTCATTATTTCATATATTATTTAGCAGTAATTCTCTGAGTAATTAATGCATATATTCCCATGAATATAGCCGTTATTGGGAGCATTAATTATGGTCTTCATCAGGGTTAATTACTTGCTTAATTTAATGGGATAGTTGGGAAACTCATTAAAGACAATATTCTCCAGCCGTATTTCATTCTCCAGGCAATCAGCAATCAATGCATGGAATTCAAAATTAAAAGGAGAATTCAACAGCAAAATATAAAAGAGATTTTCCTCTTTTTAGAAAACAAGTAATACAAATAGAACTGATAGAGAATACAGAAAGATTTTAGGACTCTTCTCTGTGTAGAAAACAACATGTTTTATCCTTGCTCTTACTGAAGACTAGAGAAGAACAACAAACAGATATCAAGAGTCTTCTTCAACTTCTCTAGGAACATTCAAGGATAACCACTCTCAATCAGTCAAAAAGTTCCTAGACATCATTTAAAGACAAGGCTGAAGACCTACACCCTGAGCAAGGCTCCAAGTGATTTTAGAAAAGAGCCTTAACAAAAATAATCCACTAGTTTTCTCTATTGATTAGAGAAAGAGAAGACACCATCACCTCTCTCACCTCCTATATAAAGGGTTTATTAACTCGCTTCAAAAGTTTATTCTTGATTTTGGGCACCCGATCAAAAGCTCAAAGGGTTATGAGATCTCCCTAGAAATAGATCTTGTGGTGGCAGTTACCTGATCAAAAAGATGCTAGTGGATTCCTACCAGTGTTGTAGAAGAGTGGATGTACCCAGGTTGGGGAACCACTATAAAATTCTTGTGTCGTCTGGTTGATCATTTTCTGTGTGTTTCTTGCTTTGTTGTGATAGATTAGTTTGCTGTGTTGTGGTAGTTTTGCTTAGGTTGCATTCCTATTTCTATTACTACTATAGTATCAGCTATTTTATTACTCTGATATAATTAAAAACAGCCAAAAGTTTTAATTACTCTATTCACCCCCTCTAGAGTAAATTAGGTCTACCACCTTCTTTCAATTGGTATAAGCGTTGTGTTCCTTTGGTTGTACAAGCAAATACTTGAACCAAAGGATCCTTATTAGATCTATTTTTCTTTTTCCTTATTTTTTTTGATTATTTCATAGCTTGGCACAAAATAAGGATTATGCAAGCACCAGACCACCACTTTGCTCAGAAGAAGGCCAAAATAGCAGATGCCAAGGCCATGAATATTCTGGCTCAGACTATGTCAGATGACATATTCCAAAAAGTGGTTGAGTGCACATCTACCAAAGCCATCTGGGAGTCTCTCAACCAGATGGTTGCTGGATCAGCAGATAAGAGAAAGGATAGGAGATCAAAGCTCATCTCCCAATATGAAAACTTCAAGAAAGAAAAATTAGAGTCTGTCAGTTATATGTACAACAGACTAAGCTCCAACATCAATGACCTGAAGACTCTAGACAAGGACATCACTCTTACTAAAGTAAATGACAAAATCCTCATGTACTTCCCAAGCTCATGGGATTCCAGAATATGGACAATCAAGGAGGATAGAAGTTTAAATGATATTTCCACTGAATCTCTTTTGGGAAAGCTCAAGTCATATGAGCAACTCATAAAGTCAAGAGAAGCTGCAGAGCAGAAGACTCCTCCAGCAACAAGAATGGAGCAAAGCATAGCTTTTAAAGCTTCAGAAGAATCAGAAGCTCCAATAGCAAGTGAAGAACTCCTGAGTCACTTAGCCAAGAGATTCTACCAGATGGCAAAGAAGGACTTCAGAAGAAAGTCATCCAGGCAAGATGACAAACCAAGGAATGATAAGACACCCATTAAAGAGATTGTTTATTTTGGGTGCAGGAAACCAGGAAACTTCATATCAGAGTGTCCAAAAAATTAAAAGAAGGATAGAAGAAGAGAGAAAGAAACCAGGAAGTAGCACTACATCAAGCCTTCCACGAGCAAGTATAAAAGGAAGGAGAAAGGTTTCATTGCTGAGACCTAGAGTGATACAGATGAAGAATCCTCATCTTCCAGTTCTAGTGAAAATGAAGAGGAGGCAAAGGCAAGGGAAGTTTACCTAAAATATTATACTTGCTACATATGTACCTTTTTGGACCTATTACTATACAAAGCGTAGGAGGGAAATCTTATACTTTAGTGATTGTAGCTGAATTCTCAAGATTCACTTGGGTATTCTTTCTGAGATCTAAGTCAGATAACTTCAAGGTTCTTGCAGAGTTTCTCAAGAACATATAGATTGAGTACTCTACTGCAGTTGCATTGATCAAAAGTGATCATGGTACTGAGTTTGAGTCTCTTCTTATGCAAGAGTTCTGTGAGAAGAAAGGTATCAGGCACTGCTTCTCAGCTCCTAAAACTCCATAACAAAATGGGGTTGCTGAAAGGAAAAATATAACCCTAATTGAATCTGCAAGCACATTACTTGTAGATGCTCACATGCCCATATCCTTTTAGGCAGAGGCTGTGAGCACAACAAATTATGTACTGAATAGAAGTCGGATACACAAGCTAAAGAATAAGACTCCTTATTAACTACTTAAAGGGAAGAAACCTACAGTAGATTATTTCAAAATTTTTGGTTGCATTTGTTATATTCACAATAATAATAAGAAACACATTATAAAGTTTGAAGCCAAGGCTGAAATAGGAAATTTTCTTGGATAAGCAAGGCTTATAGGGTTTATAATAAATCAACCATGAAAATAGAAGAATCTATTCATATTTCATTTGATGAGACTAACATGTTTTACAAGGAGAAGATTCCTTCTACCAATGAGACTTTACAGGAACCAAATTTGTGTGAGAAATTGGATGAATTGACCCTCACCAATGAGGCTGTTAGCCATCCTTCTCCACAAATTACTAAAGATAGTGAACATGAAGACACTGAAATCAGTGTAGACCCAACAATAGCTATAATTCCACAAGAGGAATTAATTCCCCAAGCTGTTGCTCAATCAACTCCTACTGAATTTATCACACTTAGATATCATCATGTATCTGAAGTGATTGGAGACATTTCAGTTGGTGTGCAGATAAGGTATCAACTCCACCAGGACATGATGCATGTCTGCTTAATATCTCAAACTGAGCCCCAATCCATTAAAGATGTTGAGCAAGATCCACTCTGGATTATTGCAATGTAAGAGAAGCTCAACCAATTTGAGAGATGTAGAGTTTGAGATTTAGTTCTAATACCCAAAGACCACCCAATCATTGGAACTAAATGGGTATTTAGAAACAAGCTAGATGCTCAAGGTCTTAACATAAGGAATAAGGTCAGACTGGTTGCTCAAGGATACACACAAGAGGAAGGCATAAATAAAGACCAGACATTTGCACCTGTTGCAAGGATTGAAGTAATCAAAATTTTTCTAACTTATGCAGCCTATAAAAAGTTCACTGTATACTAGATGGAAGTTAAGAGTGCATTCCTTAATGGTGAACTTAAAGAAGAGGTTTATATAGAACAACCACCAGGTTTTATTTCTCCTACTCATCCCTCTAATGTTTTCAAATTGCATAAGACTCTCTATGGAGTAAAGCAAGCTCCAAAAGCTTGGTATGAAACCATAGCTAGCTTTCTCTTAGAGCATAAATTTTCTAGAGGCATAGTAGATAGGACTTTATTTATTAAGCATCATCATGATAAAATATTGTTAGTATAAATATATATAGATGATATCATATTTGGTTCTACAGATTCCAAACTATGCAAAAGGTTTTCCAACTTTATGCATTCAAAGTTTGAAATGAGTAGCATGGGTGAGTTCTCCTACTTCCTTGGTCTCCAAGTGAAGCAGTCACCTGATGGCATCTT
This sequence comes from Platanthera guangdongensis, assembly GCA_039583875.1. Lineage (NCBI taxonomy): Eukaryota > Viridiplantae > Streptophyta > Magnoliopsida > Asparagales > Orchidaceae > Platanthera > Platanthera guangdongensis. The sequence continues at coordinate 151,175,923 of CM077152.1, forward strand.
CTTATCCCAATATATATATGCTAAGGAGCTAATTAAAAGGTTTGGGATGGCTGATGATTCAGCAAAGAAAACACCTATGACTACCAATGCTGTAATTGATTTTGATGAACATGAGAAACCTATAGATCAGAAATTATATAGGGCCATTGTGGGGTCCCTGTGCTACATTCCTATGTGCTAGGTTCCAAGGGAACCCTAAAGAATCTCACCTTATTTTCCTAAAAATAATTTAAGATATATAAAGAGTTGCCCTAATTTAGGACTCTAGTATCCAACTAAGTCAGAATTTAAGTTAACTGGATACTCTGATGCTGACTTTGCTGGATGTATATTGGACAGAAAGAGCACATCAGGAACATGTCAGTTCCTTGGTGATGAGCTAGTGTCATGGTTTTGCAAGAAACCAACATCTGTGTTGATAAGATAATTTATATAGTTATTTTAGTTTAGTTTTTATTAAATAAATAGAATAGTTTATTTAGTCTTATATTTATATATTTAATAATTTGTTTCTTTTCATATTTTTAGGCCTATTTAGGCTGTAGATAACAAATTGGAGCATGCTAGGCTAATCAGAATAATAGACAGAGCATTCCATGAAAAAATCACTTTTACATGCCCATGTCACGGGCGTGACCTTCAGGTCACTGGCGTGACATATGGCCGTGACCAAAAAGGAAGCTCCAGAGTACATGCCACGTCAGATAAAAGTTACACGCCCGGTCACGGGCGTGACCTAATGGTCACGGGCGTGTACTATAGGCATGACCCCAATGAAAAACATCGTCGACCGAAGAACGTCAACCAGACACATACACGCCCATGACCCAAAGGTCACGGGCATGACAAAGGGCGTGTTAGGTGTGTTTTCCAGATAATAAATCAGCTGTTTCTGCCGTTGTCGCCAGATTTCCATTGCAGCTTGACACGCCCTAGGTCGCGGGCTTGTCCAGGGGGCGTGACGCCTCCATCAAGAGCATTTTATTCCCGCCATTTTCAGCTTCCCGCCATTTAATAGATTTTGGAGGTTTCTTCTCCAACATTCCCGGGCTTTCAAGATGACGGTTCCGAGCCTGACATGCCCTAGGTCACAGGCGTGACCAAGGGCGTGACCGACCAACAATTTTTCCTATAAATTCCAGATGAGTTTAGAAGCTGAGGAGCATCTAGGGAGCCAAATCTATGAGTAGTTTTAATAGTTTCTTTTCCTGTTTTTATGCATTTCCTTTATGTACTTTTCAGTTTCATAGTTTGTAAGCTTTAATTCTAGCTTTTATTTCAAGTTTGTAATTGTTTATCTTTACATGTATTCCCCTTTTAATTACCACTTGATCATGACAAGCTTTTTAATATAATAAAGTCCTTTTTCTCAAACTCTATTGTTATCGTTTCGATTTATCTTTGATTTAATTGCTTCAATTTCGATCTAAGATCCGTATCCTAAATGACCTAGAGGTTTCGGATACGGGAGATCACTCAAAGATAAAAGGAGTTGATTGCACTCCTCGAGAGAGGACGACATAACTCTTCCAGATTGGAGTCAAATCCAATAGAGGGGTTCACCTCCTAAAGTAGGCTTAGGGGTTTCGTCTGGCCGAGAGGTCTTAATCGATAAACCTAAGTTTAGACGAGAGCGTATTCTCGAGAGAGGCGTTTTCGTAATTTAGGAACTTCCACGGTTGAAGTAGGTAGTTTAGAAGTTTGCATTTATGATAAGTTTATTTTATTTTAAAGTGAGTTTAGATGAAGTGTTATCTTTTATTTTATTCTTCTAGCTATAGTTTAATTTCACTCATTTTATTATTCGATAAAATAATATTAAGTTGCGTGAGTAGGAGTACTCAATAGGCCCCGAGTCTAATATGACATTTCCTATACTATATTTCGATAGGTACACTTGCCTATTTCGAGATTATAGTTTGGATACATTTTAAAAACTATAAATTCCTCATCAAATTTTTGGCATTGTTGCCGGGGATATTTTTGTTGATATTTTGAAAGTGCAAATTTTATTACTTTTATCATTCTTCTTCTCTACCTCAATTCTCTTTTCTTTTTATTTTTCAAAATTCATTTCTATTTGGTAAGGGTTGTGTTTATTTTCTTTTATTAGAAAAAATATTATCTAATTTGGCCACCAAAATTGCCAAACTTCAAAATTAACTAGATATTTTGAAAGCCGCAAGACAGTGCCAAATTTCTTGTTCTTATTGTGGTACTCCTCATCAAAGTGATAATTGTTATTATTATTATCAAAAATTTTGTTATGAAAATAATTTTGCAATTAATAATTATTCTCACTTTGATGGTAATTCTGTTTCTAATTTTCATGAAACTAATTTTTCCAATTCACCTATTTTTCATGAAAATAATTTTTCAAATGCGAATAATTAGTTTGATTTAAATAATTCTTCTTTCAACTCGAATTTTGATTTTTCTTGCTCGCAAGATCAACCGGTAAACTTTCTGAGTTATGAGAATAAATATTTAGATCCAAATTTTTATACTTCTTTTATCCCAGAGCAGACGTCTTCTTCTAATTTTGGGGACATACACAATTTGTAGTTGATCCTCCTTCCTAAACTTTAGAAGAAATTATTACTTTTTCTAATAATACTTCTCCAACTTCGAATATTTCACCTATGGATGAACATGAATCTTCATGTGTCCCCATACTGTCTTATTCGGAAGAGGAAGAAGAATTATTATATCAAGAATATTTTAAGATTATGGGCACACCGGGTAAATTAGAAGAAGAACATGTTTCTTCTCCTACTTCACCCAATTCTTGTTTTTATGAATTTTCAAGCACAACACTTCTAATTATTTAGAAATTCAAATTCTTCAAAATGAGGTGTCCAAAAATATTTCTTTAAATGAATTTGTAGATAACAATTTTATTTTAAAAAATACAAAACCTATACCTAATCATATAACATGGCAAGAACCTCCTACTTGCGAAGATTTTTCTGACACGCTAACTTTTGATTTTTCTTTAACTAATGAATTTCATGAAGATGATGAGTCGTTGCAATCACACGTCGTCAACGATCCATTTTATGCTCATCTACAAAAATTCACATCACCTCAGGTATGTATAGGTGATGTGAATTTACATTTTCAAGTCAAATGTTAAAAAAAGGAGAATCAAGAATCAAGCGGAAGAGTACTCGGACGACCAACTTTGGCATCTTTGCCAAAGCGCGAATTAAGGGAGTTGCCCCTTAATTTTAATTTTATTTTCCATTCTCCTAACCCAAACCGTGTAGCTTAAAGACGAGAAAAAGAAAAGCGCTCTTGGGAGACACCCCTTGCTTATCTATTTATTTTTGTGAATTTCTTTTAAAAGATTTTCACAAATTGTTTTTCTTTCCCCCCTCCTACTTGACTTATAAACATTGTGGACAATGTTTATTTTTAAATATGTTGGTGGATTCTTATTTATTATTTTAATTTTAAAATTCAAAAAATGGAAAAATAATCTTTAAAATTTTTAAATATATATATATATAAATATTTAAAAATTTTAATTTTTTTCTTTTTATTATAAAAATTCAAAAAATAGAAAAAAAGAAAATTGCAAAAAATATATAATAAACCCCAGCTTAAATTTTTAAAACTTTTTAGAAAATTATTTTGAGTTAATTTATAAGAATTTCTATAATTTTTGTTTTTCTAATCTTTTATTTTATCATAGATAGTTGAATTTAATTTTTAGGCGATTTAATTTTGAGAAATATTTTTATGAATTAAAATTGTTTAGAGTAAACTATTTAGCCCTTTTTCTCTTTTATTCTAAATAGTTTCAATTTTGTGGTACTTAGATTAACAATTTTTAGATTTTAATTATCTTCACATTATGCTCTATGATTCTTAGGAGATTTTAATTACTATAGTTGCTCTTTTTTTTTTTAATTTAATCTAAATTTTGTTAAGCCTTTCCCTTATTTTTAACTTTCTTGTTAGATCCTATGTCATGGGAATAAGAGGATAAAATTCATTACCCCATGGTACACATATGCAATTTGTTTTTGGCTAGATCATATGTCATGGGAATCAAGTATTCCTTGGTACACATATGCAACCCCCCAAAAAACGAGTAAGAGAATAAAATTCATTACACCCAAGAAATTTTATTTTTATTTTAAGAGAAAAAAATATCAAAAAGAAAAAAATTGTGTGGGGTGTTAGGATAAAATTCATCACCCCCAATCTAAGATCTCTTCAATTGTCTTGTTCCCAAAGCATAAAAACCAATATAATTGCTTTAGATTTAAATTAAAATTGTAAGAGAGCATAAGTAGTAGTTTGAATTTTCCTTGAAGTTTTTTTTAGTGAAAACAGTGTTTATAATTTTTTATCTATCTTTGTTTGTTAATTACATAATTTTGAGTTCTAATTATTTTATTAGAGAAAAATTTGCTACATATTTAGCTCTTCACATTTTTCTTTCATATATTAGGACTTAAAAATTTGAATCCCTAAAGTTAATTTTTAACTTTATTTTGATTTAATAAATTTTTAGTTTAATTAAAAAATTATATTAATTTCTTATAAGTACTTCTCATAATTTTGCTCTGGAATAACAAAAGATTAAGTATGAGGGTATTTGATAAGTTAATTTATATAGTTATTTTAGTTTAGTTTTTATTAAATAAATAGTATAATTTATTTAGTTTTATATTAATATGTTTAATAATTTGTTTCTTTTCATATTTTTAGGTCTATTTGGGCTGCAGATAATAAATTGCAGCATGCTAGGCTAATCAGAAGAATAGATAGATCATTCCATGAAAAAACACTTTTACATGCCCATGTCACGGGTGTGACCTTTAGGTCACTGGCGTGACATATAGTTGTGACCCATAAAGGAAGCTCCAGAGTATATGCCATGTCGAGTAAAAGATACACGCCCGGTCACGAGCATGACCTAATGGTCACGGGCATGTACCAAAGGCGTGACCCAAAGAACCAGCATCGTCGATTGAAGAACGTCGACCAGACATGTACACGCCTATGACGTGGTCACGGGCATGACCCAGGGCGTGTCAGGTGCGTTTTCCAGCAATAAATCAGCCATTCCTGCCATTGCCGCCATATTTCCATTGCAGCTTGACACGCCCTAGGTCACGGGCGTTTCTAGGGGGCGTGACGCCTCCATCAAGAGCTTTTTATTCCCACCGTTTTCAGCTTCCCTCCGTTTTATAGTAACAGAACTAACAAGACCTAGGTCAGGGGCGTGACCTAGGGGCGTGACCTAGGGGCGTGACCCGTCATTTAACAGATTTTGGAGGCTTCTTCTCCAATGTTCCTGGACTTTCAATATGACGATTCTGAGCCTGACACGCCCTAGGTCATGGGAGTGACCAAGGGCGTGACCGACCAGCATTTTTCCTATAAATTCCAGATGAGTTCAGAAGCTGAGGAGCATCTAGAAAGCCAAATTTAGGAGTAGTTTTAGTATTTTCTTTTCCTGTTTTTATGCATTTCCTTTATGTACTTTTCAATTTCATAGTTTGTAGTCTTTAACTCTAGCTTTTATTTCAAGTTTGAAGTTGTTTATCTTTACATGTATTCCCTTTTTCATTACCACTTGATCATGATAAGCTTTTTAATATAATAAAGTCCTTCTTTTTATCAAACTCTATTGTTATCATTTTGATTTATCTTTGATTTATTTGCTTCAATTTCGATCTAAGATCCGTATCCTAAATGACCGAGAGGTTGCAGATACGGGGAGATCACTCAAAGATAAAAAGAGTTGATTGCACTCCTCGAGAGAGGAAGACATAACTCTTTCGGATTGGAGTCAAATCCAATAGAGGGGTTCACCTCCTAAAGAAGGCTTAGGGGTTTCGACTGGTCGAGAGGTCTTAATCGATCAACCTAAGTTTAGTCGAGAGCATATTCTCGAGAGAGGCGTTTTCGTAATTTAGGAACCTCCACAGTCAAAGTAGGTAATTTAGAAGTTTGCCTTTATGATAAGTTTATTTTATTTTAAAGTGAGTTTAGATCAAGTGTTATCTTTTATTTTATTCTTCTAGCTATAGTTTAATTTCTCACATTTTATTATCCGATAAAATAATATTAATTTGTGTGAGTAGGAGTACTCAACAGGCCCCGAGTCTAATACGACATTTCCTATACTATATTTCGATAGGTACACTTGCCTATTTCGATACGACAGTTGTTGTTCACAGATGCTGTGCATTCAAAATCAACTCCTAGATTATGGTATCAACTTAAATAATTCAACTCTACTGTATGACAAGACAAGTGCAATTTCTATTGCACAAAATCCAATGCATCATAGTAGGACTACGCATATAGATATAAGACATCATTTCATTAGAGAGTGTGTAGACAAAAAGAAAATTAATCTCACCTTTGTTTTTACTGATTTGCAAAAGACAGATATCTTCATCAAACCCTTGGATGAGAAGAAACATCTGTTATTTATGAATCAGTTAGGTATGATCAATGGAGATGCATTAATTTAATTTTTTGTCTATGTTCGAAGAATTTGCCACAGTTCGTCGAACGGAGATCGACGAACTGAGAAAAGTTCTTTAGAAATTCGTCGACCTAAGATCGACGAACTCTCTGTGTGTGAAATTCTTTTCGTCGAATGAAGATTGACGATATTGAATCAGAAAATTATTTATCGGCCTGAGATCGACGAATTGTTTTCCCTTCTTCTGACTCTGATCGACGAACTCTTTTGTCAATAAAATATCTCGTCGAACCCAGATCGAAGAATTTTTTATTTTTCGTCGGACGGAGTCTGCCGCTTCATATTTTGAAAACCATATATCTAGGTTTTCTTCGAGCTCCGTCCCGCATTTTTTGTTCCCCATGCACTTGATCTCTATGTTTTCTTTTGCAGGCGAACAAATGGCGATTCCGGCGAACTCCCTTGCAGCAATGAAGTTCGACACCTGTTTTGATGTTGACTTTGACTCCTTCTCCCACACTGATCAAATATTCATCGACATCTTACAGTTGTGTGAGGAACATAGTCTGAAGAAGTTCATGACAACCCGGATCAAAATACCAGCAAATGAAATCAGGGAATGGGTTTTCACTGCAACATCTCCTGATACAAATACCATGATAGGCACCATCAGCGGCACACATGTCATTCTAACTCCCGTAGTTCTTACTGAGATTTTTAATTTATCTACCAGAGAAGATGATATAGAAATAGATACTGATGAATATGAGAATATGTTGAGCACTATGGGGCATTCAGGAGGAAACCCCAATAAATTATTGAAAAAGAACTTGTCTGTTCAATACAAGTTTCTTGCTGACATAGTTGGCAAGGTATTACTGGGCAAGCATACATCCCATGATTATATCACAAGGCAACAATTGCTAATGATGTGTTCTCTAGTTAATAAGAAATCTGTTAACTGGGGACATTTTTTCTTTGAGTTAATAAAGAAGAAGAATACAAAGAAGGAAGTGTGTTTTGTTAGGATTCTGGGAATCTTCCTTCAAAAGAAGGCACCTGAACTACTTGTCTCCCTGACAGTGTTCATTAATTCCTCAAAGAGGCTTACATCTGCAATTTTTTGTAGATGGGAGAGGACAATCTCAAGGCCATCTAAGACTTCCTCCTCTTCCAGAATTTCTAAGAGCACTAGGGCAGTGACATCCACTCCTCCAACTCTAGAAGATGTCCTTCCCTCCACCAGAATTCCTTCACCTTCTCAGCAACAACCATCCTCCTCTCCAACACATACTCCACCAATTCAATCTTCTCAACATCTACCCACAGCAGTTCCAACACTAGTTCCAACTCCAGAACATACAACACCACCTCCATCTCCACCTCCTCGTTCTCCACCTCACATTAATATATATGAAATTCCATCTACCTCACAACCCTCCTTTAATCTGTTATCTCCTCAACCATCTCCACATAACTCTCCAATTCAGTAACCTATCTCCTCACCCACAACCATAGTTCTCCCCTATACCACTATAATTCCTGATATCCCTCCAGTAATCACCTCTGACATTCCATATATTACTCCAAACAACACCCACACAGACTTCTCCAATGTATTCTCTGTGTGTTCAAATTGTGGACATCACACTCCCTACTCCTCCTCTCCTCCTGAACACCTATACCTAAACTTTTCTGATATAGAAAAAGATCCTCTTGCTTTTATTTCCCCCACTCTTGAGAAACTTATAGCTAATGATATTTTTCCTCTCTCTGCTTCCATCAACTCTCTCTCTTCCAGAATTACTGCCCTGTCTTCTGTCCCTTCTTTTGGAGGACTTGCTTAAGGTCCCTCTGAACCCAGTCAGGGGGAGATGTTCTGTGAAGAAGCTCCTGTTCCTCCTTGTACAGCAGCGGCAGCAGATTCTGAAATGTCTGATGACTTAGCAAAAGCAGCACCTGCAACAGAAATAATTGATTTGTTTACAGATTCTTATATAGACATGGCTGACACAGTTGTGGCAGAAATAATTACTGTTGGCGATTACATTATAAATCCCACAGTTAATCTAGATTCTTTACTATAATCTTTCAGTTTTGCTTACAAAAATATTCTACCCAGTATTGATAGTCAGCATTCTATGGCTATAGTCCCCTATTCTTCTCCAATAAGCCCTAAAGTTGTTAGGCAACTGAAGGCTAGTTTTGTGGACATTGAGCAGTCTCTGACAGTATCCCCTCCCAAGGCTTTCTCCCCTCTTACCTATAAAATGGATGATAGTCCTCTATCAAATCTAGATGATATTATTCTTGCTGATATTGAAGAAGAGAACAAATTATTTTCTGAAAGTGTTGCTGAAACAGAAGTTGCAGAACCTCAACTGCCTCCTCAAGCTGAAAACAAAATCTCCAAGGAAGCCTTAAAGGCAATTGATGACTTGTATGCAAATCCTTCAGGATCTGATGATGATGATGATGACTCTGATGAGTCTGATGATTCAAAAGCAAAGAAGAGAATTACTAAGAAAAGAAAAGTTCCTACTAAGGCTGTTCCAAAGACAAATCCTAATGCAGACACTCCCTACTATATTCTTCAGAAGATCACTCCTTACCCAGGGATGACTTCATGGATGTGGCTATCCAAAAATGAGCTGAAAGCTAGGAAGACAAGCAGAAGGTACTCTCCTCCTCCTCCTTCTCAAAGTAATTGGAGAGGTCCTCCTCCTCCTCCTCTAGCTGCTGGTGCTTCAGGAAACATTTCGCAAAGATCTACCTCCTACACTCAGACTTACCAAAGGCAACATGATAGATCTTCAAGATGACATTTTCAAGCAAGCAGTCAGCAAAGACACTCTTCCAGCATCAAAAGTCAGCAACAATAACATCAGAAGTTAGACAAGCAATAGATATCATCTGAAATTGATAAATCTGAAAAGGATAACAGTCCAAAAAGGCCAGAATCTCCTCCAACCCCTTTTGTGGATCCTGAACAAGATACAACTACAAGAATGGCCAGATTTCAAGAGCTGGTTGGACTCTCCATGATTAACAAAGCTAAAGCTAAAGACAGAGATCCTTCTCAGTACTCTACAATGTCATCCTACAAAAAAGAAGAACTAAAAAGGTATGACAAGGCTAACAAGTTTTTCAATATAGATGCTTATATGAACCTACATTCAGAGGATGTAGTTCCAAGAGCCACTTCTCTCAATATTATTGAAGTAGCTGACATGACAATGTCTAAAAGAGAAGCTACCAATCCCAACAGAGAAATCAAATTCAAACAGCCCACTGAAAGTTCTGAAAAACCTGATAAGGAAAAGAGCCAAGAGGAACAAATGAACATTTTGTTTAGTTTTTATTTTTGAACTCTATTTGTTATAGCTGTCACAAAGCTACTGTTATGTACATATCTGCTGGATATCTTTAATTTTATGCCAGATACATTATTTTTTCTTTGTGATTATTTTCTTTATTTATATTAGTGACCTCACCCAAATAGGGTGAGATTGTTGGATCCCTAGTTGGATTTGGGCTATGTTCACTAACTAGGTTGAGTTTGATCCACATTGTATAGCTAAGGTCAAGATTTTGAGTCCTAGAGGTTAGGCTAGTCACTAGGTTCAACCTTCATGAACCAGCCAGCAGAAGATTTTAGGAGACTCAAGACTTAGAAGAAATTCAAGTTCAAATTATCAGTTTCAAATTCTTCGAACTTAGCTCGATGATCGTCGATCGTAGATCGACGAACTCAGAGTTAATTCTCTGAGTTGTGCTCGATGATATTCGAGCTCAGGATGATGAAATCTGGAGTTCAGCTTCAGCATATTCTTTCTAATTATTTTCGCTGAACTCGGCTCAACGAAGATAGATTTTGTGCTCAACAAACATGGACCGCAGAGTTGGCAAGTTGCTTCCAGAATATAGTTCGCTGAGCTCAAGTAGACGAACAGGATTTCTCAGGTCGGCAAACAGGATTTCTCAGCTCGACGAACTTGGATCTCTGGTCGACGAAATATATTCAGAGCTCGACGATTTCTATCCAGTGCCAGACTTAGAGTTTTTCCTTATTTTTTATCCTTATTCCATATATTATTTAGTAGTAATTCTCTGAGTAATTAATGCATATATTCCCCTGAATATAGCCGTTATTGGCAGCATTAATTATGGTCTTCATGAGGGTTAATTACTTATCAGGACAGTTGGGAAACTCATTAAAGACAATATTCTCTAACCGTATTTCATTCTCCAGGCAATCAACAATCAATGCTTGGAATTCAAAATTCAAAGAAGAATTTGACAGAAAAATATAAAAAGCGATTTTTCTCTTTTCAGACAATAAGTAATATAAAAAGAACTGACAAAGAATATATAAAGATTTTAGAACTCTTCTCCGTGCAGAAAACAACCTGTTTTCTCCTTGCTCTTACTGAAGACGTAAGAAGAACAACAAATAGATATCAAGAGTCTTCTTCAACTTCTTCTCTAGGAACATTCAAGGATAACCACTCTCAATCAGTAAGAAAGTTCCTGGACATCATTTTAAGATAAGGCTGAAGTCCTACACCCTGAGTAAGGCTCCAAGTAATTTCAGAAAAGATCCTTGACAATTGCAATTCACTAGTCTTCTCTGTTGATTAGAGAAAGAGAAGACACCATCACCTCTCTCACCTCTTGTATAAAGGGTTTATTAACTCCCTTCAAAAGTTAATTCTTAGTTTTTGGGCACCTGATCAAAAGCTCAAAGGGTTGTGAGATCTCCCTGGAATTAGATCTTGTGGTGGCAGTCACCTGATCAAAAACCTGCTAGTGGATTCCTACCAGGGTAGTAGAAGAGTGGATGTACCCATGTTGGGGAACCACTATAAAATTCTTGTGTCGTCTTGTTGATCATTTTTTATGTTGTTATTGCTTTGTTGTGATAGATTAGTTTGTTGTACTGTGGTAGTTTGCTTAGGTTGCATTCCTATTTCTATTACTATTATAGTAACACCTATTTTATTACTCTGATATAATTAGAAATAGCCAAAAATATTAATTACTCTATTCACCCCCCCCCCCTCTAGAGTAAATCAGGTCTACTCCCTTCTTTCACTCCAGTACAGACTTAGGTCTTATCTTCATCTTCTTGAAACCCTTGGCCTTGCTCTTGTCTTTATGCACTATTAATATGGGGCTAGCACGCTTGGCCTTTTTCATTTTTATCTCAATAGTTCGCAACATGCCTAGGAGCTCGGGCAGTATCTTGTCTATCTCATTCATGTTATAGTTTAAGACAAACTGGTAATAACTATCCGACAATGATTGTAGGATCAGGTTGGTAGCCAACTCTTGGCCCAGAGGGAACCCTAGTCTTTCAAGGTTCTCGATATACCAAATCATCTTGAGTACGTGAGTCCCTTGATGTAGGCCTTTACCGCGGACACAATATGGGTTACAGGAATAAAACGGACGCCACTCTCATCCACAATCACACTTGCACTAGCTTTAACCGCAGCGCACTCACCAACGTTTTATCACCGTTCACCAACGTACGGTAGCTACTCCGCGGGAAGGTCAAACGAACGGCTATAGGCCGACGTTCTCCCAAGCTAAGAGGACCAATATTGGGTCTGACCGAGCGAAAGTTGTACCAAAAGAGGTCTACCCAAAATGCGATCGAAAAATGGTAGATCTCTCCCAACAAAAATACGGGGCTCGCCAAACCCTTTCGAAAATAACGCGATTAAGATAGATGCAAGTCAAAAGGAAAACCACGAAGAATTTAACTATTCAAATCCAACGCAAAAATCTTTTCGGCCACTAGAATATCAAGAGGGAATCACACGTGAGTGGAGAGGATCGTTACCCAAGTCGGAATAGATGATTCCGACTACCTTTGAAGGATCGCTCTTCTACAGTTCTTCCGGAGTCGCGCCGGATGGAGAGATAGATCGTCTGCCTTGCCGCTTCACACCAAAGTCCAGATTCCTCGCCGTAGAAGGAGACCCTTCCGGATAAAACTTCACGTGAAGAGGGGCGGCCGGGTTCTCTTCAAAGGGGCTGCTCGGGTGGAGGAGATAGTTGGTCGGCTGGCAATGGATGGTGGTGGTCGGATTGAGGATGGTGAGAGGAGGTGGTGGCTTGGATGAGGGAGATGAAGGAGAGTGAAAGATATGGTACCTAAACACCTAGAGGGGGGGGGGGGTGAATAGGTGACCTAATCCTTTTTAAGTTTTGTTTGGCAGCACAACAGCTATTTCACAGAATTCTACAGCTAACAGCAATTACAGCATAAACACAGTAATTTCACAGCACAGCACAGAAGATACACTGATTTATAGTGGTTCCCCAATCTTTGGGTACATCCACTTTCCCCCTTCGCCTATCTAGCAGTGTACTAGATTCGGCCAAACTTCTTCACTAACTCAGAACCAAACTAGGTTCCTACCTCAGGCCCAAAGCCTTACACTCAGCCAAAAGGCCTACACTCAGCCACCCAGGCCTACACTCAGCCAATTAAGGCCTACACTCAGAGTTCTTTAACTCCTACACTCAGGCAACAAGCCCTACCCTCAGCCTTTATAAAATAGGCTTACAATCACTCAGATCCAATGGATCTTACAAGATATAATTGAAATAAAATTGCTAACTCTACAACTCAGAAAAGATGAGAGGAGTTGAGAGTTTCTTGAAGAGTTCTTGGAAGAACTCAGCTTGATCCAAACTGACTTAGCTTTCTTCAAAGCTTCTTGAGTAGAACTGAATTAGTCTGAATCTTCTGCTTCTTGAAATCCAGATGACTCTGAATTCTTCTTCTCAGCCTTAGTTCCAAAGACTGAATTCTTGGATGGAGCTCTCTCTCTCCAACTTCTTAGATCTGCAGTTGGACTGCCTGATCTTCTTGTGTTGATCCTCAGTGTATCACTTCTTGATTTAATCTGATCAACCACTTCAGTTATTCTCACAACATGTAATGATAATGAACAACCTTCTATATCTTTCTGTAAACTATGGGGGCCTATTTATAGGCTTCCTTCATGGTAACCGGCTGGTCCGGTTCATAACAGACTTCTGACTTCTCTGACAGTTGATGTAGACCGGCTGGATCGGCAGCTGTCATGTCAACCAGTCACTTCTTGAAATTCTCTAACTGTCAGATAGTGTCGAGACTTTCTGTTCTTAAGTGTCGACACTTATAGACTAAGTGTCGACACAAGTAGTGTAAGTGTCGACACAAGTCTACAAGGTGTCGACACAATTCCTTGTATGTCTCGACACAGATACTTCTGCATGTGTCGACACTGTAATTGAGTGTCTACACAAGTACTTGTTCTTCATTCTTTAACTGTATTCTTCTAAGTGTCGACACATCTCCTTTGTGTCGACACATCTTCATGTGTTGAAACTGTCAAGTGTCGACACAGCTTCTTGGTGTCGACACAAGTCTTCAAATTTGATCCTTCAGCTGAGTGTCGACACATTCCCTTAGTGTCGACACTTGTACTTAGAATATTTTGTAAACTTTTCTGTTCTCTGCTAAGTGTCGACACAGCTCCTTGTGTCGACACTTACTTCAAGTGTAGAGTCTTCAACTAAGTGTCGACACATTGTGCTGAGTGTCGACACTTTCTTCAAGTGTTGACTCTTCTGGTTGTGTGTAGACACATTGTGCTGAGTGTCGACACATTCTTCAAATACTGAGTCTTTAGCTAAGTGTCGACACATTGTGCTGGGTGTCGACACTTACTTTAAGTGCTGACTCTTCTGCATAGTGTCGACACATTGTGTTGAGTGTCGACACTTGTACTTAGATTCTGCAGACTTTTGCTGAGTGTCGACACTCACTTCAAGTGTCGACACTTTCTGGTGTTGACTCAGCTCTTCTAGGTGTCGACACTTCTGCTAAGTGTCGACACAGCTTTTCTGCATTCTTCTACACTGAGTGTCGACACAGCTCCAAGTGTCGACACTTTCTGACTGGTGTCGACTCTTCTTCCCAGGTGTCGACACAATGACTCCAAGTGTCGACACTGCTTGTCTGGGTGTCGACACAAGCTTTCTCAAGTGTCGACACTTTCCCTCTGGGTGTCGACACATGGACTTAGAATTTTTAGCTTCAGTCCAGTGTATTCCTAACCTGCACAAGTAACTCAAACAAACATCAAATACACTATGATGTATATCATTGAGTTAGGTGAGGCTTCTTCAAATCAGGTACATTTGACCAATGTACCCAACAATCTCCCCCTATTTGGAGAAGTCATAACCCTTAGTCAATGATATACATCACTCATAATTAAAAATTATAAAATGAAGTAAAACAGATATATGACAACAGAGTTAAACTTAAACATGTAATAAAGCACACATGTATACTCATACAACATTGCAGAACAATTAAGAAACATACATATTTCAGAACAATCATACTATATTTATCATATACTGTTCCAATATTGTTCCTTATACATTTTCAATGAAGTACTACAATGTTTTTCACTTAACAGATTACAACAAGCATCAAGTTAATTCCTAATCTATTTCTGATCAGGTTCTTTAATAACAATTCCTTTTCCAGCTTTAACTTGAGCTTTTACAGCAGCAGCAGCAGCAGCAGGCTCAGCTTCAGCAGGCTTCTTCCCTTTGGAGTCCTTCTTCTTCTGTTCTTCAGCCTTGATCTTTTGCCTTTCAAAATAATGATAGGGCTTAGGAAAGTACTTGCTAGGCTCCACAGCTGTAGGAGGTAGCTTTCCTAACTTAGCCTTTCTTCTATATTGGACAATTGCTTCCTGCCTACTCTCATGTTTCCTCCATTCAGCCTCTGAGAACCACTTGTTCCTATCATGGGCATTGTCCTTGGCTGCTTTCCATGCAGTGAGAATGATGTTCCTAGAAGTAGGGCTCCACTGTTCAAAATCTGGTTTTTGTTCAGCAAGTTCCCTGAACTTCTTCTTTGATAGCCTAGTCTCTTCTTCTTTGTCCAAAGCCTCTTGCATAGCAGCTGTGATAGGTTGAACAACCTTTTCCAGAATAACATTGGGCTTGCCAGCAGTTGGACTATACATTGTGCTTATATCTGCATGAATCATTTCAAAATCTGGAGGTGGATAGATTACATCAGCCACTGCCTGTTGCTCACCTCCAAGATATGTTCCTTGAATACCAGATTCAGCTACTTCATTGTCATCACACAGGGGAGGATATCCAAGTGTAGCCCTGATTGAATTTGAAATCCATTTGGCATGCTCAGAACTGGCCTTGACTAACACTCTCTCCCCCTTTATGACTTCTTGGGCGACATGATCTCTCACATCATCTTTCTGAAACCTGATTTGGCTATCCAAATACCTTATGCCCTCTTTAAAGAAAGGTCTTAGCTTTGTAAGCTGTTCAGAAATGACCTTTTGGGAATCCTTGATGGCAGTCTTGACAGCAGTTAGTTCAGCTTGAAAGATTTTATCAAAATCAGCTTTGGCAGTAGCTGAGGAGCTTGATGGTTCAGTAGACTTATTCTTGATTTCAGTGACTATGGCATTGTGAGATGCAGTCAAATTATCATTCATCCTGAGTTGATTCTCCAGCACATAGCCTTGCTTTAGTGCTATATCTTCTACTTTCTCTTTGATTGTTTCTTGATGTTTAGCCAGATAGACCACTGCATGAGCACCCTTTGTAAAGCAATCAGTCATTTCCTTTTTATTAAGGTTCATTTCAAACCTTATTGACTTGATTTCCTGTCCCAGATCAGATTGTAGTGCCTTGTGCCCTTCATCAACATAAGTTTCTAAAGCCTTCCTTTGTTCATCCATCTTGAGTTGCATGGCAAGCAGTAGAGCACTGTAATCAGTGGATGGAGCTTGTTGAACTAAGGAATGTTGAGCAACAGTTTGGAGAGCCTTCTTGTAGCTCTGGCTCCTTCTTTTGAAAACAAAGAACTTCTTTTTCTTAGCTTGCTCAGCTTCATCATCTTCAGATTCAGATGTACTGGCAATATCCACCCTATCCTTAGGGCTGGATGGTTTGTCAGTGTGCACATCTTGTGCCTTCTCAGTATCTAGCCTTATAGGCTCTTCTTGAATATCCAAGTTCTCCCCCTCAGCAGCAGCATCCTTCACTGCATCAGCAGCATTCTTTTCCATATCAAAATCTTCTTGATCTAAATTCAGAAATAGATCTTCCATTGTATATTCTGCTGGAGACTGTGCAGGAGATGTACTTGGTTCTTCAACCACTTTATCAGGTATCACAACAGATGTGTCTGGAAGAACAACATCTGGTTCTTGGTTTGCTGGCTGATTTTGCTGATGGTCATCAGACAAATCAGAATTTATTATAGAAAAATTCAAAGTATTAAGGTCAACAAGTACCTCTTGAATGAGGAGGGTGGCTTGCTCACTCTCCAGTGTAGATGGTTCTGCTACACCTGGAAGCTCCCCCTGGATGTCAGCTGGCTCCTGAGGAGCAGGTGACTTTTCTGCAGCCTTATCCATTGGACTATCAGGAGTGAAGACCACATGTTCTTCACTGCCTGAGCTGCTGGAGGACTCTTGAGGCACAGCAGCAGTCTTCCTCTTCTTCCTGGGAGGAGAGTCTTTCTTAGAATTTGTTTCTCTGGGGTGGAACTTCCTTGGACACACCCTTTCCCATCTAGAGAATATCTTGAGTCCATCTTCCTCATATGATTGATCTTAGTTCCTGCAGCAGTGCTCATTACCTCTGGAATTGATCCAGCCAGGTAGAGACTTAGTATCCTGCCCAGATTGGGCTTCTTCAGACTTTCTTTTACTTTCTCAAAGACAATCATAGACCAGTCTGTCTTAAGGTTGAAGATGATTCTGGTCATGATACTGAACATAGAGGCTGACACCCTGTCATGCCCTCCTGGTTTGCTTAGAATACCTTGCCTACAACTTCAGACAGGAATTTGCCTTGATTATTCATCCCCTTCCTGTTGAAAACTGATCCTATTTTCATCTTAGGATCAAGACCACACCAAGTAAGAGCTTCCCTGGTCTTAGATGTAGTTACTTCCTCTTCTTCTTGAATCTTAGGTAGCTGAAGTACCTTTCTCAAGACTTGGGTGAAACCTTGACCTTGGTGCCATGCACCCTTGACTTAATTCTGTAGCCTGAGTCATCTACAGCGCGCCAGTAAGGAATTCAATGACTTCCTTCTTCCATATCTTCGTTGGTTCTGAAACCAAGAACTCCAATCCTGAATTGGCAATTAGGGTTATCACTGATTTGATTTCTTGATCGCAGTCGTCGAATGCGCCACGCACCAGCTCATAGCCTTCGTTAACGTTCTCTTCCAGCTTGGGAGCCATTAGGGTTTGAAGATTTAGTCTTGAGATGAGAGAAATGTCGACACAAGAGTTTAGGTCTCGAAACTTTGAAAGCGTGTCGACAATCAAAGACAGAACCCTATTTATACCTTTCTTGTTTGAAGACGAACAGGCGGGATGGAATCCTAAAGATGTGTCGACACTGTCAATAAGTGTCGACACTGACTTATAATGTCTCGACACTCATGTGTCGACACAAGTTTAGTCAACAGATTTTATGTGTCGACACTTGGTTAAGTGTCGACACCACTATACTCGACATGTAGTCGAGACTTTACTTAGAAAAATTCTGAGTAAAACTTAAGTGTCGACACCTTATTGGATGTGTCGACACCTACTCGACATGTGTCGACACTAACATTCTGAAGTGTCGACACCAACTTCCTAGATGTGTCGACACCATTTTCCTGAAGTGTCGACACTTACTATTCTGTGTCGACATAGACTTGTCTATGTGTCGACACCTTTTTACTTAGCCAATTTTTGTTCTGTATACTTAGTCTAAGTTTATCATACCTAGTTCAATTTTGAACCTATTAAACTTAGCTTCTTCTAAGGGCTTAGTAAACATATCAGCTATCTGATTATCAGTTTTAACATATTCAAGTGCAATATCATTTCTTTCTACATGCTCCCTAAGAAAGTGATATTTTATCTCAATATGTTTAGTTCTACTATGTGATACAGGGTTATTAGCTATGGAAATAGCACTTGTAGAATCACAATAAAGTGGAGTTCTACTTACCTGACATCCATAGTCTTCTAGCTGATGTTGAATCCACAGAAGTTGAGCACAGCAACTTCCTGCAGCTACATATTCTGACTCAGCTGTGGAGATGGCCACACTGGTTTGCTTCTTACTACTCCATGAAATGAGTCTTCCACCTAGGAATTGACAGGATCCAGTTGTGCTCTTTCTATCTTCTTTGCATCCTGCAAAGTCTGCATCTGAATAGCCTGTTAGATCAAAATCTCCATTCCTAGGGTACCAGAGGCCTAGATAAGGTGTGCCCTTTAGATATCTCAAGATTCTCTTGACTGCAGTCAAGTGAGACTCTTTGGGGCAGGCTTGATACCTGGCACAAACACATGTAGCATACATAATGTCAGGCCTACTTGCAGTCAAGTATAGTAGGGAGCCAACTATCCCTCTATACAAGGTTTCATCTACAGGTTTCCCTGCATCATCCTTGCTTAGAGACATACTTGACCCCATAGGAGTCTTCATGGTACTGGAGGAATCCATACCATATTTCCTTATGAGTTCTAGGGTGAACTTAGACTGACATATGGATAGACCACTTTCAGTCTGTTTAACTTGGAGACCCAAGAAAAACTTCAGTTCTCCCATACTACTCATTTCAAATTGACTCTGCATAAGCTTTGCAAACTTTTTGCAAAGGCTACTTTCAGTAGACCCAAATATAATGTCATCTACATATATTTGGACAAGTATTACTTTGCCTCTAGATTCCCTAAGGAATAGAGTCTTATCTATTTTCCCCCTTGTGAACTTGTTCTCAATGAGGAAACTAGATAGGGTTTCATACCAAGCTCTAGGAGCTTGCTTTAACCCATACAATGCTTTCCTAAGTCTATAGACATAATGTGGAAGAGTAGGATCAACAAAACCTGAAGGCTGCTCCACATATACTTCTTCTTTTAAATTACCATTAAGGAATGCTGACTTCACATCCATTTGGTATACTTTGAATCCTTGGTAGGTTGCATAGGCCAAGAACATCCTTATGGCTTCCAGTCTGGCTACTGGAGCAAAGGTTTGATCAAAATCAATACCTTCTTCTTGCCTATATCCTTTTGCAACCAGTCTTGCCTTATTCTTAATGATGACACCTTGTTCATCTAACTTGTTCCTGTAGATCCACTTTGTTCCTATCACATTGTGATCTTTAGGCTTAGGAACCAGATCCCACAACCTTGCATCTTTTGAACTGATTAAGCTCCTCCTGCATTGCTTCAGTCCACTGTGGATCTTGTATAGCTTCTTCAAATTTCTTTGGTTCTATTTGAGACAGAAAACTTGAATATACTACAGCATTCTGATTTCTGCTCCTTGTCTGAACACCTTGTCTTGGATCTCCAATGATCAGCTCTACTGGATGATCTCTTAGATGCCTGTTGGCTGGAGGCATCCTTACTTCTGGTTGAACTTCTTCAGCATCTTCATCAGCTGAGTTCCTTGTACTTCTACAGCTCCTTGTACATGTAGTTCTCCCCCTGGACATAAGCCATCTTCTTCTACTTGCTGTCTTGCAGCAGGTACATCTTCTATGGTTAGCTTGTCCATCTTCTTAGTAAGACCTGTAGGGCTGCACACACTACTAGACAACTCATTGTTAATTAGTTGTGTTTCATCAAAAACTACATGCACAGACTCCTCTACAACTTGTGTGGTCAAGTTGTAGACTCTATAAGCCTTACTATTATTGCTGTACCCAACAAACACTCCCTCTTGGGACTTGGCAGCAAACTTAGTTAAGTAAGACTTCCCATTGTTAAGTATGAAGCATTTACAACCAAAGATCCTAAAATAGGACAGATTTGGTTTCCTGCCTTTCACTACTTCATAGGGGGTCTTGTTTAACCTTTTAGTGATGGTAGCCCTATTTATCACATGGCATGCAGTGTTAACTGCTTCAGCCCAGAAATATTCTGGCAGTGATGAATCACTTAATAGGGTTCTACCAGCCTCTATCAAGGTCCTATTTTTCTTTCAGCAATGCCATTTTGCTGAGGTGTTCTAGGTGAAGAGAATTCTTGAAATATCCCATAGTCTTCACACAGCTTTGTCATGCTTTCAGACTGAAACTCAGTACCATGGTCACTTCTAATTTTGACCACTGTACAGTTCAATTCATTCTGAATTTGCTTAACAAAACTATAGAAGACACTAGGTGTTTCAGATTTCTGCTTTAAGAAGAACACCCAGGAAAACCTTGAGTAGTCATCAACAACTACAAAGGTGTAGACCTTCCTACCTAAGCTGTGAACTGGCATTGGACCAAATAGATCCATATGCAAGAGGTATAAACACCTCACAGCATCTTTGTTGTCTAAGCTTCTAAAGGTGGATTTAGTCTGCTTGCCCTTTTGACAAGCTGAGCAAATGCCATCTTTGACACACTTAACTTGAGGACCATTCCTCACTAACTCTTTACTAAAGAGTTTGCCAATAGTCTTGTAATTAAGATGAGCAAGCCTCTTGTGCCATTTGACACATTGAGAGACTGTCTCATCAGCTACAAGACAAACTGGAGAACAATTGTTCTCAACCATAATGTCTAAGCAGTAGACATTTCTCTTTCTATATCCAGTCAAAATGATCTCTTGATCACTTGACCTCTTGATATGACAACCATTTTTAACAAATGAGATGTCATACCCTACATCACTTAATTGACTTATACTAATGAGGTTGTGTTTCAAACCTTTAACATAAGCCACTTGAGTAATGGTAACAAGGTTAGAAGAAATGTTACCAAACCCTTTGATGATTCCTTTTTCAGAACCACCAAAGGTCACCTTTGGACCATTTTTGATTGGGATGTAGTCCTTCAGTAGTCCCCTAGTTCCAGTCATGTGTCTGGAACATCCACTATCCAAGTACCATGTAGGGGTATGGCCACTTGGATTCACCTGCAAAACAAATTAATGAACCTTAGAACCCAAAGTAAACTTGGGTCCTTGGTGATTGTTAGTTTGCAATTTGACATAGCTACCTGCTGTCTTTCCAACAGGTAACTTGCTACTCAACTTGGCACTGGCATTGTGCCAACAATCCAAAGCAAAGTGGCCAACCTTGCCACAGCACCAACATTCAAATTTGTTGTACCTTTGCTTAGGTACTGACTTAGCTGTCTTAACTACAGCAGTCTTGTTGAATGTTGGGGCTTTGCCCTTGGACTTGGACTGATCCTGAACAGTCCTAGCTGGATTAACAAAACCCAGTCCAGTCTTTCCTTTATGATGAACAAAATCATCAATCAAGGGTAGCACTGATTTAGGTTTTGAAAACCTAGCACTAGCTCTTTCTCCTTCTGAAGATTAATCTCCAGTTTCTTAATTTGATCATTCTTAAATGTAATAGTACCCATCTGAATCACAGTAATGTGTTTCAGCCTGGCTACCTCATTCAGTTTTTGATCATAATTCTTCTCAAAATCTGTTGCAGCTGCCTTGAGATCAGCAATCTCCTTTGCCTGACTTTTGGCTAGGATCTTGCTTTTCTTATAGGCTTGCAACAGTACTTATATTCATCTAAGAGCTGATGAATATCTCCCTCAGATTCAGAAACACTTCCATCACTTGATGAAGATGAATCTGACTCTGAACTAGAACTGGAATCAGAATTTGAGTTAAACCTTGTACCTGACTGGGTCCTGGCTGCTCCAGGTTTTGGTACTTTCAGTCAAAGCCATCAGTCCTTGGCTCTGACAGTCTTCTTGCTCATAGATAGATTCCATGATCTGCATAAACTCTTCTTCTTCTTCAGCAAATAGCCCTATATAGGCTTCAGCATCTGTCTCAGTGTCTGAAGAAGACATGTCTGAAAGAGTCTTCTCATTCTTTGCAACAAAGGACTTCTCCTTCTTTCCTTTGAAGTGAGTTTTCTTTTTGTCACTGGATTCCTTTCCTTCTTTCAGGACAATCTGCAATAACATGACCCTGTCTATTGCAGCAGTAACACACTATCTTAGACCCAGTTGCCTTACTAGTCTTGGTCCTTTTCTTGTCCTTCTTTGAAGGCTTCTTTTCCTGATACTGGACTTCTTTCCCTTTGGAAGATGAAGGTCTGACCTCCACTGTTTCTTCTTCAGGAACTTCTGAAAATGTCTGGTGAATGCAGCAAAGTCTTCATCACTTTCACTGCTTGTAGATTTAGTGCTAACAGACTCATCAGATTCTGATTCAACTACCTCTGGAGGAGGAGTTGATGACTTAGTCCTGTTCTTTCTAGGTACTTCTGACTTAAAGGCAACAGTCCTTTCCTGTGTTCAGTCCTTGTTGACTTTTCCTCCTCTTTTCTTACTGACAATTGCATCTCATAAGATAACAACTTGCCAAACAGTGTGGGAGGAGGAATTTCTCCCAACTTTGCCATTTCTCTGATGGCACAGATCTTAGTGTCCCAATCTTTGGTTAGGGACCTCAAGAACTTATCATTCAATTCATAGTTTGTGAACTCTCTTCCATAGGACATGAGTTCATTAACAATTCTGTAGAACTTTTTGTAGCATTCAGTGATGCTATCTCCTCTTCCTTGCCTAAAGCTCTCATATTCTTGATTAAGCAAGGACTTCCTATCTTGTCTTACTTCTTCAGAACCTTCCATGTAGACAATGAGGGTATCCCACATTTCTTTTGCTGTTTTACAGTGAATAAGGTTCTGGAAGGTGGCATCATCAATTGCACTAACTATTATGTTCTGTGCCCTTTTGTCCATAGTGGCTAGGACAATCTCATCCTTGGTCATCTCAGAGAAATCCTTTGGAGTCCTCTGATTTGCATCCAATACTGAAATCTTCATGGGCACATATGGCCCTCTTTGACTGTGATGTAGATCCTAGGGTCAGAGGCCTCCATGAACAGCCTTACCCTTTCTTTCCAGATTCCAAATATCTCTTTTCTGCATATGGGCAGTTTCATTGAACCCAACTCCTTATGATTCTCTGAAGAACCCATGTTTCTTGATTTTCTTGAAACTGTGTTCCTGACTTATACTGAATCTGCCAAACTGGATCTCCTCAGACAGTTAGTCCTGATTTTGAGGAACCTCCTCTGATACCACTTGAAAGATATGGTACCTAAACACCTAGAGGGGGGGGGGGTGAATAGGTGACCTAAACCTTTTTAACTTTTGTTTGGCAGCACAACAGTTATTTCACAGATTCTACAGCTAACAGCAATTACAGCATAAACAGTAATTTCACAGCACAGCACAGAAGACACACTAATTTATAGTGGTTCCCCAATCTTTGGGTACATCCACTTTCCCCCTTCGCCTATCTAGCAGTGTACTAGATTCGGCCAAACTTCTCCACTAACTCAGAACCAAACTAGGTTCCTACCTCAGGCCCAAAGCCTTACACTCAGCCAAAAGGCCTACACTCAGCCACCCAGGCCTACACTCAGCCAATTAAGGCCTACACTCAGAGTTCTTCAACTCCTACACTCAGGCAACAAGCCCTACCCTCAGCCTTTATAAAATAGGCTTACAATCACTCAGATCCAATGGATCTTACAAGTTAAAATTGAATTAAATTGCTAACTCTACAACTCAGAAAGATGAGAGGAGTTGAGAGTTTCTTGAAGAGTTCTTGGAAGAACTCAGCTTGATCCAAACTGACTTAGCTTTCTTCAAAGCTTCTTGAGTAGAACTGAATTAGTCTGAATCTTCTGCTTCTTGAAATCCAGATGACTCTGAATTCTTCTTCTCAGCCTTAGTTCCAAAGACTGAATTCTTGGTTGGAGCTCTCTCTCTCCAACTTCTTAGATCTGCAGTTGGACTGCCTGATCTTCTTGTGTTGATCCTCAGTGTATCACTTCTTGATTTAATCTGATCAACCACTTCAGTTATTCTCACAACATGTAATGATAATGAACAACCTTCTATATCTTTCTGTAAACTATGGGGGCCTATTTATAGGCTTCCTTCATGGTAACCGGCTGGTCCGGTTCATAACAGACTTCTGACTTCTCTGACAGTTGATGTAGACCGGCTGGATCGGCAGCTGTCATGTCAACCAGTCACTTCTTGAAATTCTCTAACTGTCAGATAGTGTCGAGACTTTCTGTTCTTAAGTGTCGACACTTATAGACTAAGTGTCGACACATGTTGTGTAAGTGTCGACACAAGTCTACAAGGTGTCGACACAATTCCTTGTATGTCTCGACACAGTTCTTCTGCATGTGTCGACACTGAAATTGAGTGTCGACACAAGTACTTGTACTTCATTCTTTAACTGTATTCTTCTAAGTGTCGACACATCTCCTTTGTGTCGACACATCTTCATGTGTTGAAACTGTCAAGTGTCGACACAGCTTCTTGGTGTCGACACAAGTCTTCAATTTGATTCTTCAGCTGAGTGTCGACACATTCCCTTAGTGTCGACACTTGTACTTAGAATATTTTGTAACTTTTCTGTTCTTTGCTAAGTGTCGACACAGCTCCTTGTGTCGACACTTTCTTCAAGTGTAGAGTCTTCAACTAAGTGTCGACACATTGTGCTGAGTGTCGACACTTTCTTCAAGTGTTGACTCTTCTGGTTGTGTGTCGACACATTGTGCTGAGTGTCGACACATTCTTCAAATACTGAGTCTTTAGCTAAGTGTCGACACATTGTGCTGGGTGTCGACACTTACTTTAAGTGCTGACTCTTCTGCATAGTGTCGACACATTGTGTTGAGTGTCGACACTTGTACTTAGATTCTGCAGACTTTTGCTGAGTGTCGACACTCACTTCAAGTGTCGACACTTTCTGGTGTTGACTCAGCTCTTCTAGGTGTCGACACTTCTGCTAAAGTGTCGACACAGCTTTTCTGCATTCTTCTACACTGAGTGTCGACACAGCTCCAAGTGTCGACACTTTCTGACTGGTGTCGACTCTTCTTCCCAGGTGTCGACACAATGACTCCAAGTGTCGACACTGCTTGTCTGGGTGTCGACACAAGCTTTCTCAAGTGTCGACACTTTCCTCTGGGTGTCGACACATGGACTTAGAATTTTTAGCTTCAGTCCAGTGTATTTCTAACCTGCACAAGTAACTCAAACAAACATCAAATACACTATGATGTATATCATTGAGTTAGGTGAGGCTTCTTCAAATCAGGTACATTTGACCAATGTACCCAACAGAGAGGGCTGGCCGAAACTTTTAGAGAGAGAGAGGGAGAGGAGGTGGCGGCTTGGAAGAGGAGATGAAGGGAGGGCTGGAAAAATTTTAGAGAGAGAGGGTGAGAGGAGGGTGGCGGCTTGAGAGGTAGAGAGAGAGGAGCTTAGCAGAGGAAATGTTAGGTTTCTTCTCAATCAACTTAAGTTAAACAAACCATACATGCCTATATATATAGCTTAATCACCAAGTCTGGTATATGTAGCCAAAATGAAAATAAAAATAAACCACTCAATGGCTACATGCAGCCCAAATAACCTATCCAAATAAAATAGCATAATAAAGTACGAATGCTTATTAAGCTAAAATAAGATAAGTTCACTAGTTATTTGTCTTGCGCCGAGGGCGGAAATTGTTAGCGCCGCTCCATACAACACCATGACGACGCGAGTCCTTAGTTGGGGATGAATGAGGTCTTCCGTTAGGTGCCGTCATTAACAACTTGGGGGCTGTCGTCACACTTGGGGGCGTCGTCGCCACAATCCTCCCCCGCTTGAAAGGACTCATCACCGTTGAGTTTTGTTTGAAGATACCGTCGGAGAAGAACACCATCCAAGAGAGCCACCTCCGCTTCGGGAGCCAAGAGCATCAGAGGCAGGGCGATCACGCCATCGAAATAAGTAGCGGCGCACATCGCCATCTGCAGTGGGAAACACGTCATCCTGGAGAATCCTGTCGGGCAAAAATGCGGTCCTGACAAACCTGGGAAAAGCATTAGGCAGCAAAGGGGGAAAATCTATATCATCAACATGTAACGTACCTCCGTTGGAGACCGATGGAGAGAGCGAGCCCTTACCCCCCTCAACCCCATACCCATGAGAATCTGTAGTGGAACTAAACGGACAGGAAGATAATTCTAGTGGCAGAGCAATATATGGCGTTAAATCTGAAACATTAAAAATAGGGGAAATACCCTAATCAGTTGGCAATTCCAAAAGAAATGCATTGTCTCCTAACCATTTTAAAATCCGAAAAGCTCCCGCTCGCCGATCCGCTAACTTTTTTACGGTGCCCGTAGGCAACCATTCAGGGATGAGACGTACCATGACTAAATCGCCCACTTTCAAGGGAGACACTCTTTTATGTGTGTTGGCACGAACTTGATAAGACGCGTATTGAGTGGTAAGCGTTTCATTTATGCGTTTGTGAAGATCATGGATGTGAGAGGCAAAGTCCTGTGCAAATTGACTTGACTTAAAAGATGGCGGTAACGGAATCAAGTCAAGTTGCACGAGAGCTTTATAACTGTGCATGATCTCATTCGGGGACAAACCCGTGGACCTATTTTTGGAATTATTATACGCTAACTGCGCATGAGGGAGGATAAGGTCCCATGTACCCTTGTGGTCTCCCACAATGCAACGAAGCAAACTACCTAAACTTCTGTTTGCCTATCCGTCTGCGGATGGTACGCGGAAGAGAATTGAAGTTTGGTGCCCATAATCCTCCACAAGGTCTTCCAAAAATAACTAGTAAACTTCACATCCCTATCAGTAACTATAGACTTTGGAACTCCTCGATGGCCAACCACCTCTTTAAAATATAATTGTGCAACGTGTGACACATCGTTGGTTTTATTGCAAGCGATAAAATAAGCCATTTTAGAGAAACGATCTACAACAACTAAGATAGAGTCGTGACGTCGAAATGTGATTGGGAGGCCGAGAATGAAGTCCATGCTAACGTCTTCCCAGGGAATAGACGGAATCGGAAGAGCGCTATAAAGCCCCGCATTAGTTTTGTTCCCCTTAGCCAGTTGGCATGCTCGGCAACTTCCCACGATCTTACTAACCATGGCCTTAATACCGGGCCAATAAAACTTGTCTTCAACTAACGTGATCGTCTTGTCACGGCCAAAGTGTCCACCTAACCCTCCGCCATGCAATTCCCACACTATGAAGTGTCGTAGGGAGGAACGGGGGATGCAAAGCTTCGAATGGTTAAATAAGTAGCCGTCCTGAATGTAAAAAGAAGTAATGGTTGTCGGCGAGTCGTCTGGAGTGGCGAAATAGATATCCTTAAAATCTGGGCAGTGGACGTACTCATCCTTAATCCTATCGAAGCCAATCACCTTAACTTCTAGCATGGAGAGTAATAACGAAACACGACTAAGGGCGTCGACTACATTGTTGAGAGTCCCCTTAAGGTGTTTGATAATGAAAGTGTACTCCTGAAGCTAGGAGACCCATTTGGCATGTCTTGGACTAACCTTAGTTTGAGAGTTAAGAAACCTTAGCGCTTCTGATGATGGATAGGATGACAAACTCCTTAGGAAGTAAATAATGCCGCCAATGTTGGAGGCATCGATGACCGCGTAAAACTCCCGATCATAATTGGAATAATTAATTTCGGACCTGCTAGTTTCTCACTGAAATACCCCACAGGGTGGCCTTCCTGACTCAACACTCCACCAATTCCCACTCCAGACGCATCACATAACAACTCGAAGACCTTGGTAAAATCCGGTAGTCACAAAAGGGGGGCTTCCGACATGCGCGATTTAATTAATTGGAACGTCGTAGCATCCTAGTTCGTCCATGTAAATTCACCTTTTTTCATGCACTCGGTAATGGGGGCTATAATACTACTAAAATCCTTAATAAATCGCCGATAAAATGTGGCGAGCCCGTGAAAACTCCTAACATCCCGAATGTTGGTGGGCTCGGGCCAATCTCTAATGTCTTGTACCTTCTTGGGGTCTATGTGGATCCCCTTTGAACTCACAATATAACCGAGGAACTCAACCGAAGTCACATGGAAGGTACACTTCTTAATGTTTACGAATAATTTTTCCGATCTCAGCGTGGTAAGGATGGTTCTTAAATGTGACTCGTGATCAATCGTGGAGGTGCTAAATACCAAAATATCGTCAAAATATACCACTATGAATTTTCCATATAGGGTTGGAAGACGTGGGTCATCATCCTTGAAAACGTGCTCGGCGCATTGGAAAGCCCAAACAGCATAACTAACCACTCGTAGAGCCCTTCCTTAGACTTAAAGGCGGTCTTCCACTCGTCACCTTCCCTAATTCGGATCTGATGGTATCCACTCCTAAGATCCAATTTCGAGAAAATCGTGGCACCGGCTAACATGTCCAATAAATCATCCAAGCGAGGGATGGGAAAGCGATACTTAATAGAGATTTTATTAATGGCTCTACTATCCACACACATCCTCCAAGAGCCGTCCTTCTTGGGGGCAAGTAAGGAGGGTACGGCACACGGGCTCTTGATGTGGCGGATAAAACCCTTTTGCAATAAATCCGGGATCTGGGTTTGCAACTCTAAGTGCGCAGAGGGGTTTAGCCGATAATGTGGGAGGTTGGGCAATGAGGAGCCCGGATGAAATCAATGGCATGTTGGATTTCCCGCAATGGGGGTAACTCAGCCGGTAGCTCGTCCGGGTACACGTCCACAAACTCTTCTAAGAGTTTTCTCAACGCCGACGACAAGTCCTCAAAAGGTGTCGCATCTTCCTTAACTTGTTAGCACACTAAGGCATAGAGGACACCATCTAAAAAGGTAGTACGCTTCAATTCTTTCCTTCCTATCAGGCTCAACATCTTCTTCTCGACCGGGACGACCATATCCTTGGAGGGGGCCAAAGGATCCTTTGGCGGGGTGGGTTTAAGAGTATGGTTCTGCCATTAAATTTAAACTCGTAAGTATTGGCCGACCAAAGTGGGTGACGTCATGATCATACAACTAAGGGCGACCCAACAAGACGTGGCAAGCATCCATAGGGATGACGTCACACCAAATCTGCTCAGAATAAGCTTTGATGTTAAGGGGTACCAAGCATCACTTCGTCACAGGGATGGACGACTTGTCTACCCATGCCACCTTATAAGGTGAGGGTGCGGCTCGGCATCAAGAGACATTCGTCTCACCGCGGTTTCAGAATTACGTTCATGCAAACTACCGCTATCCATGATCAACCTACACCATTTTTCACCACTCTTAAATTCAACGTGAAAATGTTCGTCCTATTCAATCGTCTAACGCTCGAGGGGTCGCCAGAATACACCTCATAACCATCATATGGTAGTCATCCTCCATATCACTAGGCACTCCGTCCGACTCGCTCTCTTCGCTGCCTCGTAAGTAATGTCGTCTGTCCCATGGTGGAATCTAACAGGCTAATGGTCTAGGTGTAGTAGGACAATCACTAGCATAGTGCCTTGGATCCTGCAAGCGTAACAGGTGACATTCGTT
The DNA here is from genome assembly GCA_039583875.1 of Platanthera guangdongensis. Lineage (NCBI taxonomy): Eukaryota > Viridiplantae > Streptophyta > Magnoliopsida > Asparagales > Orchidaceae > Platanthera > Platanthera guangdongensis. The sequence continues at coordinate 151,205,830 of CM077152.1, forward strand.
TCTGTTGAACCGACCCACCGGGACTCTCTCACCAAAGGGGTTTCTATCATTCCTAGCCGTTACGACTATGGAGGTCGGATCGGGGACTGATACTTTCCCTTTAGCCTTATAGGTGGCGGTGGGAGGCGGTCCTAAAATGGACTTGCCCTTTTGAACGAGCGACACTTGCCCTTAAGCGCGTTGTGCTGCTCAATATCTAAGGCAGCGTTGAAAGTGGTGTGCAAGTCGTGTGTGACCATAATGCAGAAGCTTTCCTTGGATGTTGGGTTTAGTCCCTTGGGAACTGGATAGAGGGGTGACCTCGGGCATCTCTTTCACATCACACCTAACCATCTGTCCTTCAGCAACTCATATACCCAGACACCGACCTAGTCCCTTGCTTAAGGTAGCTAAATCATCTAAAATTTGTGTTCGATGGTAAGTAGGGACATACTGTTCTGTCAGCCTAGCCTTCATTGCATCACAGCCTATGGGCAACGCTCCGTTCTCGACTCTCAAATGCCGCTCCTCATTCAGCCAAAATATTTTAGCGCGCCCTAGCAACTTCATTCTCGCTACTCGCACTTTATCCACGTCGTTCAGGGTATACCACTCAAATAACATTCGATCTCAATGATCCAGTCCTGTAAGACTTGGGGATCTCCTAAACCATCGTAGGATGGTGGCTTGACTCGGACGGCCGAGAGTAAGGTCAAACTCATACGGTGCTCGTGGGGCGTTCTCATTAGGAGGGTGGGGGGTAAGGGTTGTGATGTTCTCCACACCGTTGGTTGAGCGGGTTGTTTACGGGGTGCCCCTTGTGGTAACCCCAGTACGTGAAGTGCCTCCCTAATAGCCATCAACTGCTCAGTGAAATCCTGACGGAGCTCTTCAATCTCAGTGAGGGCACGACCCTCACCCCCGGCCATCATCCATATTAGACGACGATGGAGGACATTCCGTACCGAGCCTAGTGCGCATGCAAAAAGGAAGGACAACAGCTTCAGACAGACCAAGAGGGATTAATCCGCTTAAAGACTATAGGAAAAATAATTTTTTTTTGATTTTCTTACAGGAAATAAAAAGTGGATTATTAAAAAATTTATTTGATTTTTTTGGCTGAAAATAAGAAAACTAAGCCGCTATTGGCAGACCAAATAAATTTTTTTTGAGATTTTTTTTTGTGACA